>CM043119.1:58252506-58316480 GCA_023701765.1 Hylyphantes graminicola
AAGTTTTAGGGTCTTTCAATTTGCTGAGTAGCACGACCTAAAATTCTCTCCCCTAAAAGAAAATACTGTAGATTTGTCCCTCCGATCGGCCGTTGTATCTGAGGAGGATCCAAAAAAGATTGTTCTTATACCCTTATAATGCTAGTAGCCAACGTGTGGACTTTAAACTTGGATATCGTCCGTGTACTTTTTCCGGAAGTGACATGGAATGATTCAATCATAGTTTTCCTTAGAACTTTCAAGATTGGAATTCCACATCATTTTGGTGAGCTATCACTTACAATACTATAACGGTCCTTTTCATTTTTGATCGTGCGTTGTTGACTGTTTGGTTGGAAGAATAAATACAGTCCTTAGCTCCAGTAATGACGCTTGTTGATAATAGAATAGAGATTGGTTTTGCTTACTGAACTGGTTTGAGCTTTTATCCTTGACTTCTGTCGATGGAGGTTTTTCGTTTTCTTTTGGTGCTACATAAATAGGTTCAAAGGGCTTTAGGTTCATCATCCCCTTCTGTAACTGGGGAGTTGTACCTTGGGAATACAAACACAGGGTAATCGATTTCTTTTGATTCCATTTCATCATCCTTTTTAATGGTCTTTTCTCAGTTGAAGGTCAAGATAAGTTGTATCAAAACAAGCTTGTAACCTGTTGTGTTCTTCCAGTCACATTTGTAGCTCCTTTGACGGAGTATCCTCTGTTGAAACTTCAGTTTGTAGTACAGTTCAGTTGTTACAATCCGTTTCAGTTTTATTCTTTTTTCCTGTTATAACGACTAACTATGTCCCTGTATTGTTAGTCCGATGTCCCCAGCCTAAAGCGGTGTTTACCATCCCAATCAAATCGGATAGTTTCAATGACTGTAGCTGGCTTTATAGTCTGACGACGCACTTACTACAGATTCCTCGACAGAAGAAATGTAAACCTGGTGATAACACTGGCAGAGTCAACTTCTGCAAGTTTTGTCCACGAACCCAATCTGTTCCCTGTCACTAATATTAAAGTGTACACTAGGAGAAAAGAGAAGTGATTTTTCCGTTCCCACAACCACCAATTAATTTCGGTTTCTTTCTTTTTGCCAACTATACTGGTTTGAAGTGACAGGTGATGAGATACTTTTAGGAATATTCTTATTGAATCGATGCTTGAAGTCATTTAGCGTCGGGTGTAGCCGAAGATGAATCCTCTTGGGCAGGAAGTAAATGGAGCTAGACCAACACTCAAACTTATACTTGTAATTATAGCGTTTTCACATCAAGCTTTAGCGTTTTAGCTCCATCACTCAAAATCAAGTACTGAACACCTACTTCAGAATGAACATGCTGGCTACTTCAAATATTTGACCTCAATCTTTGACGAATCCTCAATTGCAGTTTCCAGTTTGCTAACAACACTTGATACGCCAATAATTTCTAAATCTTTGAAATCGTTCTTTGAAACTACTGCTTGATTGTCTCCACCAGTTGGATGTAGATGTACCAATCACGTTCAACGACAGGGCGATGACTCAATGACTGTATCTGTTGTAGAAGAAATGGACTCAGCAGTGGCCTTTTCGATAGTAACAAATGTGTAACAACACTTTCACTTGATGCAATCACATGGATCCAGTAACCACACTGAAATAAGTAGTGTAGTAAGTAAATCGTAGGTAAGGAATGTTAAGACTGACCTCATTTTAATAAAGTCTAAGAATTTGGTTTTTCCGTGAAAGGGCGTGGGGGGACAATTTGACAGGAAAGGAATAAAGTGTAATTTGTAAAAAGCCCGTTTATTAAAATAACCGTTTCTGGACAACATGCTTCCACTAGATATCACAAACAATTTCATCTCCCACTAAAATAAATGTAAGTATAACAATGTCAAAGTTGGATGTAATCTGTTGTAGTGAATACAAAAAACCAGATGGATCTGTGGTAGAAGTTGGTTGTTTGATAACTTCTTTTGCAGTTAGTGCAGATGAAAGTTGAAGAATATCAAAGAAGGTGTACCAAACAGTGTTACAAAACTGGTCAATATACTTCTTCTTGGGTGGCTGTACTATTGAGCTAGTGTCACTAAAGTAATGTTGTGTAGAATGTTATATGGTTGAAAAGATAGTACGTATTGAAGGTACAAGTTCTGATGGTAAGTTTGAACTTCGGAAGTACTTGTAGATATCTCCGATTCTGTTTCAAATCGTACGCTGGCGATTGTAAGGAAAACGATACTTCGGTGCGTAGAAAAAGAAATATGAAGTCCTTAGAAACAGATGGAGAAATCGATTATGAGACTTTCTTCTGTAACATATTTCGTTACTAACTTCTTCAATGGAGGATAATATGCTCTGGTCGTTATTGAATAAAGTTAAATAATGCGTTTGAGTGCTGAGAACTTCCCTTGTAGTATATACTTACGAGGAACCGTTTGGAGATATTTCGCTGTACGATGGCGACGTTGGCACCGATAGAGAATGAGCTAGCAGCGTGTTCTGGAACTGTCAGAGTTACAAAGTGTTCGAAACTGTTTCTTCCAGGTTGGTTATTATGGGTATTTGTCCCTTGGAATAATGTGACAAAATTTGTAAGCGTTTGTGTACAATGTTCGTGTCTAAAACAACGGATTTGGTTCTTCTTTTCCTCCACTGCTCTCACAGGTACTACTCCTCAGAGACATTGGTGGCATTTGTGCTGATGGTGTGTGGGAACGATTGTTCGGGTAATGGTGAAAGTTTCGGTAATGGTCTGAAGTTGGGGTTTCCCCCCCTCTACTTCTTCTATTGGGGTTACGAAAGAGCTGGTGTCCGAAAATAGTGTGGCGTAAAACGTTAATATTGTGTTGTAGTTGGTTCTAGTTATTTACGTTTTCAGAAGTGTCAAAAAACTGTGAGTGGGCCAAAAGGGTTCGGGATCAACAGCAGAAGGTTTCAATACAGTCAGGTTTGTAACTGGTTCTGTCACAACATTCGGTGATAACTTGCTCTGAACTAGAATACAACACATCGGTGCCAGGCAAAGAATGTAGAGAAGAAAGTGTAAGTTTGTAAAGAAAGTTTTTGTATCATACAATGTAGTAGAAGGTTCCAGTGCTGGTGTTTCTTTGGGGTTAGTTCATTAATTCCTAAAATAAATTAGAAATGTTTTATGACAAGACGTTATTTTTTGAATTTTATAAAGCAAGCATTAAAATTAATTATCCATCATACTCTATTGAAACTTTGGCCTAAAATATTTAGTTTTTGTAAACGAAAAATATAGTTTGAATGTTATTTTCTGGTAATAAAATAGTTGCTTTAATTTTTAATACATATTTCCAAAGTCACAAAAGTTATTCAAATATTCCAAAAAAAAGATATTCTTTGGTTTCTATAGCTGTTATTCGCTGGTACTTAATTTAAACAAACTTTTTATTTTATATATTGAATTTTTCACATTTTGCTGTTAAAGTTGAAAGGTATAACCATGTCGTTTAAAAAAAAAAAACGTTTTTGAAATATCGACTACTTAAAAATTAAAATGGAAAGTCAATTTTTTCTTTCATTTTTTTATAAAGAAATAAACCTAGAGGAATTCTTTTCTGTAAATTCATATTAATACAATATATATATTGCTTGAATAAAAATGCAAAATATACACTTTACCAGGTGATAAAGTGTGCGTTATAGGACCATCAAAGCCGAACTCGACGCTCGTAATAGGTGTTGGATCCCAAGTTCTTGAAAATTCTGTAGTTGAGTAAGAATAATGTTTCAATATTCACCTGTAAAATAATTTTTTATATGAATATATCTCTCTTAGGGACAGAAAAATAACAAGAGTTCAGCAAAAATATAGACTATTGTAAAAGATTATAATTTATTTTAAACTTTTTAATTTTTAATTTTATTTTATTATAACACAAAATATGCCTTTACTTAAAGTTCATCAAAGATATATATTAACGTGGGTTATTTAAAAATATTAATTTTAATTATGTTATTTTATTTTATTTTTTTTTTTTAGTACAGAAAAATAGGAAATGACATCATTTTAAGATAACACTTTTTTTTAAACTTTTTGTTATATGTTAGTAATTATAAACCACTATTTAACAATGGTCGTAAATGTGAGAGAAAATATTAAACCTCAAAATACACCAACACACATCATTATCTGAATCTATCACCTTAAAGAACCACTGTTTTTATTGTACTTATAATTGAAGGTTAAAATAAAATTGTACATCTTTATAAAAATTAATTTGCCGAGGAGTTCGGGAATAAATTTATGAAGACATAAGTAAAGCACCATACCTAGTGTTTGTGTAACTATCCTTGAATTAGTTTCTTCTAGAGTAGTCAACATGGTCTGATCTCCAACTACAAAACGGTATGGTGAACGTCGTTGTAGTGAAGTAACGTCAGAACCAAATGTAGAGGGCATAACAGCGCTCTCAGCTTCGTAGGTGGGCGTTGGCACGAAAGACACTGTGATTGGAGAGAGGTTGTGAGAATAACATTCCTGTAGCTGGTCTCCAGGCCGAAGATGACTGGGACTGATGTTAATGTCGTGTAAGTGTCGTAAATGACTGTAGTAGAAGCTTGACCGACTACTTCGGTAGTTGTGTGGTTTGAGTTTTCTGCTAACTTTTACTGTGAAGGGTCTTTGAGTGTTTGAGACGACACCCAGAGCTCCTAAAGGGGAAAAAAATTATGGAAATTCAATAATTAACATAAATATCGGACTGCTGGAATATATCTTCGAATAAAATATATTTTAATCGTTTGATATTTCTAAGACAACTTACATTTAATTTAAAAATAAAGCTCTGTTATGAAATTGCAGGATTTTAATTCCTAATATTAAATTCAGAAATTAAGAAATCGACAAATATTTTAATTTGATCGATAGCTAAATTAACAAATTGTAAAGAATCTGATTTTTTTAAAATAAATTTCGTCGGTTACGAATAATAAGTACTTTTTTATAAGTAAAAATGACGTTACTAATAATTTATAATAATTAATACAATAATAATTTTTAACGCAAAAAAACTCTGGTGATTTTTTAAAAAAATTACCTGTTCGAGTAACAACATAGAATCTTGGTTTGCTTGTAATCTCGAAACGTGAAGGTAGAACAAATCTTGTATGGGTTCTGCTCACACTTTCGCTCTGCCGGCGAACTGTGACTTTCATTTTCTTCCTGGTTGGAACAACTCCAATCCGCCAAAGTGGATTCCTCTGGATCAGTTTCGAATTCTTCAGTTACAATTTCGTTACCTATTCCTTCAGACGAATGTACCATGTTGTGAAGAAAGGATAGGTACCTTCCAGCACTGGTGTCGCTGTTACTCCCATGTTGATACCCGGAGGAATGTAAGTAGCCGAACCTTCTTGCCCAGTCGGTATCTCTGTCACCAATTCGTTTCACATCGAAAGACAGGTCGAATGAGGATGCCAACTCACTTGGTACAAGACGCCTGGACACGACAGGTTTTACTCTAACTCGAACTCCGGGTCTGGTTCAAATACTCCGCTTCGCAATGGACCCGATGACTTGTGGATCACAGATGTGACTTTTACAAATGACTTTGGTCCGTCTGGAATATCGGATACACTGTCTGTGAAAAGAGGACTTGTTTCGGTTGCTGTAGGTTGTTCATTTGAGTTGAGTACTTTCGTTAACCGAAGAATAAGACGATTCTAAATGAATGGCTGAGGTTGGAGGTTCACGGACAGTTTGAGTTTCTGTATTGAGGATCGTGATGGTGTAACATATTGGAAGGGCTGTTGGGTTTTTTCAATGATGACATTTCTCACACCATCTACTCTTATTAAGGTTTTTAATCCCAAATTAACTTCAGTCGTTGTACCTTTCACTTCACGGGATCCTAGATGAACAGTTCTTGTCTCTGGACCAACGTTAAGAAGACCATCTCCATTTATGTAAGATCCTATACTTTCAGTTAAAAAGTCATTAAGGTCAGAAGCCACGTTCGACATAGTTTCTGCCCTGGTTGACTGTCGACGATTGATCCCATCAAAAAATGTATATGAATAGGTAAATAATGTCAAGTACGTTTTAGGCAACGCAGCAATAGCATTTATGGGAGTTTTCTTGATAGCAGTAGTATCATCAATTGCAGTGGATACAATGGGTGCAGTATCAACTGTTTTAGTAACTTTACTTTCAAATTCTTCATTCTGTAATGCACTAAAAAGAGCACTGTTATACAAGTTTTGTTTGGAAGCTAAGTTAACTATTGTAGTTGTATCACCTAATGTCCTCGAGGCCAAGTGCAAAATGCTATTTGCATTTGTAGCAGAAATTTTTCCTCTGTTAGATTTAATGGCAGTTATTAATGCAGGATTTAGAGTTTGATCTAAGACATTGGAGAAAGTTGCTTCCCTGCTAACATAATTTGTGTCACCTCCATGAACAAACGTAGTGAAATACGTCAGTGTAGTAAAGTAAGTAATTGGATAAGTTTTTGTTTGAATAAATTCAGGATCTGCATTAACCCTAGAATTTCTATCATTTGGAACATTTATTACACCATTAAAACTATCTAAATCATTTTCACTACTGGAAAAGAGATTGTTGTTTTCAGTTAATACAATTTCGGAATTTAATACTGGTCCACGACCCTGTAAAGTTCCTGATACTGGTATTTCTGAAACTGATGGTCTACGACTTATCACTACGCGTCTTCTTGCACCTGGCTGTAAATTTTCTGAGTTTTCTGGTTTTCGTAGACGAACTATTTTTTTAACCGGTGGTTTAACTGACCCGTTTTCTTCTTCTGGCTCACTTGTTGTTGAGGTTAATTCTTCCTCTTCAATAATCGTAGTTTCTTCTGTGGTAGGAGTAACAGTAGCAGTTTCTTCAACAGGAAGAACCGAAGAAACTGGATTTTCATTTATTCTGGTTCTTCTTACCAGACCAGTTCGTCGAGGTCCGCTTCCATCACCAGGTACAAAAGATGGGCGTATTCGTCTAAAAACTGTTCGACGACTTGCGCCATTTTCTTCCTCTTTGACACTGCTGTTTTCATCAGTTGGCAAATTTTCATTTACATTAGTGGATTCGGTTGTATCTGTTGCAATTTCCAATATATTTGGATCGTTTGGTGTGGTAGAATCAGAGCTCGTTGTAGTGGACGTTCAGCTTCAAAAACAGACGAGGTAGCTTCCACTTCAGGTGTTCGAACTCTTGTTACTCTTCTTAATCCACCAGTATTTTACTTCTGGGTTTACTGGTCTTGTTAGTCTTACTATATTTGGTCTATCATTCACTCCAGCTTGAGAATTTATAGCAGGACCACGTCTTAATCCTCTGGGATTATTCAAGGGCCTAAAGCCATTATTATTCAACGCATCCGTAGGAGATCCCTGGAATCCATTAAATGGATTTCTATTAGCATTTCTCAAAGAATTTGGCAAGTCAGGATTACGATCGTAGTTTTCAGCTATTGGAGATGGTTGAATAGGAGCTGCATCAGAGGTGGCTGTCTGGAAATCACCAACTCGTTATCTAAAGTGGATGGAGGTGGAACGAATCTTCCATTAATTGGTCTGATATCACTCTCAGGTTGTCTTTGAGGGGGCCTTGAAAACGATCCACGGAATCCGTTTCTTACATTTCCTGCCAGTGGGATATCTTCATTGACTGTAGTAATTGGCCGCCTATTCGGCTGTATTTGACGAGGTCTTGGAGAAAATTCCCGAGTAGGTTGATTCAACAAATTTGGGTTGGTACCAGTGGCTAAGATCACACCTGCTGGAGGTCTTCGCAATCTGGTAAAATCTCTTTGTGGTCTAAAGACGGATTCGTCTTCTTCAATGAACTGTTGAAGCTTACGGAAACTGTATCGGGATTCAAGTCCATACGCATCACTGCTATGCTCTACATTATTCACAGTTACTTTTTGCTCATATATTTCTGTTAAGGGTCCTTTCGATATAGTTGTTATATCATTGAAATTTCCCCCATCTGGTGTGTTTGCAATTTGGATTCCGTCTAGAGGTTCAGTTTGCATGTTAAAATTTTTCATTTCTGAAAGATCATTTATTTCTTCTAAACCAGAACTCAAGAGCTGGTCATAATGTGTATCAATGTCTAATTCTTTTGCGTTACCTTGGTTGACAGATGGCAGTAACTGGAAATCCATTATATCTGCCGTTTTAAGAGAGTGCTCTGCAGGAGTGTTTTGCTGTAAACTTCGTGCTACTTTTGTGTGGTATACCGGTTGCTGATATAGAGGAACTGTAACAGTTGTAACTACAGGCTTCAGTTCCCCATGTTCACCTGTCACATAGAGTGTTAATAGAGTTGTTAAAGGTTGAAATGCAAAGTATGGTTGAGGAATAAAATTAGGTGCAGATTGAGGTAAGTACTGAGGCACATTTTGAACTACAGTTGATTCCGCAATGGACGTTGTAGTTAAAGTACTTAGTATTGTGCGGCCTCTTAAAATTATAGGCACCACTGTAGTAGATGTAACTAAGTGAGTGGTAATAAATGAATTTGCTGATGCTACTAATCCGAAATCTTGGTTTTGTGGACCCAATTGAGGATAAAAATTAGGTTGAAATTGTTGTGGGAAAGCTGTTGGAAGTGGAATATCAGGTGTAATTGTACTATAAACTGTTGATAATGTTGTGAGTACTTGTATATCAGTTATGGTATCAGTACGAGTGCTAAATCCAATTTTTATTGGTACTAGTTTTACTGATGCTAAGGATGTTGTAGTTACAACTACTTCAGTTATTGTTGTGTGGTGGTTCTCTAAACCATCAGGGTAACCAGTTTTTGAATAGAATAAAGTTTTAGTCATACCATCATCTCCTACTACTTCAGAGTATTGTGTAGGGTTAATAATGCTAGTATCAAGGACAGTTGTTGTAAGAGTTGCATAAGATGTCCTAAATCCATGATATATTGGCAACGTTTTAACCGTTGTAATAACAGACGTTACTGTCAAATATGGTTTCCTAATAGTCTGGGTTTCACTTGCTGTTTTCGACGGCCTCCTTGTCCTGGGATTATAAGATGGCCTTCGATTTCGATTGTTGTTTCTAATACGATTAATTGGTTGGAATGACTGAGAATCTTCATCGTCTTCATCATCTCTATTCACAGAATTAAAAGATGCTTTTAATGACTGTGAATTATTTCTATTGTAGCGACTTCTGGAAGCTTTTCTCTGATTACCTCTGTTTCTCGTATTTCTATAGTTTGGAGTGGTAGCATCAAAATCGTCGTTTTCAATTTCTTCTTCTTCCCTATGACGAATAGATCCTCTTTTGTTTGACGCACTTCGTCTTTCACCAAAGCGGGATTGTCTGGATGGGGGTCGACGAGTAGATCGGAAATTCCTGTTCCTATTTGCTTCCTTCTTTTCATTTATGTCCTCGTAGTCATCGAAGTCATCGTCTTCGGTGGTGTTTTCTTCGTAATCTTCATCACTGTCTTTTACGGAAGGAGTGGGTGATGGACTAGCAGTACTGGATCTGCCAAATGGTCTTCGGTTCCTTCCCAACGATACTGGCCTTGGCGTTGTAGTAGAAGGCGTATTTCTACCTGGTGGCTGATACCTACTGCTTCCAAACGGCTTTCGTCTATTCAAATTCAAGGCTTGAGGAGTAGCAGTTGTGACAACTGCTTCACTTGCTTCGATATCACCTTCTTCGTCTTCCTCATCAATTTCGTCATCAAAGTCGTTTTCGCCATCAGACCTGGAACCAAATGCTCGAGAATTTCTAGTTCTGCTTGGTCTTCGAAATTGAATAGTAAAGGAGGGTTTGGTCGATGATCTGGTTGTTGTTGTGAAGGATGTACGACCTCTACCAGTGAATGGTCTAATTTTTATTGAAGATGAGGGAGTTTCTGAAGTCGTTGACGATTCACTTTTTTTAGACCCTCTAAAGGAATCAGTTTCATTTTCATTGTAATCGTAGTCATCGTAATCATCGTAGTCTTTGTCGCTAAAAGCTTGAGATTTTCGTTTAGGCTGTCTTGTATTTTTAAACCGTGTAGATGTAAGACTGGGTGTAACTTTTCTACTTTGTTTTGTACTTGCCAAGTCCCCATAATCTTCATCTAATCCATATTCATCATATTCATCCAAATCGGTATTTCTCGAAGATGAAATAGTAGGAGTTTTGCTTTTCCGGGGTAAACCTGTTTCACGTGTAGTTGGTTTCAGAGTAACAGATTCTTTGTCTTCGAATGTTCGATTATCATCATAACTTACTAACCGTGGTGGACTTTCTGGTTTATTTTCTATATATTCAGTTGTACTTTCTTTTAACGATGCTAATGAAGAACTAGAGACGTCGTTGCTTCTTAAAATAGAATTTTCAGTAATCGCAAAATCTGTATGTTCCTCGGTAAAACTGTTTTTACTGTCCATCATTGGTAAAGTTGACGTAATACTAAAATCATCTTTTGTTTTAGAAAATGTATTTAATAAAATTAACGATGGACTTGTTAATTGAGAATCCAAATTTAGTGGTGTTTTTAAATCTAAATCGGTGTCTTTTGTTAATGATATGTACTGATTCTCATTTTCAAGTTCATTGACCCTAGCTGTGTCTAAGTCATCTTTTGCCGTGATTGGGGGAATAATGGTTCTTGAATTTGTATCTTTAAAAGTATTTATCATCGGCTCAGAATGGAAAAGTGGTGTGCCAAATATAGTTGATGCTAGTTTTACTGATTGCACATACACTCCATTAATTTCGGTTCCAATTAGACTACTCATATGCAATGTTGTTTGTCCATTTTTAATTTCTGTAGATGTCGTGGCAGATATGATTCCTACAATCTTGCTTGGTTTCACTGGTTCGGAGGTACTAGTCAAAACATTAGAAGAACTTCTTGCAATATGGGCGTAAAATCCATTTATCTGTGTACCATAAATCTCAGTGGTATGCACTGTTACCAGGCCATAGTTTGTTTCACTACTAGTAATTACGGACACTAAACCAGTACTTGGGGTTGTAGTCATTTGAGTCGGTGTTATAACATTTGAAGTACTACGAGCTACATGTGCATAGTATCCATTGATAAAAGTGCCATAAACTTCTCTTGTATGTAATGTTGTAGTTGCTTGATTTACTTCAGTTCTTATGTCTGAAGATATTAAGCCTTCTGATTTTATATTTGTAGAAGTGGGTAATTGAGGTTCACTTGTTTCGCTCGGCATGATTGGAAGTACTCTCGACGTTCTTCTTGCTACGTGCGCATAATAGTTACCCACATACGTGCCATGAATTTCGTTGGTGTGCAAAGTGGTTGTTCCATCGTTTACTTCAGTTTTAACACTAGCAGAAATCAAACCAGTTTTTTGTAGACTTACAGTAGGAAAGACTCCGCGTTCTTTACTTTCAATACTTGCAGGCTGTACCACTTTAGAAGTAGATTTTGCAATATGTGCATACGCATTTCCGATGTAAGTACCATAAATTTCGTTGATGTGCATCGTTGTTGTGCCAGAGTTGACTTCACTTCGGACTACACTTGTTGACAACAAACCAGTTTTTTGTTTGTGTGGCGTCGAATGCAATTGTGGAGAGTCAGTTGGAAGTACTTTATAGTCTGTAGATGTTCTTGCTATTTGAGCGTAATGTTGACCGAAGTACGTTCCGTATATTTCAGTTTTGTAGAGAGTAGCTGTATTTTTACTTACTACTGTATTGACAATAGTAGATAAAAGCCCGACTGATCTTGTTGAAGTTGTTGCTTTTGTTGGCGTAATGACACTTGATGTTGTTTTTGCGTGCTTTGCGTAATGCTCTCCTATGTAGGTACCGTAAATATTAGTGATGTGCTGAGTCGTGGTACCGTCATGTTCCTCTTCCGATAAAATTGATGATAACAAACCTGTCTTGTAAGGCTTTTCTAAATCAACCGATCTTGCAGTTGGAGTAGCCAATTTTGGACTGTTCAATGTTTCTGAATAGAGTTGATTTTGAAAGGCAGTTGGAGAGGGCACAGGCTGAGAGGATTGATCACTTACAAATATGTTTGATTGGGTAGAAGCAATGTGGGCGTAATAGTTATTTACAAATGTTCCATAAATCTGAGTTGTCCATTGTGTAGTAGTACCATAATTTTCTTCTAAACGTACGATGGATGATATAAGTCCTGTTGGGTACGGAGTTTGAGTAACTGATGTTGGTTGTATTACACTTGAAGTTGTTTGAGCTAAATGAGCATACACATCACCAATATATGTTCCGTAAGTATTTGTAGTATATACTGTTGTTAACCCATTTCTCACAGCCGTATTAATTTTTGATGACACTAGACCTACTTTATTTGTTTCAGTGGTAGATTTAATATTGTCTGTTGAAGTTAAAGAAGGAATCTCTAAGACGGGAGTTTTCACTATTTCATTCGAATTATCAGGAAGTATTTTAACTTTGGTGCTAGTCACTTGAGCATATTCACCATTTATAATCGATCCATGGATTTCAGTTCCATATATAGTCGTTACTCCATCATTAACAGACTGCGATTCCATTGATTGAATCAAACCTAATTGATGATTTAGTGCTTCACTACTTTTTTCTTCCGAGGAGTTAAGATCATTGTTTCGCATGATCACTAAATTTTCATCACTTGTCGTAGCTAAAAGTTTTCGGGCAATTGGTTTGAAATATAAGTCTTCTTCAGGTTCTACATTAGACCTTCGTCGTCTCTTGATGTTTTCATCATCAGGAACAAGGGTTGTTGGCGTTAAAGTTGGTCTCAATGGTCGACGTCTCTGAAGAGGATTCGTCCTTGGTGCCAGGCTTGGCCTTCTATACAGAAGTCTGGTTGTGTTTCGCCTATTGAAATTTAAAGCACTTCTTGTTGTTGTCGTCCTTCCCAATGGTTTTTCGGTAGTAGTCGTAGACGATGGAGGGGAAGAGCGAAATGATGGCCTAGGTTTGTAAACGGGTCGATTTCTTCTTAAGAATACGCCTCGTTTTGGAGAATCACTTACTGTTGTTGTTTCAATTGAGGTCATTTCAGTTGTTATATCGTTAGTAGTATCCAATATTGGGTTTTCATTAACATTATTGCTAGTAGGATTATCTAAAGTAGTTATTTTATTGGCTTGGGTTGTTATGGTATCTGTGACTGAGGATTCCGAATTTTCAGAGTTTTCAGGCAACGGAGTTATATTCAACTTAGTAGTGTCCTTTTGGGCGGTGGTTGTCGGAAATTCAGTAGAAGTGTCTTTGACTTCCGGCGCAGAAAACGTTTCAAGAGTTGAAATTTCTGCAGTATTTTTAATTTCATGAGATACAGAAGCTTCATGATTGTTATTTCTGGGTGAAGCAGGCTCATAAAGAGAGACCGTTGATGATTGAAGCACTGATGAAGACATAGTCTCAGTAATCCTGTGTGGAAGGTCTGTGCTTGGTAAGATAATTGTAGGCAGATTTTCACTAGAAGTAGTTTCTATTGGAGCTTTAATAACGTTGGTAATGGTTTGATATCGAGTATTGATTATTGGTTGATCACCATGGTACCTAGTTGTATAATATGTATATGTTGTGTAAAATGTGTACGGATATTGTGTTGGGCAAATGCTGCATTTAGTTACGCCACTTTCGTGAACTGGCTTAGAAATTTCCCCGTTGTCTGGCTGTACTGTAGCTGAAGATACTACTTCTCGGGTTATGAATTTAGTTTGTCCTTCTGCATCTACAGTTGTCGCAACATACGTGTGAGTGGTGTAATAAGTAACAACTGGTGTTGGTTGAACACGTTTCTCATATAGTTCCCCTTCTGCGGCTTCTAAATCAGTAGTAGTTTTTATAGGTTTCTCTACAATGGTGGGGGACATTTTTATTGCAATTTCGTTGGTTAGTGTTGAATACATAGGTTGAGTTATTGGAGAACCGTTTGAAAACAGGGTTGTGTAGTACGTAAATGTTGTATACGCGGTGCTTACTGATGGTACAGTCAGACTAGGTTCTTCTTTATTCATTAATACAGTACTGCTTAAAGACACTATATCAGTTTTTTCTTTTGTTGTTTGCTGGTTCAAAACTGTGGACACTACGTGGGTCCTTGACTGCACTACAGAACTTCCTTCAGAAAGTAAGGTAGTAAAATAAGTGTATGTCGTGTAATGAGTTGTAGGTCGTAAATCAGCGGTAGATAAAGACTCATGCAATTCAGGAGAACTATTTATTGAGCCTTCAAGATAGGTGGAATAACTTTGAATAGGTGCCGCAGATGTTGGTACAGTATGCGTTACAGAATTCGGTTTTGTCTGTGAAACAGTTTCTGTTACATAGTTCGTAAGTGTCTCTAACCTAGTTGAAACAGACGGTTGTCCTCTTGATAGATAAGTTGTGAAAAACGTGTATGTTGTGTAATAAGTTTTTGTTCTTACTGCAGTTGGTTGGACTTCTGCTGATGTTGACCGTAACAAAGGAGTAACATCATGCACCAGAGTCAACGGCTCTACCTTATCATCCAGAGTGACAATTTTGCTTATTATGTCTTCTCTTTTGGAAATTACTGGAATATCCGAGTTCGTTTTTGTAGTTAAATAGTTGTTGGTAGCAAAATCTGTAGAAAAGGCCGGGGTAGAAAGAATTGTATTTTTGAACTCATTTTCTAAAGCGACAATGTCGGTCAAGGTATCAAACACTGTGCTTACTGACTTTTTTCCTCCATTGAAAAGTGTATAATATGAAGTCAAAGTTGTGAAATACGTAGAGAAACTTCTAGTTGGAGTAAAAGAAATGGTGGGTTTTTCTGTTATAATATTTGTGACAGTATCTTCTCTTGATGACACCACTGAACTACCATCTTTTAAGAAAGTAGTAAAGTATGTATAAGTTGTGAAGTGGGTTTTAACAGTTGGTGTAACAGAAATTTGAGGGATACTTGTCATAAGAATTGAAGGTTCGTCAACACTTGTTTCCTCGCTATCTCGGATATTTGAAACGGTTTCTTTTCTAGTGCTTACTGTTGTTGTACCTTCTTTTAAAAGAGTCGTATAGAAGGTGTAAGTTGTGTAGAATGTTGTTTTTAGTGGTTGTGTGGAAAGTTCGTTATCTGTGTAACTGTATTCTATTGGTTTTGTTTCAGCATTTCGAACGTTTGAAACAATTTCTTCACGACTAGAAACAATTGGTTTCCCATCCTTCAAATATGTCGTGTAGTATGTATAGGTTGTTAAATATGTTCGAAGTTCTGACTCATTGTCTAAAGAATCTGTTTTGTAGATTGTACTTGTTGGTGTACTGTCTATGGAATCATTTTCGCCGAAAACATTTGTTACAGTTTTATAAGTAGTACTTACTGATGTAGTTCCATCCTTATGGAACGTAGTAAAATATGTAAAAGTTGTAAAATGTGTAGAAGCTGCGGGATGTCCTTCGGGATGTATTGTTTCTTTAATATTCACATTAGGATCTTTGTAATCTGTGGGCGTTACGACATTTGATAATACTGCTTCATTGCTTACAATTTTAGCTTTTCCATTTTCAAATAATGTGGTAAAATATGTCAAAGTTGTGTAATAAGTCGTTGGATGTGTTTCAGTTGGCGTAGAAGTTTCTGCAAATATATCACTTTTGGTCTCTTTTCTTGAAGAAACAATCTTTGAACCATCTTTATAAGATGTCGTAAAATATGTGTAAGTTGTCAAGTGTTCATTTGGGTCGACAGTTGTGCTTGGTTGAATTGTTTGAGTCAAGGTTAGTGCTCCAGTTGGATTTACTTTGGCGGATTTAAGGTGCTCACTGTCTGTATAAACATTTGATACTGTTTCTTTTCGACTAGAAACAACATTACTGCCATCCGATAAAAATGTTGTGTAATAAGTTGATGTAGTGTAATATGTTACCGGAAAATATAAAGAACTAGTAATCTCTTCCACTTTCGGATTTTCATGAGAATCTATATTCAAGGCTTTGCCGGATCTCACATTTTCCATTTTATTCTCTTCTACTAATACATTTGATGAAACTTCAGAAGGCGATATATCACTGTCCAATATTATGTCTTTAATAACTTCTCCTGCACTACGACCATATGTGCCTATGTCATTCTCATTGACAACCGAATAGTGATCTGCTGTTAGCAGAGCAGACGAAGGAAGGACATTACTGGAAACCAACACAGTTTCAGATGGTCGAATTTCCCCAGGCAAAATAAACCCATCCGTTAGAATGCTTAAACTTTGGGGGGTTGAACTTGTGATATCTTCTCTCAAGTTGTCCTCTGAATTACTAGATGCTTTTTGATTATCCGATTCTGTAACTATTGAAGGTAATATAAAATCTCCAGTTAATAAAACAACTGTGGATGATTCTTTTGTTTTATCATCTTTTGTGGATAAACTTAAATCAGGCATTTCGTTTGTTGAAGTACTCATAGTATTTGAATCAGTCTCAACCGTTGAATCAATTTCTGAAATTTTTGTTCCTGCGATGTGTAAGTTTAGATTTCTAAGCAAGCTTTCTCGATCAGAAGATTGTTTAGCTTCATTTTCATTGTCTTTACCCACATCGCTTACGTCGGATGTTGACGAAAGGGGTAGTGCTGGTTCTACTTCTTTTGGCAAAATAAAGCCTTCTGTGAGAATGTGTAGCATTTCTTTTTCGGAAGCTTCAGACTTTTCCTCTTCATCTGCATTTTCACCGGCATATACAACTGTAGGAGTAAGATTTGAAGGAGAATTTATGTCACTTACTTTTGAGGTCTCAAAAGTAGAATGCTTAATGTTTTCATTCTTGTTATCCGGTAAAATGAATCCAGAGGTTAAAATTTCTAAACTAGGAGTAGAAAAAACTGCTTCTCTTGAACTAATGGATGAAGTGACTGCTGAAGTCGACAAATCTGCTATGGAAGACACCAAATGTACGGTATTGTCTGATGATGTTTCTAGATTTAAAGGAAGTGCGCTTTCAATGCTAGATGTATCTGGAAAAGACTCCGTTTCTGAAGACATAGTCTCTTCCGGAATTGAAGTTTTTGATACGGTAAAAAATATACTTGATGTGCTTTCTATTACATGTGCGTATGTATTATCAATATAAGTTCCAAGTATTAATGTTGTCCAGTGAGTCGTTGTACCATCTTGAATCTCTGTGCCCGTTATGGAACTGACAAGTCCAGTTGGGTGAACTTGACTTGGTTCGACTTCCTCTGTTGAAACTTCAATGTTATCTATGATTTCACTTACATCCAATTTACGTGGTTCATTAGTTGCCATACTATGCTTCCTCAAAGGTCCGAAATTTAAAAATATATTTCCACCATTTACGGTCTTCGATTTTTCATTTTTATCCACGTATACTGTTGCCAAATTTAGAGGTAAAGTTTCGGCAACAACAGTTTCTTCTATTTTATCAACTTTCCTTGCTCTAGTGCTTTCTTCAGAAGATGGCTGTTTGGTCATGACAGTCGAAGTGAACATCGTAGTTTTAATTTCTACTGGTTCTATAACGGTTGAAGTGAACATGGATTTTTGGGATATGAATTCCCTGGTGTCAGTTCCAAATAGAGGCCTTCGAAAAAAGGCTTCTGGTTGCGAATTGTGTGTGTTTTCGTCATTTGAACTTTTTGAAGAAGCAACGACTCCATTGATGAAACTAGTTCGAGTTACTCTAGGCACAAAGGTTCGAGGTCTTGTTGATGAAGGAAGAAATATGTACTGAGTTCCGGATATTCTTGTACTGAATTCTGCAAATCCATAGAGGGTTGTAGTGACATCGTTATTACCATTCTGTTCGAGAGTCGTTGAGCTTAGAATTTCTTCACTAGGAGTTTTCGAACTAGTTCCCACATTTTTATCATCTTCTACATCATAAATTGGTCCATACAGACCAACCGTTCGGGTGAGACGATTATCTTTCACAATGGCGGTGGGTTTTACAAGTCTTTTCAGTTGGTCGTGAAAGTTTAATCCTTCTATATCATAGTAAGCGTTGGTTATGTCTCTATTATAAGCGTCTGTGGCATCTTTTGTTTTCGAACTCTCCATTCTGTGTCCAGGGAAGATAAACTGATCAGTTATAATTGTCGCTCCACCTTGACCAACTCTTCTACCCGATTGATTGCCATTGTACATCCTCCCTTGACGATTATTTCCTTGATGTCCTCTGAGAGTAAATTCATCAGCTGGCTTTACGATGTTTCCAACAACACCAATAGTGTTCCCGTTAACCATTGCCAAAAATGGTTGTCTAGTTTCGGGATATGCTGTAGGCTGAATGTATCTGGTGACGACAGTTGGTTTCGCAGTGGGGACATCTAAATATTGCTTTTTGCTTGAATTTGAAGATGCGTAGAAAGGTTGTTTCTGAGTGCTTTCTGTGTGATAATTTCCATTACTAGTAGTCGGCATGTCAAATGTTTCCGATAATTCCATCGTGGGTTCCGATGAGCTCATTGGTTCATTCACAGCTGTTAGAAACACCTGAAATGTCACATAAAATATTTTAATATATTTTCTGCATTTATTCAAAGCAAATTCAAATATAACCGAAATCAGTCTTACGCACTAAAGGGTTGAAATTTTAACACATACTTTTTATGATGCTGATCTTAAAAAAAGCTTTTTTTGAAATATAACAAGCTTTAAAAAAATTCCTATACATTAATAAAAATGATTTACGTTGGATAAGATTTTTTTTTAAATACAAACATTCGCAAATATATTGGTATGGTGCAATACATATATTCTTTGATTCAAAGGGTGTTCTGTAATAAATATTGGTCCTTTGAAAATTAATATTATTAGGTACACTCCAGAAATCAGTTTATCATTTATAACTTAAAATGTTAGTCTGGGTAATTGTACAGGAACAAAAAAGTTAATGCATATTGCTTGCAGCTAAACATTAGAGCGTCTACCTCAAAATAGAAAACAATGAGCTTTCAATAACTATTTGTGACTTGTATCATTGAGGAATTATATAATATTCCGTATCGCAAAGGCGTCAGCACTAGACCACCATGATTTTTTTAAAATATCCTAACCTTTCCTGAATTGAGGGATCCGAACGTGTTCGCGTTTGCTGTCGATTCCATTCGTGCTGTCGATTCGAGGGTCGGAGTCGGACTGACCATGGATGTGGACTGCAGCAGTTCGGTGTACGTCCCGTCGATGTACGTCCTGTATAACTGCGTAGTGTGGTATGTCGTTTCGTCTCCATTCACTTCAGTTCCGATGAAGGCTGATATGATGCCAGATGGATATACAACTGGGTCGTTCCGATGTCCTGTGGATAGAAGTGAACAAGTTTCAGTTTCGAGTTAGAAGAATTTTGTCGAGTTGTGTAATATTTATCATGTTTAGACTAACTGAGGAAATTTGTAGCACAAGTTCATTTATTGCTATTTATGCGATTTTCTCACAGCCTTATTTGAATAAATTTTTTCATGAAACCCAATAAGTTCACGAAACCTAGTTATCGAGATATTAAAAAAAAAAAACCGTTTTAACAGCAACGGGTTTCTCACCGAAATGCCATATTCGGTTACTTCCCATGGCTGTTCAAATCACTAGATTAACATGACTTCTTTGGAATATGTTTTTTTCTCTTTACCTTCTCAGCGCAACAGCCCATTACTGGGCCAAGGCCTGTCGTGCCCGTTTCAGCTTTCGTAACCTAGGGCTCTAGGGTGCTAGGCATATGTCCTGGTAAGGTTGTCAGCCTCACGTGAAACTCCCAGTATTTAGTTCCCAAGCATGCTTGGTACCAATTTTATCGACCTATCAAACGATGAAAGGATGGGTCAACCTCGCCCAATCCTGGATTCGATCCCCCGACCTATGGCGTGGCAATGCGAAGCTCTACCACAAAGCCACTGGGCCTCTAGAACATGTGCTTACACAGGATAAATTCATTAACATAAAAGACTCAATTTTAATAAAATTGTGACTGATGGAGTTTCTGAAGAAATTTAATTCATTTATAGGGATTTTAAAATTTTAAATTGCTTAGGAATGGATATTGCTTGCATGTGATCTACGTAAATATACTGATATTGTAGAGTAATTATAAAACATCTGAATTTTTCTATTTTACCCTTTCGCAACGAAGTATTTTTGTTTCCTCGTAATATGGGATAGGAATATCATGATCGAATCGTCGTTGACCGTTTCAGTAGTGAAAGGGTTAAACTTATTTTCTATTCAGATTGTACATTCTTAAATTCTCAAGTATTTAAAATATTCAGGAATTATATTTCAAATATTGTTGTTTTTTGTTAGATTTTTATGTATGCATGGTGTTCAAATAAGTTCGATTTTTATGTATGGTATTTCAATGTTTCCAACTGATTAGTTATAATCTTTGCACAGCATTAAACAGCCAATAGAAGAGCCTCATAATATAAAATTGTGTTTCAGATTCTTACCTGAATGCCGTCTCCTCCTTTTCTTCATTTCAATGCTAAAAGGATCATCGTCAGAGAGAGATTCGGCACACAAATAGTTGCTGCCATCCTCTCCTAAGCAGTAAAAAAGACACTTTTAAAAAAATTATATTTTAATTTAACTTACATACTTTTCAAAGAAAAAAAAAGCAATCCTAGTTCGTTGATAAAGTTGGAAGGAAGGCCATGTTATCATGTTTTACCAAGATAAATAAAATTTCAAAAATAAAAATGCAATCAAATCATGGAAAACTATACTCGTTTTTCTCTAATTAAACTGCGACATAGATACATTCTTCCCGCAATTCATATTCTTTGTAACTTGCTACAAAATAATTAATTAGAATTTAAAAGTAATGTCATTTAAAAGTAGTGATCGCCTTTATCAATATCGAAGTAAAAAAAATTTTATTTAAAAAAAAGTTTTTATAATGGTTTGTTCAAGTAAACTTTTTATTCGTTGAGAGTTTTTCTTTCAAAGTTGAGACAACCAAAGGATAAAACTAAAGAGGAAAATATTTAAAAAAATCCCTGGGACTACGCAGTATGTAATTTTTTATCAGATTTTGTTAACATGCACTTAAAATAATTGTATTGTATTTGACAAAGAAAAACACTGACGAAAAACTTAATAGGATTAAAATCGCGTAGTCTATCTAGTAAAAAATAGTATGTCACGCCGACGGCAAGTAAACAACCTTCCATAAAAAAAACCAATGAAATCTGGTAAGGACTATTAAATGTACAATTATATAAATAAATACAATTAAATCTATTAATTATTTATTATATATATTTCGACATAATTGACATAACAAACTTACGGGGAAGCATTACCCAAAATTTAGGGCTGCCCAAAAAATAATAAAACATGCTCGAAAGCTGTGAGCTAAGGATATTGCAAAAAAAGAAGGTACACTTTATAATGGAGTAGGTTTATTGAAAGTGATATAATGGTTTTTGGAATTTTATGTTGAGATTTTTTAAATTTTTTCAGCTTGTGAATGGTTAAAGCCTAAAGCTTTGAAGTAAATTAATGTAGTGGCCCAATTTTTTTTCCTGTGTTGAAGCATATGCGTTTAACAAAATTTGGTATTGGATAAGGTCTAGTGTGATAATATTTTTTTAAAAAAATGGTGATGTTTAAAAATTAAGAAAAAAACTTATTTTTTATACATAAAGCTGCATAACTATTTTTGTTCAACTGACAGCTCAAAATCCATGCCAACTTTCATTAAAAGATGTCGTGGGAGCATTTTGAAAAAATCCATTAAAAAGTTCTTTAAATTGTAGGAGGAGGAGCATTTTGAAAAAACATTAGAAATTTTAAAATTTTAAATTTTTTGAAAAAAATACGCTTCAATATTAATAATTTTTTCGTATATGTTTATTGAATGTTAATTCTTTTAAAAAATAGTTTAATTTGAATGCTAGCAATAAAATTACTGGATTTAATTTTTTACGTACCGCGCCCTAAAGCTCTAGATTAGCGGTCGCCAGTCGCCAACTGACGACTATTACATCGAAAGTGGCTACCTAACAATCGAACCCCAGTCGCCAAAAATTGGCGATCATAATTTTTTTCCTTTTTGTTCAACAAATAATTAATACTGAAGCTGAATTTCTAAAATAATAATAATAATAAAGCGCTCCAATTCGTTTCTGTCGGGAAGAAAGACTAATTTTTACAATGAACTTTCGCTACGCACCCTGTCGTTGAACTGCAGATACATAAAATAATGTTCTCCTTTCAATTATGGCCAATCACATAATACTTACTTATTTGGTATGATCCTTTTTTTTACTGTCAATCTTTTCACATAAAAAAATATCCGCAATTAAATTTTTTTTGTGTTAAATAGCACTTTATTTTTGTCATATATACTTAGTTTAAAACTGGCTACTAAAAATCGAAATGTGGCTACCATTTTTTTTCACTCTGGTAGCCACTGGCTACTATTAAAAATTCCCAGTCTAGAGCATTACCGCGCCCCCTTAATGTATATTTTGTAAACATTGTCTTAGAAATATTAGATATCAAAACCTTTCATTATCATGACATCATTCTTTACATTCAACAACTATGAATATTTTGCATCATGCTCAGGAAAGCGGAGCATCGAAGAAAAGAGAACACAATTTATTTACTTATTTTATTTAAATACTTATTGAAATTTTAATTTTGAACAAGTAGGTCTGTAGCAGTAGCCGGCTCACTGGCGCAATGGTTAGTGTACTAGCCTTTGGAGCTGGTGGGCTCGGGTTCGAATCCCGGTAAAAGGCATGGATGTTTGTGCTTGTCAATAAATGTTGTTATTTGTCTATGTGTTTGTGTCGTCCTTCTTTGTGTGTCTCTTGTGACTGTCTCTTCTGGCGAGCTGGGTAATGGGCTATAAAGCCTACACTCTCCCTTCTAGAGAGCGCATTCACTGTCATTTGTCAGGTCTGTAGCAGTACCTGCCAGCTAGAAACACTTCTACATAGGATTTATAATCATTGGGGGGGGGGGGGGAGATCGTCAAAAACAGCATCCAGTTGTAATGTAATCTTTTAAAAGCTGAAATCAACTGATTTAATTTTGATGAAAAGGAAAATGTCGAAAACGCCTTTAGAGGATTGGCCCCGCTGGACGGCGGGTCTCCAAAGTAAAGTGCTTCAGTGTTAATCCAATAGAGATAAAAAATATTTTTTGCCACATTTCTCTGGCTGTATTGAATATTTTTACAAACGGATTTTTTATGTGATAAATGTAGCTGACTTACAGGTCCCGATGATCCCACTTTTCGAAACTAATAAGAATATTTTTTTTTGACATTCAATAAATTATTTTACACAAAATATTGGAAGCGATTTCCAAAAGTGGGATTATAGAGACTTGTAAGTTATATACATTTATTATTTAAAAAAAAAACGTTTGTAAAAATGTTTAATATAGACTGAAGAAATGTGGCAATGAAAATATTTTTTACCTTACGTTAGAAGCAATTTCCAAAAGAGGGATCATAGAGACCTGTAAGTTATATACATTTATCATTAAAAAAACCGTTTGTAAAAATATTCAATATGGACGTGACAAAGAAAATATTTTAAACCAATTGGATTAAAACTGAGGCACTTTAGTTTGGAGAAACGTGGTCCAGCGCATACCCCCCCCCTTAAATGACATGAACTTCTTATTCTATTATGATGTGTTCTATATTCCGAAACGGAGATTTTGTGTTTTTTACACACACGTCTTGGCAGGTGATGTATCTAAAAAATCTGACCTTTAGCAATGGACCGTCCTTCTGAAACCCCTTTACAGTTCGAACTAAAAGAGCTACTAACTTCAAATTTGGTACACGGATTTTTAAGTACCTGTCGAACGTTAGAATAAGGTTTGAAGAAAACTGCTCATGCGCAAGTGGTTCTGCTATAGAACTTAATTGGCTTTAAAGGTATTGCTATAAAAACTAAAATAGATACACACTTGAAATTTAGTACATGTTTTCGCAATATCTGTTGTAAGGCGTCCAAAAATATTGCATATGCGCAAGTTGTAGCTCCCATGGAACGTCTTTGGTTTTATAGTTAGTTAGCCTATAATTAATCTTCAGTTTGTATAAATCTGCTTTTGTATAGAAATGTTGAAATAGGTACGTTTTCTCAGATTAGAGTAGGGATATTAGTGTTCTTAAACAAATATTTTAATTTTTTTTTTCAAATTTTCCAGAAACATCTTTTAGTAGTTAATCTTTAAGGCATTTTGCATTAAAAACAATGTTTAAATAATCTGTTAACTACAAATAAGTGATCCGGCCAAAATGTGCATTTTTAGAGTTTAAGGGCGTGTCCCTAAGTAACTATTAAACATATTTTTAAAAAAATTATTTGAAAAACATACTTTTTAGCATATATTTATATGAAAATTATGCTTAGATTATAAGAATATACGTGTAGGATACTGCTCGGGTCTTTAGAGGCAATATAATAAGTTCATTGTGTACCTTCGTCTGATCCATCTTGGCAGTCGTTGACTCCATCGGCTACCTTGTTCTGATCAATGCATTTCGGAAAGCCACAACTGCAACGATGCATCCCAGTCGGACATTCTGTGGACAAAAGTGGGAATATAAGCAAAACAGATTTTAATGTTTACATCACAAAATTGTGTGATATTAATATAATATATAATTTATCACACCATATATTATTGATATGGGGGGGTTGTACTATGATTGGGCGAGGTTGACCCATCCTTTCATCCCTTAAGTGGGTAGATAAAATGAGTACCAAGCATGCTTGAGAACTAAACACTGGGTATCCACGTGAGGCTTACCACCTTACCGGGTCACATGCATAGCACCCCAGAGCCCTAGGTCACAAAAGCGGAAATGGTCACGGCAGGCCTGGGCCCACTAATGGACTGTTGCGCTGAGGAGTTTAGTTTTATACTATTGATATTACTAAATGGCAATACTAGTTAACGTGACATCGCTATGAATATCGACACTGTTGATACCTCTCTACTGATAATTTCTTGACTTTCACAATATTTTTTTTAAACTTCTTCATTTTTTGGCGCGAATCTCACCAAACGGCGTATTTGTCTACAAATATAGTTTACACAGTAAAATCACCACTATAAACACATTTAAATGTCAACATTACATTTTGGCGACTTGTGCCGGCGAAATGAAAAAGATCATTTCTGAAATGAAATATAATTTTAATGCAATAAATAATTAAAAAAAGAGTAAAAGAAACATATTTTATTCTTTTTTTTTATTTGTCGTCGGTTGGTAGGTAGACATACATATTCTGGTTTGTGTGCTTGGGTAGAGACCCGCCTATAAACCTTCGTCAAGTAAAACAGACACAATACGCACGTACACACAAGTGACGGATGCTGCCATCTATGACAATCGACGCAGTTTAGACATGTCCCTGAAGAGGTGGAAATAGTTTCCATTAATCTGTACCCGTGGAAAACTGCGCCATGACCACCCACGGGACTTTCAGACCCACAGATTTGACGAGCACGTACGCCGGGTACTCGGTGGGTCTTCACAGTGGCATCGGGAATCGATCACGGGACCTCCCGATTCGTAGGCCTAAACCACTTAACCACTTGGCTACCCACGGCCCCATTTGTTGTTTTATTTATATTTTTGAATTGTTCTTGCGCTAAAAAAACATCTAAAAAATTTTATATTGCATTTAAATAATAATCAGTAGTATTTTTGAAATATTCTACACATTTACTGACAAAAAGTTACAATGTCCTGATGGTAAGTGTGAAATACGGTTAATGTGAACTATTTCGGTGCTTCTTTAATAACGTTCAGCTGTATTGTTATTTACTAATTTAATATAATTATTAGTTCTACTTTAAAGAATTACTGCGAAGTAAACGCTAATTTTTTCTAAATTTTATACAAAAATATATTTAATTCATTTAAATTGGGGAAAAATGAAATATGGATAGCTAACAAAGAATTTGAAAATATGTATATATTATATATAAAAAACTTTTTTTAAAAATTAGAAAGTTTTTGTCTATAATCTTTCTATTTTTTTATAACAAAAAGAATATAAAATTCTTTTTAGAGAAAGTCAAAAACATCTGTTTCGGTTTAGAAAGCTTAATTAAGGATAATCTTTTTTTTTATTTAAAGTAGGATTACTGTCAAACTCAAATATTTCAGTCGCAAATTCCTTGTAATATAAAGTTATTATTTTAATATATGCTAATTTTGTCAAATATTTATTTATCTGATTATTTGATTTCATAAATTACAGATTAAAATATAAAATAACATTTAAAACCTTTGCATGTTGACGTTAACCAAGGTAATTATTTTAACTTGACGAGAAGTAAAATCTATTAAGTAATTAAAAGGTTTTTAAAAAAAGTACCTTTATTACAAACTTTTATGGATTTTTTATGTATTTTAGAAAAAAATTAGTTCAGTTATTAAAAATAAAATGTAAAAATAAAATTAGTATAATTTTGTGCTGTTAATACAGAGAACTTATTATTCATTTTAAATACTTTATTTAGTACATACAAATGTTTTATACTTGGTACAAATTTCCATCACAAAAACGTTAAAGGTAGTCATAAAGAAATGAAATTTAATTGTGAATTATAGATTTTCATAAACATTAAAAAATATATATTTCAGGACTGTTAAAATGTGCGGGTATAAAAAATAAAAATCCTTCTGTGAGATAAGAAAATTGTCTGCAGAGTAAACTTGTTTTTCACTGAATGAGAATTAAATAGAAAAATTTAACTGAAAATTTAATTTATTAAATTTTTTAAAAATTATGTTTATATTTAGACGATTTTAAATGGCACCACCACTCTTTAAATTTTAACAAAAATTATTAAATTTATGAATTTTTAAAAGCTATGTGTGCTGCTGAATAAAATGACAGTCAGGTGATGGGTTTATACTTGTGTCCCTCAGCGGGTTAAAAAAATCTCTCTTTAGTCAAATGATTATTACTGCGATAGTAAAACTTTACGTCTGTGAGACAAGAATAATATTTCATTATCAGTTCCTGCATTACTAAAGGGCTATTGTTCAATAATTTTGGGGCCCGGATGGTCAAGTGGTGTGTACCATTACGCTAGCAGTCTGTGCGCTGTAACGGGTGCGGGTTCAATTCCAGCCATGGGTTTACTTCCTCTCTCTGTGACAGTAAAAATTCTTTCCGTGTCCGTCTTACTTGACGAAGGCTTATAAAGTGGGTCTCTGATCAAGCGCACAAGCTGGAATGTATTTGTATCTACCCCCTACACTCTTGAAACAAAAGAGTGAAATCCACTCCTATAGGAGAAGTGCATTTTCGACACTGGAAAGGAGTGAAAATTAGCTCAGACTAAGTTAAAATTAACTAGACGTAGTTAAAATCACTTGTTTGGAGTAATCCTGCCTGAGGTTTAACTTAACAAAGGAGTGGAATCCACTTCTGTAGGGCAAGTTCATTTTCGACACTGGAATGAGTGAAAAATAACTCCTCGTTTGTTTTAAGAGTGTAGCCCTCTCAATGATGTTGTAGCAAAGGAGATTGACTCTTTTTCTAATAAGATTTGTTTGCAATTGCCAAAATAAAAATTATAGAAATCAATCAACAAATATGTTTTTTCTTTACAAATATTATATAACATTCAACAACCCCCATTCACACATTTTTCAGCAGCTGATAACACGCTATAAACTGCTCAATGAATTAAACTTTTTTTGTCAAATAATTCATCACAATCTCGGATATAACATTGACGACAAAAAAGTTCATAAAAAAGCTATAACCGAACGTTTAACAAAAGCTGAGTAATAACCTGTCATATGGATACTGCTTTTCGTCACGCATATCACACAATATAATAACAGTGTTCATATTGGGTCACGCCTCAGTTGGAATGAACAGCCAACTGGATTGAGTCAATGGTAATTATTAGTTTTGTTGAAGTCAAAATAATGCATTCAAAATGCATTTTGATAATAAATAAAATTAGTTGACTTTTGGAGTTTTTAGTTTATGGGTAAACTGGTAGGTCATATAACAAATTTTTTTTACGTTTTGTGTTACGCTAAATAAGTAAGAAAGTTTCTTTTAAAATTTGCAACTCATATTAGATTTTACTAATAAGTAGTAAAATATATCAACTTCTTGTACTTTAAAATTTTTGAAAATAATATTGAATAAAATGGTAATTATTTTTTATTATAAATAGTTTAAATAATTAAGTAAGTAAAATGCATTTTGAATCATAAATAAGACGTTTTTTTTTTAAGTTTTCAAGGTATATTTAATCTAGTATGTTTTATATGCAAAGAATTTTTTATAAGCATGATTTACGATTTGGTATATTTCTATTAATTTTTACTTTTGCTACTGATTATCAGTTCGTTATTGAAGTGATAAGTAGTATTAAAAATCAAATCTAATGAATTCACGTCAATGTTGTTTTACAAATACTTATACTATTCGAAATATATGAAAATGACTTTGGCAAAATACAATGGACTGATTTCTGTGTTCGGCCTATTGTGTTGTGTTACTTTTAGAGAAATTCTGTAAAACATATATTTTAGCTTAAGTATTATCTTAAATATATTTTTAACAGCAAATTTGAGAATAGAAATTAACAACAATATTTTTTATATTTTTCTTGAAGAAATGTTTGATTTTAAGGATTTAAGAAACTTTGTGTTATTAAGGAATATAAAATTTAAATAATAATAATTAATACAAATGGGATTATATCAAAGAGTTTGATTTAAAGTGTAAATGAAAGTTGTTTTACAAATAATACATAAATATTGGAAAAAAAAGAGCATCATTAATAAATTGAGAAAAATGTGGCAATCTATTTTTTTTAAAAGCTTCAAACCATTTTTTTTTATCTTAACCTGTCTGACATAAAATTAGCCCATTTTCCCCTTCGTCTTTAAGGAGACACAGATCCCCCAAATATCCGTTAAAACATGATCCGAAGATTTTAAAAAAATACGTTTAGTTAGAAGAACTACTCATATTAGATCTTGTTTAAGGACCTGTAGATGTTCAGCCTGTTATTTTAGGCAGAAATTTTTGGTTATTTAAGTTTCAATAGTATTTTAATAACTTTAAAGATAGTGGTTTATTTTAGTACAAATTCATAAAAAAGGAATTCATTTAGTCTAAATACCATTAATCAATTTTAAAACTGAAAAAAAATGCCTCAAAATATCATTAAAAAAGTTATGCATAACTTAATGTGATTCAAAATATAATAAAACAATCTATAAATTTCAAATATATTTTATGCAGGATTGTATTTATTAAAATAGTTCTGCAATTGTTGAAAAATTAATAAATATAAACAATGATGATGATGATGATGTCGTGTCAATGAATAAAGATAATATGGGACCAAAGAATGCTTCAGCGATTTGCAGACAGTGGTCCTCATAAAAGTCTTCATATCGTAGAGCGAGTAAATATAAACAGTTAATTCCACTTATGAATTGAAAATAATTATGGGATCGATGGACCTGACTGATAAATTTATATGATTTTTAGATGCCTAACTTTAACTTTCTTCCTGCTTTACTAAAAGAACAATCACAAGCTAAAGCGAACCTAAAGTATTTTATTTAACATCAATATTTTCATCAAAAAATTAATTAAAAAATCGCCAAAGCCGTCACTTCCTAGCAGCCCTGAAGGCGATGAATGACCACATAAAAGGAACCAGGAATCTTTCACGACGCATATTAAAATATGGGTTAACGAATATGTCGCCCAGAAGAAAACGGATCTTATATCTCTTTTTTGATTACCGACATTCTGTGTAATCAGTCTCGAAATTGGTCATCGGGGGTGGCAGGAAAAGTTACGAGGTTTTTGTGGTGTTACCTGAAAAAGAGTGGTGAATTGAATTGTTTGGAATCTTCCTGTTTGGCGAAATTTGCATTGTTTTGCGGTTTTGTTTATCTGTGGTGTTTTTTTTTAAATGGGTCAGGCTCTTAAGTAAGTGAATAAGGTCAGGCCCACACCATTGCTTAGACCCACAAAGTCGGGCCAGGATTTTAACCCTCCAATCATTTGACCCGGCGTTTCCCGCATTTTAAGCATCAGTCTTTCTTACAATAACCTTGAATTTCAATATTTTATAAATATTAATTTTATATTCGTAGTGTACTTTTTTTTTATATGGGAATGATTTTAAGAGATTTTAAGATCTTGCCTTCAAAAATAACATTATTTCTGACTTTTTAAACAAATATTTTAAGTGAAATTAATTGAATATAAAAATTCATCCAGGGAAAACAAAAATACATTTTTGCCCATTTCCCTGCCGTTCCGAAAAGCATTCAAAGCTGCTGTAAGCCAATAAATTACCGAAAAAATGGGCTTAACACCTCAATTTATTTTTGATTTTGTGACACTGTCATACCTAAATTAATCTTATACATATTTTTAATTTTTAATACATATTTTTAATTTTTAGTACATATTTTTAATTTTTTATAACTGTAAGTATCATTAGTGGTTTATACATATTTTATAGTTGATGAGATATATTTGTTCAAAGTTCCCCCAACTTTGCATTATTACGTACATAGTTCTAAATAAAACCCCGTGTTTACCCAGGTCTGGCCTTGATTTAATTATATCGAATTGTTTGTCACCTTCTTCTTTACTTAATCCGGCTTCAAATGGGTATTAATGACGTTTTAATCGCCATGGTGTCAAACTTGATTGATATTAATTATCTATCTTGCAATGTGGGTATTGTCGAGCCCTGAGTAAGGTATGAGAATTCCTAAATAAATTTATATTAAGAAGAAATATAAATATTTTATGTTTATAAAATGTTGCAGTTATTTGTTTTATTCTTGCGCGTATATTAATAATGTAAATAAATATTTCTTTAATCAGAGTTTTGAAGATATACAAAATAATAATAATAATTTGTTTCATGTCGTGCATTATACACATTCTTTTATTCTCATCAAACATAATATTTTGATAATTATATTTTTAAATATAATAAGCTTATACTATTTGCTAAGACTAATATACTAAATATATTTTAAATCAGTTCCGCCATTAAATATATCATAAAAACAGTTAGTTAACCCTTTTGGTTACTCATATTGAATACATGCTTCGTTAAATTAATTATTTAAACATATTAGCTTTTAAAACTTAATATTAATCACACGTAAGAACATTCACCAAGATAACAAGATATAGTTAACTTTAAGGAAGGAAGTGGTAAAAAGGAATTAGCAGTCTAATTTAAATAGAAAAAACCCTTTTGGCACAAAAAATATCACTTGCATCGATATTTTATTTTTGTGTTTTACATAAATAATTATAAGCCTTGTAAATATGTCATTGGTACAGGAAATGATGATAGAGAGATAATTGTATCGAATTGTTTTTCACCTTCTACGTACTTAATCCTGCTTCAAATTGGTATTAACGATGTTTCCTTCGCCATATGTGTCAAAATTGATTTGTGACATAAATTATCTGTCTTGTAATAGGAAAATAGATCAGTTCTCTTTGATGATAGGAAAATTATATTAAGACATTAAGTGTTTCGTAAATTAGTAATTTGCATTTAGACATCTGCATTAAGATAACCTGGTGATAAAACTTGTTTTTATGCTAGATCGGAAAAAGAAAAAAAAAAGGGAAAATTGCATTTGTATTTTCAGTTATTTATTGTATGTATGTTACACTTGTTTTAATATCCGAAGGTTGAAATCGTAAAGTTATTTGACTTTATTGCATTATTCTAAGTAATGGACATAATTGATATATTCAAAAAAGTTACGAATTAGTGTTATTTCTTTTTTTTATCACCTACTCATTTGATAGACATATGTATTTTAATTTTTGAAAAATATTGATAATATAATTCTTTAATGGTAATATAAATTTCACCATTAATAACTTTTCATGTATTTTCGACACTGACGGGGCTAAATATTATTTAAAATATTTATAAGTACTCCAAAATATTTATAAGAATTGATTTGACAAAAAAAAAGTTTACGAAATTAATTATTATTTAGAATAAGTGTTATTTCTTTTTTTTATCGCTTACTCATTTGATCGACATATGTATATTTTCGACACTGAGGGGATAAATATTATTTAAAATATTTATAAGTACTCCTAAATATTTATACGAATTGAAAAAAAAGAAAGAAAAAAAAACACTTGTTTAACCCTCTGAGGGATACAAACGAAACTCGTCACCTGACTGTCAGATTTTCCAGCAGCACACATAATTCCGTCCAATCGTACAGACAGACAAAAATTATGAAAGTTGGGTCTCTGGGGTCGTATTTTTCCAACCAAAAAGAATTTTTAGGATTGGATGGATAGAACCGATTTTGGAAGGAGGGTACGGACGGACATCAAGAGCATGTCAATACCTACTTTTCATTTTTTTTAATTCTTTCGAATAAAAAAAAAGTATGCCAAAATAACGCTATTTATTTCTTTTTTACTTCCAAGAAAGTTTATTGGTGCAATGAAAGTAATCAATGTTGAATTGCAGATAAAAAAATAATTTCGGAATTTAGAAAGGCAGGTTATTTGACTATTCAAAAATGATGAAGTATCAGTATTTTTATTTATGAATCCTTCCTCATTTTTCCCTTAAACATACACATCAAACCTCACACGGAAATCCCCAGGCTACACTTTATAATCTTTTCTCCAAACACCTTTACCCTTTTTATCACGTGTATGTAATTGGCCATAAATAAAAAGTAAGGCATCCGAAAAGACACAAAATTCCTATTCAAAAGACAGCATCTGGGAAATAAATGGGCCTATTTACAACAATCTAACATGAGACAATTCACCTTTTTCTGCTAAGTTACATAGAATAGAACAGCTTGGTAAAATAATGTGCTAAGTGACATTTTTGACAAAATTGAGATTTTTGTGTCGATGAACATATTATTAAATCCTTTAAAGATAAAAAGTTTCTCTTTTTAATAATTTTAAAATCATTTATATTTTGAAAGGGTTTGCAAGTATCGGTTTTAACGGATTTGAGTGCAAGCTAAATGCTTTAAAGCTATTTTTTTTCTTTTTCACTTTTTGTCACTTAACACTTTTTCACACTAAGCTCCTCAATAAAGATAACCACATGACTTTTCCGCCCCCTGGGGTGTTCCGATGTTCCTTTTATCCCCGTCAATATTCCATCGAACAGTTTCCTACCATTCTAAAAACTGTTCCTACTTACTCCAGGTGCAAGTTCATCGACATTTAGAAATAGAATTCAGGGCACCAGGTAATATAAAAAAAGAGCAGGTAGCCTGTTAATGAGGGTTTGGCTTTTCTCAAGAATCTGGTCCATTAGCAGATTCGGTGAAATAGTAGAACATCCAGTTCTTGTCCCCAGTTCCCTATCACTTTCAATATGAAAATAATAATCAAAAAGAAAAATTGAGTGAATCGTTTTAATTTGGAGTTAGGTTAGGCTAAAACACTCAATTAGAAAAAATATTGTATTTAATTAGTTTAATTGACTTGAAATGTCGTACTTTTTTTCGACTACTTACTAACCCTCAAAATGTAATTTGCTATTGAAATTGTGCTTTTCGGTATTAAAAGACAACTAAATTTTAAATCAATATTTGATTGAAAAAAATTGTATCATTAAAAAAATAATTCATTATGTTGTTAAATCATAAAAAAACAGAATTTCAGTAGATTCTTCTACTTCTTAATTTAAAGTTATATTTTAACTCTCATAAAAACTTTATGATACAATACTATTTTGCAATATTAGATTTCAAATGAATGTAGAAGTATAGATTAATGTAATTCATATTAATTTATTTAATTTGATCACCCATATTATCACACACACATTATTTAATAAGATTAAATAGACTAATTTCTTTTGGCATTACAGTACACAAAATGCATATCATTTTAATTTAACTTTAAATCATGTTTTGTGATTTATAATGCTGTATGAAGTTGTAATGAAACTTGAAAAATGACAATTTGTACAAAAATCTATTTAAATGTTTAATTTACCTTTTTATTATCTTTTTAAACTATTTAAACAATTAATGAAAACTTTGTGAACAAAATTAACCCCTTTATTTCTGAATAAAAACGTTAGCTTCACACTTTTGAATTCCTTTTTCGTATGACTTGATTTATCTTGCAAATAATTTGTCTTACATTTAAATTGCTCAGGAATATGTTCTTCAATTGTCTAAAACTGCTTATTTAGATTAACTTAAAGCAGAAAGTTCATTTCTCGTGACAAATTTTCTTGCCGATTGTCGTTAATTGGTAAAACTACAAACAGATTTAAACATATAAAGCAAAAAATTCGTAAACGTTATTCAAAAATTACTTTTAACTTTCAAATTTTCTTAAAGGAGATTTTACAAAAAAAAAAAAAGACTTGCTTAGAAGAGAACATATATTTCGAAAGTTTTCAAGTTTTACAATAAGTACATAAGTACAATAAGTTTTACAATAAGTACATAAAACGAACAGCAACAGATAACAACAAACCTTTCGAAATATTCTAAACTGCAATTTCTTTTTATTCTGGGAATAGAAATGAAACCGAAAGGCGTTGGGTTTTTTTATCGGATCTCCGCGTGATTAGCAGATGAAATAGTTGGTTTGCTTGAATGTCTTGAACGAGGAGGAAGCGGAAAGCCTCTTTGATATTAAATCCGTTTAAATGGCTGTCGGATATTAAGTTTGATTTCCTGTTTTTATTTTAATCTAGGTATTTATGTTTATAAAAATAGTTTTAAACATTCTTGGTTCTGAATATCTGTAGTTTTTTTTCGTCCAGTTACCTAATATGAAATATATTGTAATGAAATATTAAGATGCTGTCGAAAATCCGAAATGGATATTTCATGGATTTTTTTTTACATTTTGGAAGGAAGGGATTCTTAACCCATTCAGTTCCAGTGATGCCATTTGGCATCATCATGTTTCTGATCATAATTTTAAAAAAATAATAGGGCTGGCATCTATTGGGTATAATAAAAAATATTTTCTAATAGAAAAAAGTTTGAAGAATTGGTTGATGTGCTTTTTGATATCCATAAATGGCTATAGACGATAATATTTTTTTTCTAAAATGATGATGCCAAATTGTCATTGGGACTGAAAGGGTTAAAAAAAAGTGGTTTTGGAACAGTGGTCCGCTCTGACTGTATGTTATTTTGAATAAACTACTCTAATTATCTTGAACTAAAGCACAGCTACGGTTTTCAAATTTGATACACGCCAGTCCAGTGTCCGTCAGAGACATACTGATTTTCAAGAAAATCGCGCATGCGTGAAAGGATAGCTGCCGTAGAACTTTTTGTGTCTTAAAGGTAGTGCTAAAAACAAAACAAAAAATACCTTTTGACAGCTTGGCTTTACAATTTGGTAACACGAGTTACACATTTTGCTCTTGCGCAAATGAATGATGCAATTGAAATACTTAGATTGTAAAGTTATTGAAATACCTTTATGATAATTTCTTTAAAATGTATAGATTGAGTCGCAATTGAAAGTCGCGCAGTTTTACGCATCTTTAGTTTTATGAAAAATTCTGAATGAACCCTGTGTAGCCCTGTTAATAGTATAAACTAATGCTTTTTGTAGCTATTTTATATCCGAAAATGAAAGCAGACGAGCAAGGAACATCAAGGTCCCTTTCGGTTTGAAACTTTAGCTTGAAAAAAAAAAAAGAAATAAGGTAATAGATAAACCATTTGGGGGCAATATTTCTACTGACCAGTTAACTGTTTTTCTGATGAAGGAAATTCTTTCAAAGTGTCATTCAGCACATTGGTGTCATATAGCATTTTAAACACGGCCAACTCAAATGACCAAGGCCGGAGAGACTCCCAAAACATGATCGTGGACGGATTTTGACTTCACGGCAACAAGTGCCTCTGATCAATACCACCTAGATTATAAGGCCGGCGAACTAAATGCTTAACGTCAAATTAGTGGACCGATTCTGTGGTTTTGACCAATGATCATTCGAGACCAGACCTTGTATTTGAATAAATTTTTAAGATAAGATGAATCAAGATGCGACGTCATCTTACAATACGACGTTATTGGTCAACAAATCGAAATTGGTCTACTAGTGAGACGTTGTGTTGCTTAGTTCTTCGGCCTACTAATCTAGGTGGTATTGCTCTGATGGAGAAACCAGTTCGAACGCACTCGGATTCTAAAAATGTTGTCAGCCGTAAACGAGTGGTTCCGAACATGTTTCGGGATAGGTTTTCGTCATCCGAATCCAACAACGTCACTCTTAACTATGACGTCAAACTTTCCGTCCCTGAGTGGGTGTGGGAAAGGTTCTTCTACCTTAGAAGTTGAGTGATGGAAATGGGAATTTCTTAATGAGTATGTTTTAATGAGAATATCTTAATGAGAATTTAAAATGAATTTTAAATCATACCATTTGGCTCCAAAAACAGAATCATCAGTCCTCTGATAATACTCTGGACGAAATTTAACCTAAAATCTTTGGCACAAACCAATAGTTTAAGACTGATATTCAAATGTAAAGCCTTTAAAATCAATGCACTATCATTATTTTTAACATTTAGGTTCAGTGCTCCATTAAATTTTATTTTCTTACCCAATTTAAATGTTCAGTTTGCCAAAGGGATATTTTAACTGAATGTTTTACAAAACACAAATAGGTTTCATTCTGAAAAAGCAATTTATACATGTGTCTTTATACTTTGATTTCTACAAAAGAATCTATTCACTAGAAAATACATTTAATGTGTTTCTTCTTATTTTAATGCCTCATTTTACTTGCCGTTTTCAAAAGGTTGTTTGAAAAGAAAGGTAGTTTTCAGGTAATGGGCACCTAATTGTGGTTTATCAAAAGTAGCAAAGCGTGTTACTCCAAAAAATGATACTTAATGCAGCTTTACAATTGAAGTTTACATTAGGGAACAAGGTATATTGTAGGAACCAAAATAGCTTATTTTCCTGTGGCTTAAATACTTACTGAAATTCTAATTTAAAAAAACTTGTAGGTTTTCAACAGTAACTGTGACCTTGAAGCGCTTCGCACAAGATTTGTGCACTTTAGAGAAAAATCACCAGGCAGAGTATTTTGTTGAATTTAAAAGTTTTTTGGTTATTTTAATTAATTTATGTATTTGCAAATTATATTAACATTTTTGGCATCACGTTCACTAAATTGATTTGCAGTTCGACGAATAATCATGTAAACTTTCTTAAGTCAAATCCAAGCATCTGTTCTGGCGACATTTTTTGACATCAAAAATGTCACTAACGCCAATATCGAGAATTTTTACTAACTAAATGAGTGTCAACATAAAAATTTATAGAAATCCAATATTTTCGTAATATTTAGTAACAAACAAACATGAAAGTACTCCGAATTGCTTTTATAAATGAAGAAAAGTAAATAAAAATTAACAAGTTTTTACTCAAAAAAGGAAATACCTTGCCGCTTTCTTAGTAAAAAAAATAATGAACATTCAATGAACACGTTTTGCTACTTTTATGACATCATTCTTAACATATTCACAGGTCAAAAATAACTTTTCCTCCAAATATTTGTTTTAAATAATTAAAGTTTTTCATGCTATTTTTGATGTTAACACTGTCACAGATGTCTGTCTGGAAGTACAGATAGGCAGAAGTCCTCTTTTTATAAATTTTTTGTTACGATCTTATTATTATATTTAATACGTCAGCATGTTAGGCGAATTATCACCATATAACGTGCCAAATCTGTTTTTTACCACGTTATTGCGATTGTTGTTTTATGGGTCCACTGGGGCTTTGGAAGGAAATTACAATGACTATACAAGTTGATTTTAACGATAATTTTTGTTTTATGAGGGTGTTATAATATAGCAGTTAGGATGTTATTTTAATATTGACCGGAAAAGGGAACTGAATTTCAAGAATTTATGTTAATGTTAATTAGAATTTTAAGTTTATGTTAATGAGTGAAAGGAAGCCATATTACGGGCGTTAACCTTTATCAGATTAATTAGCAAGAGTGTTTGATTCTGAAATTTCGGACCCTGCGAAGAACCGGTATCATTTGTTAGAGTTCAATAAAACACCATATCAATCATTGTGAATATTTTAGTTCTGAAACAAAGAACTTGAATGTATCAAGCAAAATTTTCATTCTTTTAGTAAAAAATATAATAACAAAGCATTGATATAATTCTTTATTCACCCGGCTATCATTGTAGGTCAGTCACAAACTTTTAACACAAAATGTAGGTCAAATAAAGTTGGATCCACAATGTCTAAACATGAACTTCAAATCTTCAGAATTGCAACATACGTATAACTTGTAGTATCGGATCATCACAATAGAGATGACTTCATAGATAAAATTGGAGGAGGAAGCTATTTATCATAATTGCCTTAAAACTGTCAAATAATATCGCATCAGAATTTGTTTTATTAGTTCAAGATGATGAGATACTTAAGGATTTTCTTTTGTGTATGTTTTTGCACGGGATTAGTTTGTTTTGAAGTATCAATCTCTTTATCAAAAGTGTAATTTTCAATTTCAAAATGGTATTTATTTTATTTTAATCAAGCATAATTGCAAGGTAAAATGATTGATTTCTTATTGCGATGGTTTGAATTTTTGTAAAAATATTTGCCTTTTTTATTTTCAATACTAATTTTATCATCCCGTTAGCAAATTTGAAAAAAAAATAGGTAGTACTATGGAAATTTTTTAAATATTAATTCAAAATATCAGTCGAAATTATTTTAATATTTTTTATATAAGTCTTCATAACATTATTGCTCACATGACAATTTTATTTTTTTAAGTTTAAACCAAGCTAAATCTATATATAAATATTTGGTTGGTTTTACGAGATAAATATTATTTTGTCACAATTTCACATTAACATTTATTTTCCCTTTTGAAAAAATGAAAAAAAAATTACTCTGCTACAACTTTTTTAAATGTTTTAAAAATGGTAATAAATAAACAGGGAAGCAATGCCAATCAGTATCTATATTGTCCTAAAAATATTTATTATATTTATTTAAATGACTAATATGTTCTGCGATATTTTAGCCAATAGTTTTTCTTCCTTTGTAAGAAAATAATTATTACAAAAATAATAAGAACCAATATTTTGTAGGGCCCAATGGGCAAGGCACGTCCTTTTAAAGAAATTACTTTATCTTACGACACAAATAGAAGCGGAAATTTCTTATTAATCCCTAATCAATAGAAACGTGTATCCGACAACAAGATAAGGGTCCAAATACGTGTAACGGTAAACGTGTTACTAGTCAACTTGGCAAAGTTGTAACAACACACTACTACACTATAAGATTTTTTTTAAGAAACATTATGTCTGTTGTTTTCTTATACAAGTTTTGTTTTGTGTGTGTTTTTGCAAACTACTGAAGTTGACTTCAAAATTGCATCTCAATTTCTCAAAGACACATTTTCGTGGAAAAAATAAAATTTAGAACACCAGATTTACTATATTGCACCTGTTGAGAAATTTTGTCTTGTCATACTGACGAAAAATAATTTGAACTATATAAACTTCATTCGCGGCCACTTGCTGTAGCGCTTGATTCAAATGTCGTAATGGTTTTGCGCCCATTTTTTAATAACTTTATATATTTAGTGTTGCACGGCTGAACCTCTAATAATGCACTAAGCCGCTAAAAGACAGTGACCGGTCCTAATTTGAATAATTGAGTTACGCTAACAAATAGTGAAACCTTACAATACAAATAAATATTCCTCTTCAACAAATCTTGACATGTATAGCGAGTTTACTTTAATTTTTCGCCATCATCGAAAGTCGCCAACATAACAGAAAACATTTATGTCCGCGAATTCTACCTAAAAAAGTAAACAATTACCAAATATCAAATTCTCACCAAATAAAATGGCTGTGGGGAGCCCTGTGGTCAGAGTCTCAATCTCCGGATCGAAAGGTCCCGCGTTCGAGTTCTGGTCGCTGAAGACCCACCGAGTATATGCGGAGTACGAGCTCGTTAAATCTGTTTTGTCCGAAAGTCCTGTGGGGGGTGGTAATTGCGCAGTTTCTCACGGGTACAGGTTCCTGAAGACTATTTCCCTCCCCTTCAGGGAGACTTGTCTAAATTGTGGAGGTGGCGTGCGATAGATGGCAGCATCTGTCGTGTGTGTGTGAGAGAGAGAGAGAGAGAGAGAGAGAGTGTGTGTTGTGTCTGTCTTACTTGACGAAGGTTTATAAGCGGGTCTCTGACCAAACACGCAAGCCTGAAAATATATGTGTACCAACCAACCTTCAAATAATCTTAAACTAATACATCTGGCCCGTCCGTGCCGAGTGGTTAAGGCATCCGCCTCAGGATTCAGCCTTCTCAGGAGTGCGGGGGTTCGAATCCCGCTTACTGCCAGTCATCCTATAAATCGGATATCTGTACTGGGAAGGAGTAGAAAATCCAACTGGTGACGGATGGGCCCGAGTTCACTGGGACAGACATGCTCGTTAAATATGTGGAGTCCAAAGTCCCGACGTCGTCAGCGTACGATGTCGCTCAAAGTTTCGTTGGGTGCCCGCTCAGGTGTCGACCTCGTCACTTGACCAGGGTTCTAAATTACGAGGTGTTATTGGCTGTGTTAAAGCTCGACCTCATGGAGGCTAGAAATAGGCAGCCGTAAACGATTACACTACACTACACTATAATGCATCTTAAGGGCGGATGAACCCATTGGACCGCGGGTCCCCAAACCAAAGTGCCTCAGTGTTAATCTAATGGGATTTTTTTTTTCTTAAGCCACATTTTTCTGGCTGTATTGAATATATTCATGTGATAAATGAAGATAACTTCTAGGTCTCTAAAATTTTACTTTTCGAAATTGCTTCAAATATTTTGTGTGAAATTATTTATTGAAAATTGAAATGATATATTCGAACCAATTTCAAAAAGTGTCATTTCCTTGTCTAAGAACCAATTTGAAAAGTACCAAAAGTGTCATAGTCATTGAAAAAAACAAAATCAAATTATCAAGTAACTTGAACTGTTAGTTGTACAGTTTCATGTTTTAACACTACTCTGAAATATTAAAGTGAAATATGTCGTTGCAAAATACTGTATATAGAAATAGGAAGGACTGCACTACTGTTCTACATACGAAGTAAGAGTAGTGTTTGCGTGGAGTATTTTCCCCATAATGACTAAATATTCATTTATATTTATAAACATTAAGGTAGGCGAATACCCAAAATTTCCCAAAATTCTAAAATTTTTACTATTGCTTTAATCTTTTCCAAATTTGGCATAGTGATTTCAAACATAATGAATAATACTATTTAGGCTTTTGTTTTTATTTAAATATAATTTATTTATTTTAAACGGTGTTTTTCTACTAAAAAAAGAGGTTTGTGCCAACAAGTCTACCACATTGAATTTTCATCCTAGGAACATTTATTATGTGTTAAATTCTTCGTTTTGAACTGATACATGCAATGACCCTCTAGAGTTACATACAAATTACAAGAAAAAAAAGTTATTAAGAAAATTTATAAAAATTAACCAAAAAAAAAGGATTTTTTTCGATTAACTTACACTTGGACATTTTTTTAAAAAAAAAACTTGTATACTTACACCAGATGTTATAGGTTCATGGCACAGATATATATATTGAAATAGCATCTGTGAAAAATTTCAGGTAAATTAATGTAAAACTTTTTATGCTAGAAGTGTTGGCGCAAACCCCTTTTTTTAGTTGAAAAACACCATTTAAAATAAATCAATTATATTTAAATGAAAAAAATTGCCCAAAAAGCATTGTTTATTATATTTGAAATCACTATGCCAAATTTGGAAAAGAATAAAGTAATAGTAAAAATTTTAGAATTTTGGGTATTCGCCTACCTTAAGCAAAATTAAATATATTTGAGTAAATCATATCATTAATATCAAATATAGATTTTAAATAAACATTTTGAAAAATCAAATAACAATAGACAAATTAAAAATTCATGATTAAACCCATGCACTTATACTTGATAAAAATTTGTTATTTCGAAAAACCAAAAATATATTTTTAAATTAATTTCAAAATTAATTTTTTTGGCAAACAGTCACACATTAATATGATAGATTTTTTTACGTACTCTGCACTACAGAAAATATATATTATACAAGAATATTTTCTGCATAGCTTTGATATTGGAAACTTATGTAAACATACTTTTTCCTTAGCATTACGCTTATATTTAGGAAGATTTTTTTCCCCTAACATAACAGGTTTTTTTACAATGTTAGAACTTTCACAAAAATGTTCAGGAGTCATTATAAAATGAGAGAATGAATAAATATATTAAGGTTTTTTTTTTAAGTTTTAAAGCAAATAATTACTCAATAAATATTTATCTTTCTTTAAATAAATGCAATAAGATTAATTGATAAACAATTTCTGAAAATAGTTTTGAGTATTTTTAATTGATGTTATTTATAAGGTATAAGTAAATAACAAACATTTTTTTTAAATATGCGGAATATAGTCATGAATAGATTTCTTTAATACTTTTAAAAAGTTCATTGTATAAAAGTAATGAGAATAGAAAAAAAAGCCATAAATTGTATGAATATAAATAAAAGAATATTCAAGTTAAGCAGTTAAACTTCTGTGTTTATATAGTAATGTCTTCTTCTTCTTCTGTCTTTAATATAGTAAATAAGAAACAAACAGAATAAATACTGAACAAAATGTTAAAAGACTTTAGGGTAACTCCATGCAAAATTATCCTTTCTGTAGTGCAAGTCACGTTTGTTAAAAGTGATTATCTCTACAACTTTTAACATTAAATGGAAAAAAAAGTGGAATAGTTGATCTACACTAAAACTTATTATAACTTACTTATTATAACTAAATAATGTAATGTATTTTATTTTATTTGATTTATTTTGTTTAATTAAAAAAGCTTTTATTCTCTACTCTTAAATCGCGATTTAGACAGTTACATGAAATTGGCCTTTAGTAAAATAAAAGAGAGTTCACACACACAATAGAGAAATACTACGTGTTTAAATAGCAATCGTTATAATTATTTGAGAATAAAAAAGTATACAAGAAATTGACCCAATATGCAATTGACATTCAATTCAAAAGTTCCTATTTTTAAAAGATGGAATACAAAGATATAGAAATTAACGATATGGCAATAGTAATAAAAATAATAAAAACCATTAAATTCTAGCAATTCAATGAAATTGAGTACTGATATTTTAACCATAATTACTACCACATACAAGCAAAAAATATACAGAAAAGTTGAATTTCGTTATTCACAACACAAATCAAGGTCTTTTCTTTCACGAAGTTGAAAATAAATTTTTTCTTCAAAAGTTAGATGAAATTTTTCCATTCCGAACGCAAACCACACAAATAGTTGAAGAGGATTACGAACAAAAACCAATCACTGTTCTTTCTTCCGCGAACATGCACAAATTTTATTAAACAAAAAAATAATTTCAATTTCATCAAACTGAATGAAACTAATTAAAGCCTATTTATTTTTCAGGAGGATGTACATTCTTCAAATCGGTTCATTTCTCAAATGATATAGGAATATTGATGATCAACAATAGAAGAACATAAATTATATCAATTTAACGAAATTGAATAGCAATATTTTTTTTCTTGTCTCCTTATAACATTATTTTCTACCAAACCCAAGGTTCAAATATCTTCATTTCAAACACAAATTAATAAAAACATTTTCCTTTAGAAATATTCAAAAAAATTCTTAACAAAATTAGTTGCAATTTCGTCATTCCGAACATAAACCAATCATAGTCCTTTCTTTTACGAAGATGCCTCTTTCCAAGTTGGTGCTACTGACATAGTAGTAGTGATGATGACAATAGACAAATTAAATAAATTCTCGCAGTTCAATGTAATTGAAGTAAACCAAATATATTTTCATATTCCCCATTAAAGCTAAAACTATTTTCTACTAAACATAATTTCTAATTCCTTCATTCCAAACACAAAGAAAAAGCTCTTTCCTTTACAAAGATTCCAATATTTCTTATAATAAAAAATTAGTTGCCATTTCGTCATTTCGAACACAAGCCAATCAAAATCCTTTCTCTCACGAAGATGCCACTTCTTCAGGTCGGTGCTTAGTGACAAAGTAATAGTGATGATGACAATAGACAAATAAAATTAATATTTGCAATTAAATGTAATAAAAGTAAACCAATACATTTTTATATTCCCCATTAAAATTAAAACTAATTTCTACACTGTAAAAAATTTGGCATGAATTTACTAACGATTGCTTAGTAACTTTACAGGTATCACACCATTTACTAGAAAATCACCTGTAACCAATCTCTGATAGTAAGTATACTAAAGAAACTCCTGTAGTAATACTAAGTAAATTGATGTAACGCCTTACAGCGCCCCCTGGCTATCTTTTCTAGAGATTATGACGAATCGATATCGCAACGATAAAAAAACTAAAAACGTGGTTTTTTTTTATTTTAGTATATAAAAATTACGTTAAATTATTTCGAAAACTTCACATCCGAAAAAAAAAATGAATCTTAAAATTTCTTAATCAATAACATAAAACTCCTTCACCGATCAAGATTTTAATCGCTTTATTGACACGCAATCAAAATGCAAGTCCCCGATAGCAGCGAGGACTAACGCGCACTTCCACGTAGCGAGACATGCGGATACCGAGGATCTTGGGTTCTGTCCTTACTCCTTCTCTGGAAATTCTATATGAAACCTGACTAACAGAAAAAATAGTGGGGCCCTCTTGTTTTAAACTTTTGTAACCAGTTTACTACCAGTTTCTTTGTAAACATACAAGAAAATCCTTTGCAAATCTACTACAGTTTTCTTAGTATAACTTACTAAGCTTTCATTAGTAATATATACACATATTTCTTATGTAACATTACTAAAAAAACTTATGGAAGCTGAGTTTCCTAGAGAATTCTTAGTAACCTTACAGATTTCTTTTTAGAGTGTACTTAACATAATTTGTAATTCCTTCATTCTAAACACAATCCAAAAGCTCTTTCCTTTACAAATATTCAAAAAGAAATCTTAACAAAATTAGTTGCGATTTCGTCATTCCGAACACAAACCAATCATAGTCCTTTCTTTCACGAAGATGCGACTCGTTCAGGTCGGTACTAATGACAAAGTAATAGTGATGATGACAATAGACAAATAAAATAAATTTTTTCAATTCAATGTAATAAAAGTAAACCAATATATTTTCATGTTCCCCATTAAAGTTAAAACTAATTTCTACCAAACAAAATTTGAAATTCCTTCATTCCATTTATAAACAAAAGGCTCTTTCCTTTACAAAGATTCCAATATTTAAAAAAAAATAGTTGCCGTTTCGTCATTCCGAACACAAACCAATCATAGTCCTTTCTTTCTCGAAGATGTCCTTTCCAAGTTTGGTGCTAGTGACATAGTAACAGTGATAATGACAATAGACAAATTATATAAATTCTTGCAATTCAATGTAATAAAAGTAAACCAATGTATCTCCAGAATCCCCATTACAGTTAAAACTTTTTCCTACCAAAAATAATTTGCACTCCTTCATTCCAAACACAAACAAAAAGCTATTTCCTTTACAAAGATTTCAATATTAAAAAAAATAGTTGCCATTTCGTCATTCCGAACACAAACCAATCATAGTCCTTTCTTTCACGAAGATGCCACTTTCCCAAGTTGGTGCTAGTGGCATAGTAATAGTGATGATGACAATATACAAATTAAATAAATTCTTGCAATTCAATGTAATAAAAGTAAACCAATATATTTTTATATTCCCCATTAATATTAAAACTAATTTCTACCAAACATAATTTGCAATTCCTTCATTCAATATATAATAAAAAGGCTCTTTCCTTTCCTTTACAAAGATTCCAATATTTTTTTTCTTTTTCAAAAAAATTAGTTGCCGTTTCGTCATTCCGAACACAAACCAATCATAGTCCTTTCTTTCACGAAGATGCCCCTTCTTCAGGTCGGTGCTAATGACGGACTGTTTGTGGGCGTCTTGATTGGGAGAAAAATCGAATCTAGGCCAAGGAAATCAGCAAAAATCCGAGTGCGAGTCATGAGGACTGGCTGCGTCCGAAAACAACTTCGTTTACCGCAAATAAGTGATAACTGTTGGGGAAATATGTTGTGGACGTGAGTTTGCCCAGTATTACGTGTGGTTTTAGGGATACAGAGATTATTTATGAGTTAAGATTGTCCTGATAATATCAATACGACTTTTATATGATGAAAATGGTTGTTATGAAAATGGTGTGTGTTGTGGCTTACCTTTTTATAAACTATGATTTTTTTTAAAGCTAAAATGATTCATTGCATCACAAATTTTACTAGCTTTTGCTTAACAATTAAGTAATGTTCAATAAATAATACTAAATTGTTAAGTCTTGTCAACTTTTCATTTATCAATTAATTTATAAACAAGATTGTAATTCGTTTTGTTACTTATTTATTTCATACTCAGTTCGTTCGCTGCAAATCAATTACTTATTCAATTGCAATTTATATTTTATTGGATTTTTTAAAGATAAAAATAGCTTTCAAAAATGCTATTGAAAAATTTAATTGTTTTGTTGTCATTTTAATAGTAATAGATTTCCAAAAGGTATCAAAACAATCTTCAAACAAAAATACAACCATTTGGATTACCAAGAAGAAAAGTTTAAAAAAACACCACAATGAGCAGACATAAAAAAAAACAAGTCACTACATCTAACAGAAAAAATTGAAGCATTGAAATACCACATCACTTGCTCTTCTTCATGACATCTTAAAAAAAGTAAACGTGACCGTTCTAAAACGATCAGAAAGTTCTTATTATGATTAGCAGTCAAACGATGTTCGATAATTTAAATTTGTTTAGTCTTTCATATGACTTATGACTTTCTTGGTGGGGGGCAAGTTCTCCGAACACTGCGACTTTAGGTCTATTGTATTCATTAGTCTTTTATATGTTTAACCAATCAATTATTTTAAAAACAATATTGTAATTTATTTTGTTGCTTCTTAATTAGTTCATTCGCTGCAAATGAATTATTTATTCCATCGCAATTTCTATTTTAAGGCTTTTTTTTTCAAAGAAAAATTAAGATTTCAAGAAACCTCAATTAAATACGTAATTATTATGTTGGCTTTTCGATAACTATACGTTTCCAAAGATATCAAAACTGTCTTCAAACAAAAGTACACAAATTTGGATAACCATTAACGACATTTAAAAACAAGTTTTTAATTTATTTCGTTGGGTAATACTTATTTTATCATTTATATATTAAAAAACAATTTATATTCTATAGCCATTTATTAAGGAAAATTTATATTTTGCAAAATATCATTGCAATACTTAATCATTATGTTGTCATTTTAATGGCTATGCATGCCCAAAAGATCTCAAAGCAGACTTTAAACACAAATACACCCATTTGGATAACCATTATTTAAAGTTTTCTAAAACAACCAAAATGGGATTACCTTTAGCTAAGGTTTTCAAAAACACCTCAAAGAAAAAACAATGACCCGACATAACAACAATACGTCACCACATCAAACAAAGCAACTGAAGCATTAAAAAAACACGATCATCACTTGCTCTTTTTTTTTTATGACGTATTAAAAAAGTAAAAGTGACCGTTCTAAAACGATTAGAAAGTGCTTATTTTGTTTAGCAGTCAAACGACGTTCGATTATTTAAATTTGTTTAGTCTTTTACAAATTTTACCTATAAATTATTTTAAAAGCAAGTTTGTTATTTATTTTGTTGCTTCTTATTTAGTTTATTCGCTGCAAATGAATTATTTATTCCATCGCAATTTCTATTTTACTTCATTTTTTTAAAATTAAGATTTAAAGCAACCTTAGTGAAATGCGTTCTTATTATGTTGACATTTCAATAACTATACATTTCCAAAAGATAGCAAAACTGTCTTCAAACAAAAATACCCGAATTTGGATAACCATTAACGAATCTTTTCAAAAACACCCCAAAACGAAAACAATGACCAGACATCACAACAATAATTCACCACATCAAACAAAAGCAACTGAAGCATTGAAAAGCATGCTCATCACTTGCTCTTTTTTTATGACGTCTTAAAAAAGTAAAAGTGACCGCTCTAAGACGATCAAAAAGTGAGAAACAAGACAATACAAAAGCGCACGCAATACATCCATCACTTGAGAGGGACACCGCAAAAGTGTTGCACTAGATCACGCACAGGAATACCAAGTGCATTGTCACCAACACTTTTTTTTTTTTAAGATCTGGGTCAAAAATGTGACATTGCAAAAGGATTGCAGATAAAAGTTATGGTAGGGGGTTTTATTGAGAGTAGTGAAATATTTATATATTCGGTGGCAACGAAAGATAATAAAATAGGAATGTGCTACTGAGATGATCCTTCCGCGGAAGTAAAGAGTTCCATAAAATACTTTCGAAACCACCCAGAAAAAATTTCTAAAATATAAGTTTCGTTTAAAATTTAATAGTTTTCAAGATTATTTGTTAAAATTAGGTAAATTTATCAGAAAAAAGTACATTTTGAAAATTTTCTATTTAGATTAGTTTGGATTAAATTATTACGGCACCATTGCCAAGGGCAAAGAGTCTTTCTTTTTCAGCCCTGATTTGAAGGGGTAAAACCTTGTTAAAATTAAAAATTTAAACATTCGAACTTATTTGTTAAATTGTTTTTAAAAACGTTCTCTATTTCGCAGAAAAAATCATTTATAATAAAGTAGTAACGTGGATTTTTAATCATTGTAGGCCCAACTGAAGCGATGTAGGTGCCAAATTATGTGACTGATTGAAAATGCTTTTTTTTATTGTTAGCGCATTAAAAAATCGTAAAATATTAGAAATTTTTATACAATAAAATATATTTTTTTAATTAAATTATTTTTTAGTTTTTTAATTATAATTTGCAAATGATATAGTAAGTAATTTTTACTAAAACTATTTTTTGTAGCACTAATCGTAAAAAAACCTCATCCAAACCCATAAAAGATATCTCAATTCGAACAAATTTCCTTAGCAACAGAATCATATTCTTTTTCAATATACAAACATAACTAATAGAAGAATATTCAGTTTGAGATTCTTCCTGTGAGAATCAAAGGTTATTCCGAAAGTTCAAATGTTGAATGATGACTGGGTTGTTCAACTTGCCTACATTTTCGATGACCTTAATTTGAAGAGCATGCTGCTTTTAGTACTGGGCAAATTAGTGGGTGATCCTTGCTTTACAAGACATCCGGCGTCTTTTTTAAAGTTAAAAAGTTATAAATTCCATGAGAAAATTGCTCTCAACAATAAAACGTGCATTTCATAACCTTAATTGAGTGTTTATGTTCAAGTATTTCGACGCCAGTTTGTTTCGTTTGAAGAAGCAGTTGAAAAACCATAAATAGATAAAAAAAATCTTGTTCTTTAAAATATATGATAATAATACTTTAAAATAGTTATTATAGTTTTACAAATGGGCATAGTCAATTCTTCTGAGGTAATAGTCATCGCATAATGTATAATTTGTGCTTTTGAAATGAAAGATCAAAAGATGAAAACTTGACTTTAGAAATAAATTTTAATATTAAATATTAGTATTTTCAACATTAAAATTCAGAATAATTTTTAAATAATCTGTGTAGCAATAATCTGTTTAGAAATAAAATTTAATATTTAATATTAGTATTTTCAAGATTAAAATTCAGGATAATTTTTAAATAATCTGTGTAGCAAAAGTCAGCTAAGCAAAAAATTTAATTTAATTTGTCCTAAGTTACGTTTTTGAACAAAAACTCTAAACGATTGACTACTTTCATTTTTGTTGTTGATATTTTCAAGGAAAATACAAGAATACAGGAATTTTTAAAAACACTTATTTTAAAGGGAAAATATTTCTCTCAAATAAAATAAGTTGCATTTATTTAATTAAAGTATGGGAGGAGTCATTCATAACCACCTTAATCAGAAACATAATTTTCAAAATTTAAAAGAATTCAATTATCAGTAAAAATTTTAATTTATTTCCTATCCAAAGAAAAATATTTTATACTTCAACAAAAAGCTTATTCTTCAGAGGGAATCAATGAACAGCGTTATCAATGAATAGCAAACAAGGAAGAAATTCACAAAACAAAAAAAATGAATAAAAAGGATACTATCTTAAGAGTGATTGTTTTTATATTATCATGCAAATAAAAAAAAAACGATGTCGAAATAATTATGAGAGATACACTAGGTAATTCGATGTTAATCTAAACTCCTCCGTTCATCTTACATAGAGGGAAGATAAAATAAGCAAAGTAGGCCAAATGGGTGATGCAGACAGTCCTGAATATTTTAATTTAAAAACTACTGTTTACGGCAGAGCCCAGTATTTTCTTAGACATTTTCGGCGATGGTAAATTGTTCATATTCTTGAGTAGTTTGGGATCATCTTGTATTTGTTTCGTAACGTTTATTATGATGGATGAAAGTTTGTTAAACAGAGGGATACGGATGTATAGTTGGTATTATGTATAAATTATATAGGATGGTTTGGGGAGTTTTGAAAAGAAGGATGTTTTTTTTTTTTTTTTTTTTTTTGCATGTTTGATGACACCGGTGATGCATTGTATAGAAATATTACAGAAAATTTTCTTGTTTCCTTTCAATCTTTTTTTTTAAATGGTAGTTGCGAAAGGGAAAGTTTTTTTTTTGTTAAAAAATATTGTTTTGAAGTTTGAAAAATGGTAAGTGTAAAGTAGTGTGTACATTCGAGATACTCAAGTAGGAGTAGTAGATGATTGAATTTTGGACGACAAGCGAAAAGAAAAATAAAGATAGAATGTACTTGAAAAGTAACCCGAAAGTTCCTTTTTATTTGGGGGTTGCAATTAGTTGTCATAGATAATTAGGTTGATAGATTATAAAATAATTGTAAGGAGTAGTTTTAAGATTTATATTCGACAAAGTATAACTGGAATATAGGTCTTGCTCTTTTATTGGCGATTTCGTCCAGTTGAATATACCTTTATCAAAATCAAAAATGAAGAGACATGATCCTTTAACTCAGATATACTTTGGAGAATGTAGGTGTGAATGAATTATTTCACTTAAGAGGTTTTATCATAAAAATATTCACAATTTTACCCAATTCATTAATCACTAAGATGCATTAAAAACAAATAAAGGGAGCAATGAAATTTCCCATTTTATTTAATTTTTACACGAAACCTTGTAAAACACTCAATTCAAATAATTTTGCATGGAATTATAAAAAGCTTATAATAATTTATATTCGGCATTCCAAAATAAATTAATACTTTTAATGCTAACGTTATTCCAAAAAATACCATCCCATACAAACAGCATTAATCCAAATAGGCAGTCTGAAACAACATTATTCTCATACTTATGGGATTATCTCATAAGATATTGAGCTAATAACGATTACATCAGCGACATTGGTGCGGATTTAGATAACAACGATTGTTATCATACCCGTGCCATTCACCGCACGGTGCTGTAATTGCTTACAACGCCCCTATTGTTTTCTTTTTCTCCAGAAATGCCACTTGAATTTGACTGTGATATTGAATCACTCTATGCAAAAATGGGTCAAGTACTTTGGAGTATTTCCCACCACGTCCCTTACTTATAATAGTTTCATGAAAATGAAGAGTGTAAGGGAATTATGCTAAAGACTTGACTCCGTTTTACGATCAGTTTTTCGTTTGAAGTGAGAAATATATTAATAAATGCTGTTTTATTGGGCGTTGCACTCACTTGGTGGGTGCGGCAGATGGGATGTTTTGTTTTATTTGTAACAGCGACTTATAGAAATGTAATTTTAGAAGTATGTTAAAAGGGGAAGGTTATTTTTAAGTACAATTTTAATGTCATATTATTTTATTCATATTTTTTTCTTTAATGGGAAAACTGATTAAATTCAGAGGAAGTATTTAACACATTTTGTTTGTCAAATATTTTGTCATATTGATGTTGTTTTATTTATATTTTAGTGCGTTGTTTTAATGATCATATTGGCGCTTGTATTTTTAATCCTGTTTCTCTTTTGGTGTTTCCTTGTAATTTTTTGCATTTGTAATCTTTTAGTTAGTCCTCTACCTGTAAATGGACCAGTTCTGTTAAGTAGTTGAAATAAATAAAAATAAAATACTTAAGTTCTCAAATGAGGCTTGTCGACCGTGGGTCCATAAAACGAAGTGACTCTGTGTTAATCCAAAGGAAAAAAATAACTTTCCAAACCACATTTCTCCGGTTGCATTGAATATGATAACTTGATAACAACGTTTTTTATATGATAAATCTAGCTGCCTTACAGGTCTCTATAATCCCAATTCCTATGTCTGATTAAAATATTTTTTTAACTAATTTTTTAATAATCTAAAACAATATTGAAACCAATTCCAAAAGTGGAATTACAGAGAACTGTAAGGTAGATACATTTATCATATAAACATTACTGATTAACACAGAGGTACTTTGGTTTGGAGACCCGCAGCTGATCGGGCTCATTCGCCATTAAAATGTTCAGTAATTTTATTAAAAGGGGAATTTTTCAAATTGATATACTGTTTGGTACTTCTGATTAACTAATTAAGCATTTACAGTGAAACATATTGGTTTTTATAAAAATATATTTCAAAATACATTGCATTATATTAAGGGTATAAATATATACAGAAACACTGATGATTTATAATGTTTAGTAAGCAGTATAGATATATTGCAATTTATAATATTGGTATTTTGAAGTTACACGTTTACAAGCCGGTCGAATTAATTCAAATGGTGATATTTCTTGTAAGACTCACTAACTCAATCGATGAGGGTCTTCCCAAAAAGATTTCGATAAATATACAAAATAACAAATAACTTGACTTTTTCAAAGATGAAATCACAGGGCGTGTATTAAAAAGAATTTTATCAACCTAATTAACATAATAAATTACTACAGATATAATTAATAACCATTCATATTAAAATTAAGATATTAAGATTCAATCTTAAGTTCTGACGCACATTAATTCAACTTGAACTCAATATCAAAATATGAATCAACCTAGTATACCACCCACCACCTATCATCAATTAAATTTGCTTATGAAGTCTTGATGACAAGTACTTTAAAAGAAATGCAAATGAAAAATGGCCTTGTGAAATGCCATTCCCACTATCTCCTTGGAAGCACACATTGTTTTGTAAATTTATATTTCGTTTGATTCATTATGTAATTCAACTTAATTTTTGTAATTAAATAATTTAGAGTAATTTAATTTTTAAATTGGCATTAAAAATACATAGTTGGTACCAGAAAAAATATTTTTTAAAAAATCATAAATATATAATAAAATGTTATGACAATTTGAGGTGTAGAATTTCCAACATTGTGAAAACGGTGTTTTGAAAATTAGGTACAATTAAAGATCTGTCTGAAAGAATGTGTGCTATGTGAAATTTTTGATTTTTTTTTGGTATAATTTGACACATTATTCCTTCCTTTAACCCTGTAATGCATAGATTTTTTTTCATCAAAAAAAAATTATTTGTATCTTTAATACTCATATATTAGGGGGAAAATGCTGAAAACAATTAACTGCATTGGAATTCAAATAATTTAATTTTTTTTAAATTTTTGCCATATGGCAAAAATCAAATACCAAATTCCAATTTTGATAAGAATGATTAGAAAACGATTAAATATATTTTAAAAGAGCCATCTTGGACCATACTTATTTTTTTAAAACAATTTATTTGTATTTAGTACTAATATTATTATACTTTGAATGCTGCCAAGGACGTAATTTCACAACACTTAAAAACTTCACTCTTTAATTTTGAATGCACTTTTGCTACTGTCATCTATGAGGGCTATTAGTAACTAAAGCTTCAAAACGGAAAGTAATAGATGAAAAAACACAGATTTTTAGAGAAGGAGCTCTACTTTAATAGAATAAAGTGGATTATGTTGCTTGTTGCACTATAGCAACAGTATGCAATAGAGGGTTAAAAGTAACAAATTTCCCCTTTTCATAAAATCTTAAGTTAAAAAATATTTTTTATCATATGCAAACTACGAATTTAAGTGCAAACCAAAACCCAGGGCTCTTAAAATTCGCGGTGCTTGGCGATCTTGCCCCCCCTAGAAAGTCATAAAGTCATAAAACCCAGGGCTAATTTTTCTCGTTTTCACCTTATCTTTCAGTTGCATAGCACGTTCTTTCACTAAAATCTTCTTTTTATTAACATTTAAATGCAACATTGATAAAACAATAAACTAGTCTAAAAATAAGCCTTCTAAATTTTTGCGCATGTAACACTCATTTCAGTTTTATAAACAATAAAAATAGCTTTAACAAAAAAAAAAAACTAGAAATTAGCACCACATTTTTAAAAGTGATTGCTAATGACACATTAAGTTTCTTTAACTATTTAAATTTATTTTGAATTAATAAAAAGTTGGAAACAAAAACAAATTCAAAATTTTATTTATCTAAAATGAAGTGGGATCAGAAAAATGTCCTGCGACCTTCCAAACCGAAATTGACCTTGTTCGAAAAAGATTCGATACCAATCTCAACGCCCTAAACGCGGGTCAGTGGAGTAACCGCTGCAACTGTAACTGTTACGCGAGCCCAAATACCTAAACTAGTCATTTGAAATTCAAGGACCTCTGTCTTTATTCATGACCTCTTAACGGGACCTGTGTTTTCGGGTAATTTTTGTCAAAAACCATTATTATGTTTCGTAATTGCCCATTATCTGTGTTTAGATTCAAGTAGTTTCAGGTATTTGTAATACAAACATTTGTACAATGGAATGGTGTAGTGTTAATTACTACACACATTATAAGTTATGCAATGATTGTAGGGTAGTGTAAAACTTATAAATTGTCTATTTTAAACAATACTTACTTCCTTACATTAAAATGACAGTTTAAAGTTTGTTTTTGTAATGAAAACTAAAAATAATAAATTCGTTTCAAAACTACTTTTAATTGGAAAATGAAGTTAAATTTTTTATTGCAATTTAATTTGAGAAATTCCCTTCCCATAAAATTACCGATATTTAAAGTGGAAGTATTAGCAAATGAGTCTGCACAATTTTAGGAATTATATTCTAAATTCGTTAATTTACTAATGAAGTAAATTTTAGAGAAAAAATAGAGATGACAAAATTTGTTGGAAATTATAAAAAATATTAAATAATGTTTGTATTTTTAAGTGGCAACTCTTAAATATCACTCCGTTTTGTAAGAACATCTGTGCTTATTTTTTTATTTTTCAAAATTATGAGCAAGTTTTTAAGTGATATTTAAAAATGAACAGTGGACTTTAACCTTAATTTATTATTACTTATTATTCAAATAGATGTTTTCAGTAGTGAAATACGATGTATACATGATGTTTATGTATTTAATTTCATTTTCACAGGAACGTTATCTTCTTAGAATTATTCTTAGTAATAATATATGAAATAATGGAGTAAATGTCTACTCATCGAGTTCGGATAACTTAATTTTAAACCCACTTTCAATAGCTGAAGCAAACATTTAAAGAACAATTTAAGATACTTAATACTACTTTTTGTACAAGTTTATATACAATTCTGTTTTTTTTTTAGATACTTTGGGTTCAAAACAAAACGACGTACGATACTTTCTTTAACTTACACGTCAAACTTTCTCTGAACTTTTCGAAAGCCGTATTTTCCTTCTAGTCAAATATAAACTCTCACAAACAACTCGTAATGCATTGAGATTCGAATATTGAATTAAAACATATCATGTCATAAATCTATCATGTTTGATCTACTTCCATTGGAATACATGATTTTCGTTTTCAATAATCAAAATTCCTTTCAACTATAGCTTCGATGTTATATTCTGTTTCATTAATATTATTCGGAACATCGTATGAACGTTTAACCATTCCACTAACAGTCGATTACGATTCTGCAAAAAATCGATTAGAAATATCGATCCACGTGAACCGATTGATCTAGAAACGATTCTTTGACGGGGTTTTACCAGAAGCGGAAAGTCCTCGGGGTATAAGGCATGATACATTTTAGATTGGTTATCAAAAAAAACTTATGAAACTGAAAGGTCCTTAGGGTTTATAGACATTCTGGCTTCCTTATCACGTTTAAATGTCTTCTTCCCTTTACCGGTAATTATAGAGTGTGGAGGCATTCGGTAAGGGTTAAACTGTGTTTCGTAATAAAATTTATAGATATGTAACGGATTCCATTGGTTATTTGCGGTGAAAATGTACTTGTAAGTTGTAATTTTGGCGGTGTGTTGCTTCATTGAAGCTCTAATTTTTGGGGGTTGGTTTAATAGATAAAAGGTCAAGGAAATTAAGTATGATGGTTGCACTACTTAAATGTTGAAATTGTGGTTTCAAATAATTCAGTTAAGTATACATTCGTTTCTTTATGTATTTATTAGGAAAAAAATTAAAATGAGAAAGTCAATTTTCAGAGTGGATACATAGCAGGCCATACTCATACTTTCAATTAGAATTCATAGCCAATTCACTATAAGGATTATTAATATGAATAACTTTGGCACGGTTATCGAGACTTTTATCGACATATCTTTCTACATATTTTATCTCCAAAAGACATCTCTGACATGAAACACTGCCATCTTGCAGAATGACATTTCAAAACAAAAACAAGTCTGCTCTATTTTCAAAAGTTTTATCCATCGCTATGTTTTCTGTCCAGAAACAAATCTCCACTAACACTAACACAAAACTGCCCGAAGCTACAGACGTATCCTACATGCATCGCAACCTCTAAAAAATAAAATATATTCATGTCGTATATCTATACAAGCATTTATTCTGGTTGAATAAAGCCGAAAATTTAAACTACTAGTATTTTTAACACTAAAAACATGGGATGTGTAACACTATGTGACTTTCAGTCACCACTCAATACATTTAACTATATATATGTGTCCTCTCAGGAAATTTTAATAACCTAAAAAGCTTAACCTAAACCTAAAAAGTACTTCGAAAGTTCCATTTGCTCATGAACGATTTTATCGAAAACCTTACTATGAAGATCGACAGGTATTGGGAACTTGTGTACCATATTTAAGGGGGAATGGGCGTGCTGAAATGGATTTCTCAAAACTCAAGTGCCTCAATGTTATTTCTATAGGGAAAAAACTATTTTTTTCTGCCACATTTCTACGGCCGTATTGAATATTTTGACAAACTGTTTTTTTATAATAATAAATGTAGATACCTTACAGGTCTCTATAATCCCACTTTTTTAAATTGCCTGGAATACTTTTTGTAAAATTATATATTTATTCAAAATTTTAAAACAATTTCTTCTCAATTCCAAAACGTGTGATTGTCGCGGGGACATGTAAATCGAATACATTTTTAACATAAAAAATCCGTTTGTAAAAATATTTAATACAGCCGGAGAAACGCGGCAGAGAAAATAGTTTTTTCTCCGTTGGATTAACACTGATGCACTTAGCTTTGAAGACCCCTGGTCCAGCACCCCCATTCTCCCTTAAAGTTCGTAGCTCTTTTAGTTAGAGAGGTAAAACCACTTTTTAATAAAAATCAGCCCCCCTCCAAAATGATAAGAAAACACAATATCTCCTTTTCGAATTATTGACCACATCGCAATTCTTTCATTACCCTATATTTACTACTGGGTAATTGAAAGCAAAAATATAAAAACAATTGCTAATGATTTTAGCAATACAACGGTTGAGAGGTTCAACATGTCCGCCTCGTAATTCGAGCCTCAGCTGAGTCGTCGGATTTTCTGGATGGGAAAATCTTGGCCACGCGTGTCATATGATTATGTGACATGTAAAAGTTCCCTGGAGGGCATATTTTGGTTGAGTTCTCTCAGCAAAATTAAATCTCGGCAAAATTAAACATCAACTGAGTGCTCAGATTTATTCTAATCTGTGCGTCAAAATTGGTAGCGAAAGTCGCCTAGATGGTGCCACAAAAAAAATGACTCTTTGTTCTGGGAAATATGCCGAGTCTGCAAATGCTTGACCGCCCATGTTGCAGCTCCATTTGTGAAAAAAAAATTAGCAGTGCGTTTTTGGGTCCACATCGCTAAAAAACAAAAAAAAATAAGATAAAGACACTTATTGAGGAAAAGCGAGTTACGTTAAACACGTGTGTGAAAAAATGTATTAAAGAATATTAATGTCAAAAAACATGATACTTTTTATTATTATTTACTTCCTTATTATTATTTCCTGTAATATTTCCGAAGGATTTTTCTTTATCGTTTTGACATAATAACGACCATAAATGCCTTTAAATCTTTTTAATGGAATATTCATATTAACTAATATTAATAGTTAGAATAAGTGAGCAATAGCGTTGTTTCTAATCCCAAAAAATTGCTTGTGGCTATTATAATTTACTTTTAACTTTTACAGTTTTTTAATTATCTATATAAAGTTATAAAAAATGAACAAATAGTTTTACAGCGTTTAGTTTATTACATAATGTATGTAAGACTTGTTAATAAACTTGATGGAATTTTTTTGTAAATTTTTATCCAACATAATATTCTACTAAATTAAATTTTTTTTATTTAATAATGCAGCATAATTTTGTTAAATTTAAAAGAAGAATTAATTGAGATTTAAAAATTTAGTTTTAAGAATAATAGAAATATCCTAAAACAGAGAGTAGTGGTATCCTAAAGTTGTCTAGTGTTTAACAGAACATAAAAGCACACTTATCCATTCACTATGTTTCAGGTCAAATCTTCCGACTCAAAATTAAATTTAGCATATAGTCCCAATCACAATTATGGCATCTTCATTTAAGAATTTTTTTCATGGTCGTTTATGATAACAAAACGCACATCATTCGATTCTTCAAACTTTTTTCTATTAGAAAATATTTTTATTAATCCCAATAGTTGTCATCCATATTATTAGCCTACTTTTCTTTTTTTTTTTAATTCGAAGAATTTAAAAAAAATGAAAAAGTAGGTATTGACATGCGGTCACTGTCCGTCCGTTCGTCTGTCTGTCCGTCTGTCTGTCTGTCTGTCCGTCCGTACCCCCCTTTCAAAATCAGTTCTATCAATCCGATCTTAAAAATTCTTTTTTTATTAAAAAGGTATAACCTCAGACACCCAACTTTCATACTTTTTGTCCGTCTGTCTGTACGATAGGACGGACATAAATCTACTATTTGACGACGAATTTCCCATTGAATTAGCATTGAAATTCAATTTCGAGTCATTTAAATCGCTGAATTTAACTACAAATGCTACGGACAAGTGAGATACGTCGAAAAATTCAGCGCATCGAAATTAGAATACATTGAAAATTTCAGAAAAGAATTCGAATTCGAAGTACTTCAATTATTTAAAAAACTTCAAAATTTAATGCTCATTTAAAAAGCATTGAAAGCCATTTTTATTAGAATTAAATCACCATTGCCATCGCAACAATTGCTTGAGAAACTTTAATTCTTTTAGACAATAAATTAAAATAAATTTATTTTTGATACATCGATAAATTTAAGATGACGTCAAATATATAATTCCCTACGAGATCTTTGTATGTTGATATAAATTGTTTTCATTCCATTTAAAAGCGAGGAATTTTACATATTTATTCTTTGAAATATAAATTTTTGCAAACGATTTAAGGTATAATTATTTAATTTTCGAAATAAAATAAGTAAAACTAGCCGAATTTAGCAAGTAAATGTTTATTGAGGAGTAGTTTTTTTTTTTTTGTTTTTGTTCTACGAAAAATTAAATATTTATTTATAACTGCAAATAAAGCTGTGTTTATAGTGCTATGTTTAGTGAAAGATGCTGTGTTTTGTTAGATGCTGAATTTAGTGAAATTTATTTTAAATTTAATGTGGAAAAACGGTTGTTGATGTCACTTACTGATACGAACCTAGTTTTTTTCAAAATAAGAATTTTAGTAAGTATTTAAGTAACAGGAAAGTAGGCTATTTTAGTTCTTTAAGAACTTCTTGTATTAGAATTCAATAACCATTGCCATAGCAACAATTGCTTGAGAAACTAATTCTTTTAGACAATAAATTAAAATAAATTTATTTTTGAGACATCGATCAATTTAAGATGACGTCAAATATATATTTCACTACTAAAGCTTTGTTGTTGATATAAATTGTTTTCATTTTATTTAAAAGCGAGGAATGTTACATATTGATTCTTTGAAATATAATTTTTTGCAAACGATTTAAGTAATAATTATTTAATTTTCGAAATAAAATAAATGAAACTAGTCGAATTTAGAAAGTATATGTTTATTGAGGAGTAGTTTTTTGGTTTTTGTTATACGAAAAATTAAATATTTATTTATAACTGCAAATAAAGCTGTGTTTAGTGAAAGATGCTGTGTTTAGTTAGATGCTGTGTTTAGTGAAATTTATTTTAAATTTAATGTGGAAAAACGGTTGTTGATGTCACTTACTGTTACGAACCTAGTCTTTTCAAGATAAAAATTTTATTAAATATTTAAGTAACAGGAAAGTAGGCTATTTTAGTTCTTTAAGAACTTCTTGTTTTTTAATTATGATCAGAAGCAAGATGATGCCAAATGTCATCACAGGGACTGAAATGGTTAAGGCAAGAAAGTTTTCTTTTACTGTCTTAAACTTAAATCCAAAACACTAAATTACAAGATCATTATCTATGGAGAGAGAGAATCCCGACCAACAACTTTTTAATTTTCAAAAATACCTACGTTCTCGCAGAATACGAAATTCATATCCTTAACTGCAGGATTCTCTCCACATCCTATTCAGTTTCCTATTTGCTTCTCTGCAGTTTCAAACTATATCATTTTTGAAAATACAGGAATTAGTTTTTTGTTTGTTTCTGTTCAACTGGAGAATTTGTTTTTTACAATCTGAGAGTAAATCTGTTCTACTGATCTAATTAAGGGAAAAGGGACTTCGTATGCTGTGATCAGTGTTGTTTATGTCAGTGCATTCATTCTTCAACATTCTGTAGTCTAGTTAACATTCTGTCTAGTGTTTTGTGTGATTTGCAGTTCCTTATTCTAAAGGATACGTAAATTATTATAAAAAAGTTAGAATTTTGTATAAGTTTACCTTGATGATAGTGAGATTTGAATAATTGATTATGTATTGATAAATGGGATCTAGATTTTAAAATGTACGTTTTTGTATGTGACGTAAATAGTTAAATCTGTAATACCGCAAACAATACCCATGGAATTAAGAAAGTTAAGTTTTTAGACATTGTGATTTAGATAAAATTTAGATTTTCTTTTGATAATTTTGTGTATACACTATTTTCAAATAAAAAATTTTATGGAAAAATGTAAACTTATTCTATATTAAATATTTATATATTTTTATAAAAACAATATAACCACTATAACTTATTACACTGAAGTTTGCATGATTTTCTTGTTCGAATTGTGAAGTAATATAATTTTGTTAATACTACGTAAGTATTTTTTCTTAATACGAATTCTAATATTCCAAGGATTCAACTCATACTTGAACTACATACAGATAGTAATGGTAATGTAATCGTTTCCGGCTACCTATTTCTAGCCTTCTTTAGGAGCTTTAACACAGAGAATAACGCCTCGTAATTTAGAACCATGGTCAAGTGACGACTACATACAGATATAACACCGAATCTTTTCTATCAAAAACAGAATTAGCTTCAGAAATAAATCACGTCTAACAACGGAAAATTGTTACAAGACCCAATCTTCCATTGTTGTCTAATGGAATTTTTTTCCTTGTCCATGCCCATCAGCTGTGAATGAAGATTTATTGGGTTCAAAGAACAACTATGCATAGTGTGATTGTAAGAGATCGGATAAACTTTAACACGAATCTTGACGCCACGGTTCGTAAGTTTGCGTTCCTTTTCAAAGAACAGATGTGTTAAGAAACAATTTCCTCTTAGCAAAATTGCTTTTTTTTTATCTATATAACCTATGTATATCAAATTTTTGCTCTTCAATTTTAACCCTTTCGCTACTGAAACGGCCCACGATGGCCATCCGACTAAGGATTCGATAAAGACATTCCTATCACATATTACGAGGAAACAAAAATCCTCCGTAGCGAAAGGGTTAATGGCTATTATTCCTTATAAATATCGATCAAAACAATCACGTTAAGTCAATTTCTCAGTCAAAATCGAGAAAAAAACAAAATGGAGCATCATATTTCTTTTTAGTTTACCGATATTTTGGGGATTTACAGCAGTTAGCATAATAACTGAAATTTAGTTGCCCTTAAAATTTGGGGGGCCTAGGCCCGGGCCTAGTGGAAGAACAGGTCCTGGCGTAGGTAGATATATATTCCGGCTTGTGTGCTTGATCAGAGACCCGCTTATATAAACCTTCGTCAATTACGACAGACCCAGAAAGATTTTACTATCACAGAGGAAGGAAAATAGACCCAGGGCGAAGGCGGGAATCGGACCCACACCCTTTACAGCGCGCAAACTACTAACGTAATGGTCCAATCCACTCGGCCATCCGGGCGGCCCCAAAAGTTTGAATTATCGTAGCAGTAGAGATACACTAGGGCTATTGGCTACGGGCGTCGTAACCTGTCAATGGGAATGTCTGGAAAAAATAGTTTTGTAGAAGATTGTGAAGATTGTCCTTTTGATTTCTAGATGTAACTATTTCTTATTCCTTAGATTTTTCCATATCGTTATTACGCATTGAAAAACACATTTGGTCAAAATGAATCACAATCTAACTTATGCAAGTCATATAATTCAGTACTTTTTAAAAGAAATATTTGTGATTTAAACAATTAAATTTAAATTTAATTATTTGATTTAATCGATTTGATTTGAATTTGAATATGGGAGATTTAAACGATTTGTAATCTGAAATAGAATTTTTATGAAAAAACGTCTTTACCCTTTCAGTCCCAGTGATGCCATTTGGCTTCATCATGTTTATGATAATATTTAAGAAAAATAATTGGGCCAACTTTTATTGGGATGGATAAAAAAGATTTTCTAATAGAAAAAAGTTTGAAGAATCGAATGATGCGCTTTTTGCTATCATAAATGGCATAAGACTATCAGAAAATTTCTAAAAGATGATGCCAAATTGTCATTGGGACAGAAATTGTTAGACCTTGTAAGTTATTACAATGTTTTCCCAAATAAATTTTTCTTACCACATTTTGTGAGACACACATTATTCTTTACGCTACGTTTTTAGTAAAGCGTAACTGAAATGGTTTTTTTTTTACAAATGTTAGTATGTCTAGCTCTTTTTTTATTTTTCTCTAAGATTCTGTTTAAGAAATAAGTACGTTATCATGTAATCAACGCCTTTTTACCTTTGTTTAGTTATTAATAAAGATTAAAAAAATATTTATTCTTTATAAATATTATAAAATCGTAGGCTTTGTAATTTTTCTCAAAACATACATAAAAATTCAACTATAATAACACAACTTATTTTACCAGTCGTACTAAATGTCCTAAACTTAAACAACAGGTAAAATACAATAATTGTATTCTTTTGATTATCATACGCAAAGTGATTTTATTGTAAAATACCACTAAGAAAGAAGAGATATGGTTAATTGAAAAGGGTTTTTACACGGTCACTGTGTTCCTACTGTTCAATTGTTAAAAGTGCGAAACATCAGCGATAGAAAAAATTTAGTCGCTCCGCTGGGTACATTCGATAAAGGTCACTTGTTATCTACAAAAAGTGTTAAAAAAGGTTCCAAAATAGCTATACTGTTCAGTGGATATAGGGTTTGATTTAAGGCTAAGAAGTATTGAAAAAGAGGAAATAATATACTTTTGGGTTCGCTGAATATGCCTTACATTTAAAAAAAATTAAATTTATTTTTCTTTTAAGCTTTTGGCTAGATAAAAAAGATTATGGGGAAGGTAATGCAGTATTTCCGGTGTTTTTATTTAAAATGTGTGGCAAAGCTCGTTTTGCTTTTTGGTTAAAACAAAAAAAAATCTGAAAGAA
>CM043119.1:58316980-58676919 GCA_023701765.1 Hylyphantes graminicola
GTACCATTTTTTAACTAAAACAAATTCTAGTATATTTTCTTAATTGTTAGGCTAATTGAGTGATTCCAACAATGGCGTAAGTCATTGTGGAAGTTATTGCAGTTTACATGACTGCGGCAGTTCACTCTCTTATCCCTTTTCGACCAGCGGTCAGGTGGCGCTGATTTAAAATTATGAGACTAAATTTGGAGTTTATCGAAAAATATGCGTTAAACAATATCAATGCTAGCAACTCCTTAAAAACAAAGTCATTTTTAAACAAATAACGGATGGAACAAGTCAGCTGCTTCGGTATCGATATTTTTGAAGAGCTTGAACATTCTCTTTACTACCCGCACGATCGTGCGAGCCCGGTCCGAAAGGGTTATAGGTAAGAGAGTGTGGGGTAATGAGCGCTTACATCAGCAGTCCAAGTCAAAAGTCCAGATACTGCAGTTTACCTGTCCACTGACTAATACCAGTATGTTATGACCTACCTTCATCCGATGCATCTGGACAGTCCACCCTCCCGTCCCTCACTTGAGAGAGCAGGACGCAGAGGGAGGGAGTGGACCGGCATGGAAAATGCGTTCGGGGATCGCACGGACTCCGGGAAGACACACATCCTGGAAAACAATGAGATAGATAAATGTTAGGTTTTATTCTATGAAAAAGTACACTCTTAAAACAAAAGAGTGAAATCCACTCCAGTTGGAAAAGTGCATTTTTGACACTGGAAAGGAATGAATATTAACTCAGACTGAGTTAAAATCACTCGTTTGGAGTGATCCTGTCAGAGTTTTAACACATAAAGGATCCACTCCAAAAGGAGAAGTGCATTTTCCAGACTGGAGGAGTGAAAATTAATCAGACTGAGTTAAATTTCACTTCTCCAGTGTCGAAAATGCACTTTCCCTATAGGAGTGGATCCTTTGTATGTTAAACCTGCGACAGGATCACTCCAAACGAGTGATTTTAATGCAGTCTGGGTTTTTTTCACTCCTTTCCAGTGTCGAAAATGCACTTGTCCTACAGGAGTGGATTTCACTCTTTTGTTTTAAGAGTGTATTGGTTGAATTAGCATTTCTTAAATTTAATATGTGTGGCCTTGAAAAACAGAGGAGTATAGGTTGAGTCGAGTCCAGTTATGGTATATATGGTATGAATATTATATATATATTGCTGTTTTTGTGTAGAGGAGAACCGCTAAGCTTCAATAAGGGGGTGGACACAACAGAATTAATTTTACAGTCACAAAAAAATGAATAACATAGACAAAATAACAAATATATTGATTGTCACAAACATCCCACCCCTGCTGGGGATTTCGAACCGACCCAGCAGCTCCAAAGGCTAGTACACTAACCATTCAGCCACCGGGGCGGCTGTCCAGTTATGCTGTTTGTAAAAAAATTAAATTCGGAGTGCAGCTCTATCAGGATACTATAAAGTCTATATAGCTGTTTGTTTTCCCTTAACTCACATAGGTTGATAATTTATTTGAATTTTATAATATCGTTTCATTTTATTGTTTTAAGGAATATTATAAATCATTTCACAAATATATTTTAAAAAAAATATTTATAAAAATATTACTATCTTGAAATTTGATACCTTATGATAAGATGAGAAACGAAGCTCATATTTTTTTATACTTTAAAAGGTTTCAAATATTTGCAGATATTAGAGATGCCGGGATGTTGACTTTTAAATGTGTTTGACTTTCTAATAAGAGTTTGAATCTTATACTACGTGTATTTCTCAACATATATGTTTTATTATTATATGTTATAGATATTTTTATAATAAAACGTACAAAAATTAAGTTATTTAGTGACCAAACAATAAAAATTAGTTTTAATGTATCTATAAAATATCGAGTTTAATTAAAAACATCAATGACTAAAAAGTATACAAAATTACTGGGGTAATACTTAAAGGGTTTTTAAAGCTTTAAAAAAATACAAATTTCGAACGTTAAATTTACAGTATTTCAGTAAAGAGAATCGTTTATGCCACATGTGCTTCAGCAAGTCATATAGTAAATTTATTTAAGAAAGTTTCTTTAAGGTGGCCGATCACCGATCACCTTTGACAGCAATTTTCTGAAAAATCTATTCCAACCATGAAGTTGAGGGATTTTATTATGAGTTATGAATATAAAAATAGTTTTAAGAAAAAATATCAAAAAACAATTTTTTGTTCAGTATTTGTTAAAAATTATAGTAGAATATGCTTCAAAAATCCCTCTTACGCAAAACAAGATATCTTTACATTTTTTTAAAAAAAATTTCTATCGTTTAAATTTAAATATGCTTAACCAACATTAATATAGGTCATGAACTAAAATCATTAAGATATCAGTTCCCAAATTTTTTTATAGGCAAAAGTTTGTAGCATTATTTCGAAAACACTTAGAAACAAGAGAGTAAAAATCATATTTATAGTTTTAAAATATCCAATTTTTAATAGTTTTACACAATTCTAGTTCAAAACCTTCTTCATACTGTTACAAAACTACTGTAAAAATGTGGAAGCAATTGATAATAAAGAACTTTAGTTTTTATGTTTCGCGTAATGCGTTTTGAAAAAAATGCTAATGCTATATTAGAGGCAAAATACAATGATTTAAATATGTAGTCGATTTTTGGTGAAAAAAGGTGATCGGATACCTTAAAGAAATATAATATAATAGCGAATGGTAAAATGAATTTTTTAGTGAACACTTTACGAAAGTTAACACACACCAATCTATTAAAAATCATTATTCATCATCGTTAAGCAATATAGAAATTAAATTCCGCATTTATTATATAACGCCGTATACCTCATTTACGACATTAGTCTTTTAAATTAACACAAAATGATATTATTAATATTCTTGATATGAGTGGGCGAAAGTGATAACTATTGAGATATTTATAGACTTTTCTGAAAAAGTTATTGACGGATATATATTTAGAGAAATACTTTTTATAAAATAAAATCCAATTCCTAAAATAAATGTTTACTCGGAATATTGTTGTGGGAAGATATATTGATACGACAGAAATGTAAATATATGGCCAGATAAGATGCAAAAATATTTTTGTCCATATAAAGTTTGTTATTCAATACTCTGAAAACTAATATTAAAAAAAATCGGAATGTCATGTTCTTAGATGATGTACTTATATAAAACTTAAATTATTTAGATATAAAAACTAAGAAGATATTTTATGTTATCTTATTTTTTGCAAAGGTTTTTTTTTTTTTACGTTGCATGCATCAGTTAAAAATATCTTTTTAAAATGATATAACTTCTAAAGCGTTAGGGAGTGCAGTGCGTACAAGGTATACGTTATTTTTACAAGGTAAACGATTTCTTTCGATAATGCTTTTAAGGCAGTTTCTTAAGTACTATTAAACAGGATTAAATTCTTTATGCATCAAAATTAAATAGATTATTTCTCTTAGAGTAGAAACTAATAATCGATTTACTTTAGAAATTTTTTAATGGTTTAGTTTAATCATTATTTTCAAATTGTATCATAAATGTTAAATTGTAAACTAAACCAATAAAGAAAATCTAAACGACTATTGCATTTATAACTATATTTAACTAGATTTATTGAGGTACTTAATAACATAAGTTACTAAAACAATTATATATTAAATATAAAAAATATATTTTACTTTCTTGTTTGTAAATAAAAAGCTTCTTGTTTAAAATGAAGCTTTTTACCATATTCAAGATAAAGGCAGTAGTAAAGGCATACTGACTTTTATTGTCCTGCCATCAAGTGATGCAAGTATCAAAAAAATTCATTTATTAATGTAAGAAATGTTAGTTTAAAAGAAACAGTTCAATATTCAAGTAAACAGTACTTTTATTTACTAACAACATGATACACACAGGTTGATCACAAAAAATGTAACTTAAAAAACAATCTTTAGGTTTTATTTTACGAGACAAACCTAAAAAACTAATACTGATTCCCGCAAATGTCGAATACACTTGAAAAACAACTAACTACATATGCACGAGAGCCACTAAGTGCATTTTTTTAAGTCTCTGCAGGTGTTATCAATATCAAGTTCCCTTCAAGAAAAAAATCTTTAGATTTCATTTTGCGAGACAAACCTAAAAAAACTATGAAGGTATAATCAATATCAAGTTCACTTCCAGAAAAATCTTTAGGTTTCATTTAACAATATGAACCAAAAAAAAAACTATCCCTGATTCCAGCAAATATCTAATACACCTGAAAAACATCTAACTACAAATGAACGATAGCCACTAAGAGCGTATTTATTCAGTCACTACAGGTGTTATCAATATCAAGTTCACTTTCACTTAAGCTTCTTTTAATCCTTCCTGAAAACTAAACTAAACTAAAACAGCAAAAGCTGCAAGATTTCACTTTCCTCCCGGTAGCTTATCGAACGAAAATAAATCGGATTTCCACCGTTACCTGCTGTCAAGTAAACCGAATGAAAAAATAATGGAAAAAATAACCCGTCCCTCGAATAGCTATACAAGTGAAAGCTTCCGAAGCTTTGACCTATTCGTTTATGTATAAGCTCGCGCTGTCTATGTCTTTTTGGGTTTTTATTCTTCTTTACTTCTTTTTTGTATTGTTTCCTGTCTCTGGTGTCTTTTACACGGAAGGAAACTAAGTAAGGGATGTTGAATACAAGTTGATTGGTAATTTATTTTACTTGTTATTAAAAATAAAACTTAAAAAAACTAACGTTAAATTGTTTTTAAATAATCAAGTCGTTAGTATTTTTTGGCTTTAAATTTTTCATAAATGAATTAGAGAAATTACTAAATGTTTAGGTTGCATAGCTTTTTTATGTCTTTTAACTACAAATACAGTGGATGGCACATTAACAAGCCTACGTCTTATCACCTTTATTTTAACTGACCGTTAACAAGTACCGTAAAGCATTTTTAAAGTTCTTATGAAGAACAACTTTCAATGTAACGATTTATTCTGACATTATGAGTAATAATTATTAACTTACTCTACCTGGTTCTACGGAGACGTTTTAATTCTCCAAAACAGCGAAAAACTAAACGGAACGGCGATAGTTAACGCAAAATGACCTTTTTGGAGACGGAGAAACCTAAACGAAATTGATTTCAATTAACGGAAATTAACAGGCAGCTTCACTGTAACTTAAATTTCTCGTTATTGAAAGAACCATTTTTTGAGATCAAAGTATGTGTGTAACATTTGTGCTTTTCCTGGTATATTTAATAAATTTGATAATAAAGTTTTTTTTTATAGCAAAATATGGTGAAAGAAAATACGACTTTGGTTTACTCTTTTTTTTTTAAATGAAGAGTTATTTCAATTAATTAGAATGAATAGAATTTTGGTTAAAATTTTACTTTAAAGTCTAATGTCTCTGTAAGTAAATATATACGCCGACTCGGTAGCACAACGGTTAGGCCTTTGGAGCTTAAGAGTTCGGGCTCGAATCCCGGTAAGGCATGGATGTTTGTGGCAGTGAATGAATGTTGTTATTCGTCGATGAAATTATGTCGTCTCTTTCTATGTGTGTCTCTTGTGCCTGCGTCATTTCTGGGGTTGAGTACAATAGACTTGAGGTAGCAGTGCTTGGCGAATTTGCCCCCTACCAAGAAAGTCATAAATCATAAATATACACGAGTAAGTTATCGTCATCAAGGGACACAAAGTATAATCTCAAAATATGCATTATAAAATAACAGCTTATATTTTCGTTCATTTTTTATATATTAAGTCAAATATCACTTCTCAAAATATTTGAATCAAGAAATGCCGTTCCAGCAAAATAACCTAGAGCTCCATCCTCTCCAAGACAACTCTGGCAAGCATAATTGCAAGAAGGATCAAGAAAATACCTGCACTTTCTCATGAAACATAGAGAAAAGTGTGGATCGCTCCCTATTGTTCAAAAAAGCCCAGAGAACTAGTTTCCTCTCACGAAGATCATCAGGCCAATTCGATTGGTTCTTTTTTTATTTCTGCCAATACGAAAACGCGGGTAATCATCTTTTTGGTCTTGTTCCACGTTACAATCCATTGTAGAAAAAATTGTGCTCGGATCATGATAACATCATTATTCAAAGCGTAACTGGGATACAATGAAAGAGTTTTGTTTACGTCGTGGGTAATATATTTTTTTTGATAGATTGTGTGAGTATGAAGTTGTAGTAGCTCTCTAATGATGTTTTGGGTTATAATTGAAAAGGATGATGTGATTCCATTCACGGATTTTCACGGATGCGGATTTACAGAATATTTACGAAGAGCTGCAAACATAATTACAAAAATTATTGCTTATCTTACATCGATTTGTATTTTTTAGCCTAGAGCAAGTAGCAATGTTAAAACTTAGCTAACTCCAAATGTAGAACCAGAGTCGATATACAGAATTCGGACAAAAACAGTTTTGACGTGCTCCTGCCCCATAAACGCCATTATAAATCAATTTGTATTTAAATATAGATATATTATGTACAATTTTTTGCGTAGCAGTACGGCATAAATTAACAAACGGAAAATTTTTATTATTTTTTCATATTTTGAAATAATAAAGAAACATTTAGATTTAAACATTTTCAAAGTGACCTGGTTTGTGAAAGTGGGATATTATTATGGAGTTACAAACAATAAACGTCCTTGTAAAAAATAATAAATATCGTAGATCGTATTAAAACTTGCATTTTGAACTTTGTATTTCACACAAATTTGTTGCAATACAGTTGAAAGCATCAATCATTATGTTCCTTTATTGTCAATGATTTATTGTATTTTAGCAAAACGCTTTATATGAATTCAAATGCTTTTTTGAATAATATGTTGTTTTGTGATATTTATTCTGCAGGCATCTTTAAAGGCAAAATTAAAATTTAAAGTTATTTAAGTTTGTGGCAAAATAATTTTAAACGTAGGCATGTGTAGTTTGTACTGTAAATTTCATATTTTTTTCAAATGTATTTGCTGAATTTTTTAATCTTTTATTAATATTTCAAAATTATAAAAAATATTATTATGCACTTCTAAATTTAAAGTTTTAACTATTATATGGATTTCTTTTTCATCTATTACATACTTACAAAAATTTGAGATTCTAATAAGGTAAAAAAACTATAATAAAACTTGTAGGATATCAAATTTCAAAAATCGCACCATTTTACTAGTACCTTTTTGATGTAAAACATCCAACAATAATAATATTGTATATAGTATACATTTCACACACACACAAATGAATATATAATGCATGCATTAAAAATATCTGTTATCAGTAAAGATTACTATCTCAACAGCATCCGAACTAGATTATCGCTTATCGATGGTTGATTAAAAAAATCAACTGGAGCAATCCATTAAGAAGCCTATTATTGCCCATTAAACAATCGCTGTTGCAAAAAAAAGAGAGATCTACATCCTTTACAAAAAACAAAATTCGATGTCTTACATCCTTTACCAAAAACAAAATTCTGTGTCAAGAAACATTTTCCCACGTTATTTAAACAATGACGTAAAAATGCAGAATAACAAAAACATGTTAACGATGAGTTATTGCAACGCTTTTTCTAGTGCTTGTTTACATATTCTAGCTCTTTACTGTTACCTCTTTACTGTTTTACCTCTTTATAACTTATAAATAATTTACCTTTTTACTTTTTTATTTAGCAACTTGACTCACTGCATTTGTTTTATTCTATAATTGAGCCAGTTTCACAAAACGTTTGTTTTTGAAACCTTAATTAAACGGCATTGAAACGGAATTGAGTAATTGTTTATTTGTCTTATTTTTTATAAACTTAAACTTGTAACGTATGTTGGACATAAAATACGTCATAGAAATATAATTACTACGAGGTAAAAGTAGAAATTTCGTAGTGTTTTTATGTTTTATAAATTGAATGGGATTGGACTTGTTTCAAGTACGGACGGGCCATTGTTTCTAGTTTTGAGGCAATATAATTGTTAATTAAAATATATTCTTTTTCGAGTTACGATTAGTGAATACATGTCAAGTGGAAACAGAGGACCAATCAGAGCACTGATTGTGAGAAGGGCAAGAAAAAATCTGGAGGAAATTTAGTCACCTGAACATAACCCAATAAAGATTGATTGAGCAAGAATTTCTAAAATTCATTGATTAATGTCACTACATTACAATAATCATTTTATTTAACACTAATTGTATAGAATGAAATGAAACAGATAAGAATGTAAAAATGAATTACATCACATTTTTAATGCACCATAATTAGTTTAATAAGTATGTTCACTTATTTTGATACCAAAACAATATTTTATAATGCAAACATATGTTAATGGATAAAATCCATCATTGATATTCATTTAGGGTTAAGTGGGGTAAGTTGGGAGGGGGGTAATGTGATATAATCTTGTAACAAGATTGGAAAAATAAAAAAAAAAAAAGTTTGCAATATATTTATACATTAGACTTATAATTAAACTAAAAAAAAAAAAATTTCCTTTTTTTTTTTTTTTAAAAAAGTTTTTTTTTTTTATTTTTAAGTTTTATGTGCTCTTTTTTTGTTTTTTTTCCCTATGTGGGGTGGGGTAATTGGAAAAACAAGCAATGGATTTTGAAATGCAAATTTTTGTACAAAAAAATTGGAATAAACATATTTTTTTTTTTTGTATGTTTTATTATATTCTTATTAAAAATTCATTTTAAATTTTAGGATTTGGATTTACTTGAGAGAGAGAATTTTTTTTCTTATGAAAAATGCAGAAAAACCTATCACACTTACCCCACTTGACCCTACGTATTCAAAATAAACAAAAAGTTAATTATTGAATTGACAACTTTGAGAATAACAAAATGTTTTTAAAAAAATATTTTTTAAAATTATGGGTAAAGATTTAGGATCCTCTTGGGTTTGAAGAATCTAGTGTTTCAAGTTCCGTAAAGGAGCACCATTAAGAAAAATGCATAGAAATAATGAAGTACCGTTTGATTACTGAAACGCGAAAAACGAGTTATTCGCTTTGTCGACAGCATTGGATAAACGCTTCTTGCATAAGAAATAACGTGCATGAAATATGAAAAGCATTAATAAAAATATACGTTTTTACAACGGAGAAATATGACTTACTGGAGTTTGAATTGATGATGCGCGGAATTTGTGAATTGCTTGTGAAGGCATAAAAATATGTTTTGAGTTATGGTGGCTTTTGAAAATTTGATTACCCTGTGTGTTTTTGGTTTAAAATAAAATTAATACGTAAATCTTTCTTTTGTGATTTTGAAAAAAAAATTAGAAAATTCATTTCGGATATTTTGTTTGAAATATTTTGTAATCTCGAAATTACTCAATATGATTTAATGTAGTTTAAATTTAAAAGCATTTTTTAGTTGAGTTATAGTTTTCTGAAAAAAATAATTAATTCATTTCGGACATTTTTCTTGAATTATTTTGTAATCTCGAAATTACTCAATATGATTTAATACAGTTTAAATGTAAAAGCATTTAGTTAGTTTAAATTGACAGTTTGTGTCCTTAAACGGTGTTAGAAGCATATATTTTTCTCTCTCAGTGATTGCGGTTTACTAAAATCTATATTTTGAATAACTAGTAGTACATACTTTAATTAATCTTGAAGGAAATTAACTGTACTGTTTTTACTAAAAACACTAATTAATACATAAAAAGTTTTTAGATATTTTACTATTTATATGCAGTTGAGAACGATAATAAGAAAATTAGAATTGTAAGTTTTTCCAAAATATCTTTTATATGTACCTAATCCAATGATGAAGATTATGTAACTTCAAATAGTTAACAAAAATTTGTACTTCATTGCCTTAAAAAAATATTTACTATACTTACTTTCGAAATACAGTTAACAATTTAAAGCGGATAACCTAATTTAAAAAAATGTTTACTTCATTGACTTTTAATTAATTAATAATTAAAACTTAAATTTATAACATTTTTTCAAAACGTTAAAAAGACAATTAAGCAACTTTTGACATTCCGAATTCTTTTTAACCCGCAAATTGATTTTCATTGGGAATCTTAAGCAGATAAATCGTGATTAATTTTTTCAGTGTGAAAATTTAAATAAAAATATATTTGCCAACACCTTTAATTCACCGTTAATTAAAAATAAATCCCTGGTGTATTTTACATTGTATTCGGAAAGTAGAGTCTACGAAAAAACAATTGTTTTTGCACTTCTAACATTGACTTCAGAGAATTATTTATAAAAATTTATGTTTTGTTTTTTTTTTTACTTTTTGTTTATAAAGTCAGTAATAAAGTTTAATTACAATTAATGTTTTGTTGAAGATTTGTTCAAAAAGTATTTAAACAATGTATAAAAATGTGAAAAGTTAATTGGAATCGTTTAGTTTCAATTTTTTTTGTTATGTATTATTTTGTTAAGTATTATATTTTTAATTAATATTAATAAGTGCTTTAGATAAAGAAAACAATTACTTTTAATTTTTTTAAGGCGCGAAAAAGTTTTAGTTTGAATGTAACATGAGATCCCTTTTGTTCAGTAGAAAAAAAGGTTTTTTTAAAAGTAAAGTTGAAAAAAAGTTAGTTGATAAAGTAATTTGGTTTACATAAAAGGATGGAATGTGTTGTTGTTACAATTTAAAACAATAGATAGAAATAGAAAATGCAAATTATTTCTACTGAAATTCCTTATTACTGCAAACTATTCTGAAAATACTTTTTATTACTTTTTTCTTTAATGTTATATGTTTCATATTTATTTCTAAAAACATTTTTAGCTACATTCTAGCAAACTGAAAAATACAGGTTATTGTTTTAATTTTACAAAAAATTTTATATTATGAAAAATCTATGTTATTTTATGAGATATAAGAAAAAAAATTGTTTGTTAAATTATCTTCAATTGCATCTTTTATATATTAAAACAATAGATATCATCTTCAGCCTTATTTTTTTACCATAATTTTAGAATAGTAAAAATATCATTGTAATAATTGAACGAAAGAAAAACTATATAATTGCATTGACAAAATCCTTAAAATACCCGTACTTCAGCATTTTCAACTGAAATTTAATTTTCATTTTCTTTTAACATACAAAATTTCTTTGTCAGAAAAGGCTGCAAAAACACAGTTGAATGACAAGGGTGTCATTTTCACGAAACACAAAACAAACATTATTAGTTTCCTTGAAAGACGTTTCCAATATCCACCATTGGGGTGGGGAATTCAAAATATTGACTTTCCAGTTCGAAAAAAACCCGGAAGAAATTGTTTTAATCCTCAACAAAAACACTTTTTACGTTAAAGAGGTTAGATGAACTATCGCATTTAATTAAATTGAATCCTTAAAACCGTTTCTTAAGTCAAGGGAAAGTAAATTCTTTGTTTTCTTTGAAAACTCATGGTTGGTAATTGAATTGAAGTTATTTAAGTACTGTTTGAAAATTTTATATCTATTCTTATAATCAAAAATTATAAAATGGCTAGAAAATAAAATTATCATCTATCTTCCAATTTGTTTGCAGTTTTATTAAATTGAAACTGTAAATTTAAATACGTTGATGTATTTTCTGCACGTTTAAAAAAGAAAACCAGAAAAATTTCGATTTAAACTAAACTTTGGGTTTAACACCATACAAAAAGTACAAAAAGAGCCATGGAAAGCAGTTATTTTTTTCATTGTAGTAACAACACCTTTCGAATTTTTTTCTTTCTTCTTAATTAAAGTTTGACCTCATTTATATTTTAATTAGCTATTTAATGTACTATTTGATTATTTTTTGCTTGCTGTTTTGTTTACAAAATATTCTATATATAGCACCTGTGAATTTTACCAGTTTAAAGGCAATTAATTTTTTTGTTGTTAAATTAAGTTTATAATAAAAAATGAATTAAGGTGGAAAAAGAAATAGCCATTAACCTAGCCTTGTCCAAATTTTTCAGCAACACAGTTTAAAAAAAACAGAAAATTTTAATATTTACTAAATTTTACAATTTGAAGTTTGGGGGAGTATTTTTAATCATCTCTAACAGAAATATAGTTTTAAAAAATGTAAACAAAAATTAAATTGTTAGGTAAAGAGTTTATTCCTCAAAAGGTAAAGTCAATATTTTTTTCTCATTATTGAAAGAAAAGTTGTTGCAGCAAAAGTTGTGAAATTTAAATTTCTTAAACAACAGTATGAGGTAAAAAATATTTTTTTTCACCAAATCTCTTAGGCCGAAAATATTATATATAAAAAAAACTATATTTTCTACTAATATATCCTTTAAATAAATTATTAAATAAATATTTAAATAAATTAATTTTAGAGTCATCAAAAAGGAACAATGAGGAGATAATAAATATTAAAGACTAATTTTAAATGGCCTGCCTTTATAATATAATCCATTCATTTTATAACACAAATCAAAACGCGGCTAATTGACACCCCAAACCAAATATTTCCATGACATATTCACACACGGAAAAAAAACCTTTTCAATTTGCGTAACAAATGGCACCGCAGGTGTGGAGGAACTTACCAGACAAAAGAATAAAAGTGAAAGTTTTTAACTTTGTTACAAAGACGACCCAGGAAGTGACTGTCTATTAATAAACCCACAAACTCGCTTGGGAACTTCGGACACAAATTTGAGTATCGCTTCAGTTTTTGGAGGAAATAATGATCGAGGGGGCTGACTTCTAGTGTTGCAAGGTTCCAGTTGCAATTAGGTTGTTGCTTTTTCTGGGGCTTGCGTGTCGCTTTTTGGGATATTTTTATGATCGTGGTGTCAGGTTGCCTGGCATGCGTTATTAAGGATCAATGTGGCTCGTAAACGTGGTTTTGGCTTATTTTGGGGAGTTTTTTTTATTATTCTTAATGGTATGTAAGGGTGATTTCCTGTCAACTTCAACTCTTGGTTTAAGAAAAAAAAAATCAAAAATATTTTCGAAGTGGACAGTTTTTACCTTTTTGTAGGGTAGACAAACCAGTGAATGAACGTTTAAGGTGCTTAGTTCGCCAGTGACTAAACACCAGGACATAATGACCAGGGCAACCAACCATATGTCAGATAGCTTCCTACTAGATGGGAGGAAGTCAGTGTTGCCAATCCATCTAGTGGAATGATTTTCAATCCTTATTTTTTAATTATATTTACCAAATGTTCATTCACTAGGCCCTGTTCAGTGTTCACTCACTGGTTAGTCTACCCTATTCTATTTATTTTCCTGTTCCTGAAAAATGAAACTTGACAAACAGTTTATTCTATGTTATGTTTCGGTCATTTTATATTACTATTGGAGAAGGAGGACAGCAGTGACGATCGCTGAAGTACAAAATATGAAGTAATTCAAAAAATTCAATTTGCGGACAAAATATAAAAAAAAATCCTTGTTTTATTCTTGATGTTTTCAAGACCATAGTGTTAGTTTGTTGATAAAAGACAGCATAAGCACGACTAAAAGAGAACCCAAATTTTTTTTTTATCTAAGAAATCCAGGGGAGAGCACTGACAGGTTTGCTATGTACCCACAACAGAGTATAAGTTTCATAGATATATTAATATATATGTGTATAAAAAAATATATAGTACTATTGTTGAAATTAAACATAAAGCGTTATAGTAAAGTTATGACTTCAAGGTTTGAACAAAGGATCATCATGGTTTTTTTGTCCTTTTATGTGTCCAAATTGAATGGTAAATAAAAAACTTAAATTTAGAAATGAAGACCTTTCATTCGGTATTCCCGTGTTTGTTGATAATAAAACGGTATTTTGCAACAAATAATGATGAATAAAATATCTATTTCTTGAGTTGTATTGGAACTAAATATTAGCAATTAGAAAATTATTGTTTATTGATGTGATACATTTTTTAATAGAAATATATAATATTTATTTTTAGGGTGGAAGATCAAATTGCATATCTAGTGACCAAATTGTTACTCAAAAAAATTTGCACTTCTAAATACATGCGAATAATATCATTAAGTTTATACAATCTTTTCATGAAAAAAGCCCTACAAATTTTAATTATCTTCGATTATATATGAAATATTTGAAAATTTAAAATCAGCTATTTTGATTATCCTAAAAAAAAAACAGCGGCCCGCCGGCGCAATGGTTAGAGTGCTAGCCTTTGGTGCTGCTGGGCTTGGCCTCAAATCCCGGTAAGGCATGGATGTTTGTGCTTGTCATTAAATGTTGTTATTTGTCTATGTATATGTCGTCCTTTTTTGTGTGTCTCTTGTGACTGTCTCGTCTGGGTAATGGGCTATAAAGCCTACACTCTTCCCTTCTAGAGGACGCAATCACTGTCATTTGTCATTTTGAATTCTCAATATGTATAGATAGCATGAAGAGTCTCGCCGACTTTGATAATTTGCAACATCTAAATAAAAATGATTTGCACTTTTTAATACATGCAAATAAAAACATTCAAATGCAAACGTATTTCATAAGTTTATATACACAATCGTTTACAATCGACACAATCTCTTAAACAAAAATACTTGAAAATTTGAAATGCTTCTAAAATCATTCATAAAATAATTAAAATTTCAAAATCAGCTATTTTGATAATCCTCAAAAAAAGAAAGTCGCTATTTTTGAGTTGCGTTCTCAATTACATCTAGATAGCGTGGAGAGTTTCGCCGACTTTCCTCGTCAGTGAAAATAGCCCATTTCAAGGGCTCCTCGGTGATTTCGTTGCAATGCTCCAGCGATTTAGGCATTCCCTCTCGGTCAGAAACTTCACTTTTAGACGCGGTGTGTTTGGTCTGATCTGATTTGATTGCAACAGTCTATTTAAGATCAATTGAATTAAAATCAGGGATCGGTTGGTTGGTTGGTATACTTGTATTTTCAGGCTTGTGTTTTTGGTTTTGGTTTGAATTATCATCGCACTAGAGCTACACGAGGGCTATTGGCGACGGGCGTCGTATTTTAGAACCACAGTCAGGTGACGAGCCACACCTAAATAGGCACCCAACGCAACCGTTAAGGGCGACATCGTACGCAGCGTTAGGACTTTGAAGGATATTTAACGTGCACTCGCTTACACGGGGTATTATTCGTCGGACATTTTTGGCTGCACGGACCGTTTATAGGTCGGCAGCTATTTTGGCGATGCCCGGACCCGAACCTGGGACCTTCCGCATGCTAAGCGAGTGCTTAACCGACTGGGCTCCCCAGCCCCCAGGCTTGTGTGCTTGCTCAGAGAGCCGCTTATAAACCTGCGTCAAGAAATACAACCACAACACACACTCACACTCACATGCACACATGTGACAGATGCTGCCATATATAAAGCGCCACCTCCACAATTTAGACATGTCCCTGAAGGGGAGGGAAATAGTCTCCAAGAACATGTACCCGTGGGAAACTGCGCAATGACCGCACCACAGGACTTTCGGACCCAACAGATTTAACGTTCACGTACTCCGCATATACTAGGTGATGAGTTATCAGCGACCAGGACTCGATCGCGGGATCTTCCGAACCGTAGATCGAGACACTGACCACAGGGCGCCTCACAGCCCCCAGGGATCGGTTACTGCAATGAAATGTGTTGTGACATTTAATTTGAGGGAATGCTATTTGAATTGTGGCGGCTCCGTATACAGATTTTTGTATTAGGCTACACGTGTAGGTGGTCAACAGGGAGCGAAATGTATTAGATGCCTCTTTGATTAGGTATAATTTGATTGGTTTAAGTTGATTGCGATTGTTTAATTAGAATTTAATGGATTTCAACTGTGGTTTGTATGCTGTATTTGATATGAAAAGGGAGTTACGTTTATAGAGATAAATGCTGCTATATGGGTTGGGTAGGTACATATATTATATTCTAGCTTGTGTGACCAGCTTGTGTGATCATAGACCCGTTTATAAGTCTTCTTCAAGTAAGACAGACACAGAAAGAATTTTTACTGTCACAGAGAAAGGAAGTACAACCAGGGCGAAGGTGGGAATCAAACCCGCACCCATTACAACGCGCAGACTGCTACCGTAATGATTCAAACTACTTGGCCATCCAGGCTCCAATGTTGCTATTTTTTAGGAAACTGTTAAAAATTTCGTTCTTCGTTTCACCAAAATATGACTGCAAATGCATTAGAATTGCAAAAGTTGTGAAATGAAACGTTTCTCTAGATTTTCGGTTTTATGAAAAAGCATTCTGAAATATTTTTCAAATTTCTTAAACTAAAACCCAAAAATGGTTTAACCGAATTCCAAACACATTGCGAAACATTTAACCACACATCCATTGCATTTACTAGGAACACTCGTTACGTGAAATAATTTTGAACGCAATGACAATATACTCGAGGTTATGAATTATAATCTGGTAAACACATTTAACCATATTTCTAATACATTTTTAAAGAAAAAAAACATTTCCCTGCAACCAAACGCTTACACGCTGCTAGCAAATACTCGCTTATCTGTAATGTAACTTGTAGGTCATTGGGTCATTTTATTCCTTTTGCTTATGAATTGAGGTAAATTTCACTTGCAACGCGCTACCAGGAGAATAAATTAATTTATTTTGATGTCATTGATTGTGATTCTTATATAAACATATAAATATTTTAAAACTACATGCGATAATTTCTATTATAAATGATAAAAAAAATATCTAAAGAAATCCTTTAAAACTATAACTATCTGTGCTTTAAATTATATCCAAGATCTCAGTCCAGGTTTGTTTGAATTTTTATTCATTTAGTATTCACTTTTCTCTCTGAAGCTTTAGAAAAATAATAATTTGAATGTGCATAAAATTTTATTTTACTTTAGAATTTATTTTTTTTATTCTTTTGAATTTAGACCTAACGAACTTTTAAAAACAACTACTGCAATATGATATAAAATTTACATGTTTTTCAGCAAATAAAACTAAATAGCATATTTTTCTAAACCTACATATCATATACCAGTTCATATCAAAGAAGACATTTTTATAAAAAGAAAACTTTAACATTAACGCTTTTAGGCCTTGAATCTTTCTTGCAACTATTTAAAAAAATGTAACAAATTTAAAGAGTTGCATAATTAGATAAATTACGATCTCCAAATAAAAAATATATAAAATTATGCTTTAAAAGTTTGACACGAGTATTTTCGAAAAAATATTTGAAAAAATTTAGATTTTTTTTAATGAGCATATTATTCTCCCTTTTTAAAGACAACAAGATTCCTCCTTTTCATAAATTTTAAGTTAATTTTTTTTTACCTTTCGTAAGTGCCGTTTTTTTACGTATGTAAGTGCAAACGAAAAACTACAAATCTCATTTTCTCGTTTTCACCTTCTTATCACTTAGCCACGTTCTTACATTTAGCTCGTCAATTGTTACATTTGAACCAATGGAAATAAGTTGTTTAAGCACTTAAAAGTAATGACCGTGACGAATTAAGAAAAATATTTTCTTTAATTTTACTTCTACTTCTAAAAGCTTCAAGGAGTATAAATACATTTATAAGACTGTAAAGACAATAAAAAAATCTATTTTTATTTTGAAAGTTTATTGCAAAGCTAAATGTTTAAAAAGAAAGCGACATTGGTTAACTGAGAAAAGATCTTTTTAAAATTTAAATGTTAGTACATATGAAGATATGTTTCACTTGCTCTATGCCTCAAAGCTTTTCATTTTATTAAAAAGAGAACTTATACATGCGGAATTTTCTTTGACCTTCGTTCAAGTAGGTTTTACTGTAAAACATAACACTTTTTTTAACTAAAGAGGTTGAATAAGACAGGGTTTTTGTTGCGAGAATCTCGTTTTTATATTGAACATTTTGTTAAACACACAAGATAGTAAACAAATTAAAAACTATTTGTTAACTTTAATAATTCGTTTATTATATTGTTGAATTTGGATTATGTACAAATGAGTAGATAAGCAATTAAATGTATCAAAAAATGTTAGCTGATTTTTTTAAAGAAAAGTGTAAGTACCCGATTTAATTTTACGTGAAAAGCCAAAATTTAAAGTGAACCTTTAATTTGTCATACATTAAATAAATATTGATAGTAAGCCATTTATTAGACAAATTAAATCATACAGTTAAACGTTAAACTGAGTTTTCTAGCAACCGTAACTCTTAAATATTGGGTTGTTACTAAACGTTACATAACAATAGAGTTAAATACAATTTTTTTGCGTGTTTGGTTTAGAGCTCAACTCAAAAGTCTACAATTTTAAGGATAGCTGCAGGGTAAAAAAAATACCGTTAAATGAACATTACTTTTGCTTTCAATACAAAAAAAGAGCACGGCTAATCATCACTTTGTGCACTGTAAAGCAACAAACCGACACAAGAAAAAAAAAACATGTTTTAGGGACCATTATTGTATTGTTCAGAAATGCGTGAGGGCAACTAGAGTCAGTCTGTTATTTTTCAATTTAGGTTAAATGTTATGAATTAAGCAACGGTAATAAGTGGTTGTATCTAATAAGACGTAAAAAAATTAAAGTATGATGCAAAATCTTTCAAGAAGTAGTCGTAAGTTATAATTATCTAAAATAGATCGTGTGAAACATCAAAATGTAATTTTAGTTCTATAATCGGTGTTCTAGCCGGGAGCGAATATCGCCAAATGTAGAATTCGTTGACAAATCTGTTAGTTTCCGTACACTTCAGCAACTCAATAATGTATTTAGTGCTGTTGTAGAAGTTCATTACTGAAAAATCCTTAAAAAAATTTTAAAAAATAACAAATAAAATAATTTCCGCGTGAAGCTTTCTTTCTTCTCAGTTCTTTTAACCATGTAATTTAATACTCATAAATGTTCATCTGCTAGAAACATTTTGTTTAATCAAATGGTAGTTTAATTTTGATATAGCAAAGTAATTCCTACTTATGAATGTCCAATAATGTCTATTGAAGCAAGTAAAAGTACATTGAAATCATTTATTATTATATTTTTCGTGGGTTATTCATATTTTTTAAGTTATTGTAAATTCCTGTAAAACACTAGAATGATTATTTCAACGCAAGGAAATTAAAAAGAGAAATAGTAATATGCCCTGAGCCTGATCTAAAAAAACATAGATTATAGGGTCAACAGATTTAAGGGCCCCCTTTACGAAAATTTGCGTTCATGATTGGCCATAATTATAGCGCTAAATTTTGATTTCCATCATCTTCCTTATTACAGTGATCATATCTATCATATTAAATCAATGTCTAAGTCAAAGTCAAGCCAAAAAAAATTGGAGGCCTACAAAAAGTTAAAAATCAACTAATATGTCAGGTTTCACAACATTTAGCACAAGAGGTACTTAAATTAAAATCAGGCCTTCAACACACCTTTTTAAGAAAGAATGGAAGACCAGAATGTATATATTCCTATCTCCTTACCGGTTACTTAGCTTTAAAAACCTTTTTTCTGCTTTTATTATTTATTCAAAAAAATGTGTTGCTGACATTTTAAATTCAGGAATCCAAACAACTAGTTTTAGATTTCACCGCAGTACGTGACCCTGTCTTTTTATTTCAAAAAACAACATAGAAATGAAAAAACGGAAGGAAAAACCTAATAACTTAACTCAAAAAGAAGCCGGACACGAAAATACGTAGCCTACATCTAATATGTTAAATAATAATAAAGAAAAGGTGAAACGAGCCCCTACGTACACAAATACGCAATTGGGAGTATGAAAGACAAAAACATCATATTTGTCTTTACTTGTGTTTCTAAACATAATTACAAGAACCAAGATTGCCTTCTTATGTTTGGAAATGGCTGACTTATCTATCATGTATTATTATATTTTTGTCTATCTATTGATGTAAGTTAAATTGACTAAAGTATTAATTTTTTCAGTCCAGCCCTGCCTTTTTCGCATCATGTTTTCTGATCATAAAAAAAAAAAAAAATAGTATGATATATATTATCCATTTTAAAAAAAAAAAAAATTTTCGAAAAAAAAAAAAAAAAAAAAATCGAAAAGAGCTCTTCTTTTGATATCCTAAATGGCTATAGCCGATCAGAAAACATTAGAAAATGATAGTTCTAAATTGTCGTTGGGGCTGATTGGGTTAAACTTGATTGCAGATGCTTAGATTATTTCACTTGATTGCAGATTTGTTCTCGATAAAAAGTCTTAATGATCTTTGGTGTGATTTTCTTGTCGTGATTTCAAGTACCAGTGCTCTAAAAAACCTAGAGCTCTGATATCTGCAATAAATTGTACATTAAAAAAAAGGAAAAATCTAAATAACTTAGTATAGACAGATCCAGTCATTTTAGAAAAAAATGTAGCTTTCCATTCTATATAATTCTTTTAGTCTTATCTCAACTATGCAAAATCAAAGAATACATCAAATAAAAATATTTTGCAATGAACCGAGAACCCTTTTGGTCATTTGTTATTTGCATCCATTTTTCATCATTAAATACAAATGTAAAAATTTAACGGAACTCTTAAAAATCTTCATTTTTCCGAGACTTCTTTTTGGATATAGAGATAAGGATATTTCATAACCCCTGCAATATACAATTATCCTTCGAATTTAGAAACTTAATAAAAAAATTTCAACAACAAGTTTAATTTCCCCATAAATATAGAATGAAAAGAAAAAATTAAATAAGGTAATCATATTTTTACATTATGAAAAGTAGAGAGCTGTTTTGAAACTTAAAAGAAGCCCTGTAATTCTTTTTGATGCCCAGCACACTTTTAGTCTTTTAAATTTGATTTGTGTTTGAATATGTTTTTTATAACCTTTTTATGCATTGATATATATTATAAAAACTGTTTTAAAAACGTTCAGAAACAGATAACTGTTTATCGAAAAACGACAGCTAAAAACATCGCATCTCTTTTTCCACCAAGATTCACCCGAGGCGTACTTTTGCACGTACTGACCTACATACGGCCGTCCAACGCTTATCGCTAGGAACTGGTTCCGACAGAAATCCTCAGGTGTCGAATTCTCAAAGTAGTAACTGGGGAAGAAATAAAAACAACGTAAAAAAGGCCGCATTTCACACGTCGAAAACGGGTTAGAGTCGCCTGACCACGGGCATAATTGGCCGAAGAGAGCAGCAGATAGGGCCAAGGAGGAAAAAAGAAGATGTAGATGATGCCGGGTGAAGAGAAATACAGAAACCGGGTTGGCAGAGATGAAGCCATTTATCGTGTTACTGTAGGCCTTAACACACAGTCTTGGCTAACTATTTAGCGCGAGTTTGTATAGGATTATTGTATAATTCCCCGATCGTAAGAACGGGCTTTTTCCGTATTTTGTTCAGCAGTCTTTCTTATAATAACCTTAACCTTTAAAATATCATAATTAATACATTTTTATTCACAATTTAGTTTTCGTTTTAAAATGTTTTTTATGACCATCCCTTCAAACATTAACATAATTCTGATTTTTAAAACAAATATGTTATTTGAATGAAATTTAAGTTAAATTTGATGGAGTGAAAACAGCCATACATATTTGCCTAGTTCCAAGCAAGGTTTTAACTTGCAGGCTTTTTAACTCTCTGATAAAACTAATATTACTATGCATTTTTTTTTAAATACGACCATTTTTATAAATTTAGATATCTTACTGCAGCCTAATAGACCTAAGGTCGCAGTGTTCGGCGAACTTGCCCCCCACCAAGAAAGTCATAAGTCATACTACAGCCTACAACTGATTACACAGCAAAACATCATTAATTTGTTAATGTTATAAAATAGAATGACGTTGAATTTTCTTTATTTAGTTGAAGTTTATAAAGCATACAATAGGTTCTTCAATGATCAGGGTATTTTTGCTCGTGTTGCTGATCCCTGATGCCCATCAGCAGAGCTAGACCCGGTCTATGATATTGGACACTCTCAAGGAATCAATAATCAATAATGGTCGCTCCAGAAGATCTTCTTTATCGAGTCCCAAGCACTAAGGGCAAAGTTAAACGCGTCAACGAGAGTCTGGTTGACATTATTTTGCAAGTCTGCAATATTGGCACCGGAGTCCCAGAGGACAATGTCATCAGTGAACAATCCTGAGTATTTTTAATACGTATATTTTTTATATCCCAACTTTTACATCACGACGGGATCTTTTCTGTGATTTCTCGATTTTTAATCAATGTATTTTATAGAATAAAGTGATCAGCTTTACATTGAACTCACATTGGGCTAGCTTGGGCTTAGTATTGTTACTTGGCGACTTTCTGACAGAATCACTTTTTTTCTCGCCAATCAACTCCGTCTTTTTCTTAACTCTATGAATAGGGCATCGGTGAATGTGTGTCTCGTTCGGCAATAGGGACGGGCTACAATCTGTTGGCGATTAACTTCTGTTATATGTGGAAAAAACTAACAGATTGTTATGTTCCGGTATAGATGGACTTCTATTGTGTTTGATGTAAAGGAAAATTATGCACCTACTGATTGATAGGGCAGAAAAGAAAAATTGGTTTAAATTGATTTTAAGAAATGATTAGGGCTGCTTAGTTTTGTAGGTTGTTATGAAAAGCCATGTATTTATTGTTAATAGATGAAAAGACGTAGCTGAAATCGTATTTTTTTAGAATTGAAGTAAGAAGGGTTACTTTGTTAGAAGAACATAGCTGAATGTTTTCAATCCTCGCGTGGGGTTTCAGAATTTAAATAGAATTTATTACAACTAAAAAAAAGTTCTTTAGAAGTTGATTAAAAAAATATACCAACTAATGGCAACATAACGGTAATAAACTTCCTGAAATAAACTTTTTGGAAATCAAACATTGTTTACCTAATCTAAATATTGTGTTTTATGAACTGTCAAAATTACAGCAGAGTCTCGTTTCTCCTAATACCGGTTATCGGAAAATCGGTTTATCAAAACAAATTCCCGAGCCTTTTGGTTAAAATAAGAAACGTATACGCATAAATAAATACACAAAAAATAATTACGTACAAACAAAAAGGGATTGCTGGCCCACTGGCACAATGATGGTCAGTGTACTAGCCTTTGGAGCTACTGGGCTCGGGTTCGAATCCCGGTAAAGGCATGGATGTTTGTGCTTGTCAATAAATGTTGTTATTTGTCTATGTGTTTGTGTCGTCCTTCTTTGTGTGTCTCTTGTGACTGTCTCTCATGGCTAGCTGGGTAATGGGCTATAAAGCCTACACTCTCCCTTCTAGAGGGCGCATTCACTGCCATACAAAAATGGATTTATTTCTCAAAATATGCAGTAATTTTTTATATTTTCAAAACTTTGAATTCCGTATTAAAAAAATTTTACCAATAAAATATGTACTCGGTTAAGCTTTCGTTATTTAACGTAGCGATCGCTATCAACCGTCACACTCTCATTATATCACAGATATACGAGGGCTGTTTTTTGAACCTCTGATGGGCTGTAATAAAAAGTCGGGTCAAAATGCTAAAAAGATTTCTTTTACCAAAAGTAAAAAACAATAGTGCTTATTTCTCCATGTAATAATTTTCTCTATTAAAGCATTTGTCATTTTTGTAAACACACAAGCCTTAAAATACCCTCTTCATAAAATGTAGTCACCAGTGATTGTAAGGGAGTTGTGACGGTTTATTTGAGCTCCACTTCAACTTGTTAGCGCTTTAATCCAAGCCACTATGCTTATTTATAATTCACTTTCGGTAAATCTTCGAATTTCCATAAACATGTTTTCAACTCGCTGAATAATGCCGTTTTTCATGAAGAAGGGGACCAAGGAAGCAAGTCTGTCGCTACAGAGGTATTGTTCAGCTAGTTGACCATACATGTTTAGGGGAGCTCAAAGGACCATAAGTGAATTATTGACTAGCAGTGGCTTGGAGGACAAAAAAAATACGTGAAGCTTCCAAATTTAATTTTTAGCCTACTTTTCTTTTTTTTTTAATTCGAAGAATTAAAAAAAATAAAAAAAAAAGTAGGTATTGACATGAGGTCGATGTCCATCCGTCCGTCCGTCTGTCTGTCTGTCTGTCCGTCCGTCCGTCTGTCCGTACCCCCCTTCCAAAGTCGGTTCTATCCATCCGATCTTAAAAATTCTTTTTTTGTTAGAAAGCTATGACCTCAGAGACCCGACTTTCATACTTTTTGTCCGTCTGTCTGTACGAACGGACGGACATAAATCTACTATTTGTCGACGAATTTCCCATTGAATTAGCATTGAAATTCAATTTCGAGTCATTTAAATCGCTGAATTTAACTACAAATGCTACGGAAAAGTGATATACGTCAAAAAAACTCAGCGTATCCAAATGTGAATATATTGAAAATTTCAGAAAAGAATTCGAATTCTAAGTACTTCAATTACTTAAAAAACTTTAACGTTTAATGCTCATTTAAAAAGCATAGGAAGCCATTTTATTAGAAATAAATCACCATTGCCATGGCAACAATCACTTGAGAAACTTGAATTCTTTTAGACAATGAATTAAAATAAATTTATTTTTGCGACATCGATCAGTTTGAAATGACGTCAAATATATTTCACTTCAAGATTCTGTATGTAGGTAAGCAATGTTTCTATTCTATTCAAAAGAGAAAAATATTACATATTTATTCTTTGAAATATAATTTTTTGCAAACGATTTAAGTAATAATTATTTAATTCTCGAAATAAAATAAATGAAACTAGCTGAATTTAGCTGGTAAATGTTTAATATAGAATTAATGCTGTGTTTGGCGCCTTTTTACCTGTTAAACACAACTGTTGTTTGGAAGCAGGTTAAGTGACAGATTCTGTTACGAACCTACTTGTTTATTTACATTTATTATTTTAAGTGCATTTTGGAATAGTTTTATGGGTTTTTTTCTACGAAGAATTAAATATTTATTTTTAACTGCAAATAAATCATGCGGACGATAAGTAATATTTATTTTATTGGTGATAGAAAATAAATGAAAATAATGGCTTTACGAAGTTGAAATTATAGCTAGATGCTGTGATTAGTGAAATTTATTCTATTGTATATAAATTTAATGAAGAAACGGTTGTTGATGTCACTTACTGTAACGATCCTAGTTTTTTCAAGATAAGAATTTTAGTAAGTATTTAAGTAACAGGAAAGTAGGCTATTTTAGTTCTTTTAGAACTTCTTGTTTTAAACGAAATCGTCACAACTCCCTCTCAATCATTTGCGGCTGCATTTTATAAAGAGGATAGTTCAAAGTCTAATTACAGGTATGACAAACTCGCCAAGGATATTATGTGGAGAAATGCGCAGTATAGTTTATTAATTTTGGTAAAAAGAATATTTTTTGTACTTTGACCAGTCTTTATGTTACAGCCCATCAGAGGTTGACAAAAACAGACCTCGTATTAACGCATACCAATAGCGTATTTATGGCAATATCTCCCAAGTAATGTGTCAGTACGACATGCCCTAGGGTCACAATACTTAGAAAATCCATCCTTTACACATCAATATGCTGAGCTCCTGGTTGTCATTCCCAAAAATTCAATAGGATTATATGTGTCTTCAATTTCAAACCGAATGTAAACTTATAATCGAATCAGAAAAAATGCAATTTAATCTCTAAAAAGTCCACAGGCAACTAATTCACTGAAAACTTAACTTCAGTAACCGTAAATTCGACAAACAAAAATTAACTGATGTTAAAAAAGTTAATAAAGGTTAATAAAGAAACACGATTTAAGAGCAAATATTGATTGAAGAAAATCTCTGAAAACGATGGAAAATTTACCACGCTAAGAGTCTTTCATAGTATAGTTAATGTAAAGATAAGCTATGCATCACTAAACTTTAATGGAAGTTAAGTTGACGAAGAAAATTAACATCGTAAGAATTGAACTTATGAACAAGCTCAAATAAAAAAAATATATAAACTATTTATTAAAAGAAAAGTAAATGATGCGATGAAAATTTTCCAGGGTTGAAAAAATTCTTGCATAATATTTAATTTTAAAGAGGAGTAATTAACTTTAGCTAAAAAAAAATAAATTAGCTACAACAGAACCATGGTTATATAACAAAAAGTCTCGTGTATTCTGATTCTTTACTGAGAAATTAATTTGATAATTACTACGAAACTAATAAAGTAAAAATAAAAATAAGCTGTTTGAAAAATTGTCGTGTTTTTTTTTCCCAAAGTAAGATGAGTGTCTATTGTGTTTTAATGTGTAAGTGAATCGTGATAGTTATTATTTAACGGAGTGAGGATAATCACTTATGATGAACCTCTTATTTTGTCCCAGTTATTATAACAATAAAATTATAGTTTTGTACATCGAGTAATTGATTTCAATTTAATTAAAATGATTAAATACTTGAGATAAAAACTATTGACTACAGACTATATTACATTTTCGAAATTAAATGCGACTTAAAATGTATTCCCACGGGGTTAAGAATTAGGTATAAGTATAACTAAATACTCAATAATGGTTACTTATGCAACTAGTATGAATTGTAGATATTGTTTTACAACGAGTTGAATAAATTATTGCATTCGGGGTACCTCTTTCGTGAAATAAATTCTCACGACTTCAAAAAAGGCGTGCAGTAGAATATTTTTTACTAATGAGATACAATTATAAACTATGTCACACTAGTGAGTAAAAATAACTTTTAAACACGATTTTGTTCATAGCATAACTTTTCCGCGGTTATTGATCTGAATAAATTAGTTTTTTGCACGATATTATTGAAAAATATATTAAGATGAATATTTTCAATAATCAAAATCACGAATATTTTCAAGAATGATTGTTGCAAGACAATAAAAAACTTTGCAGATACATCCCTATGACAGACAGTGATTGCGCCCTCTAGAAGGGAAAAGTGTAGGCTCTACAGCCCATTACCAGCTCGCCAGTAGATTTAACATAGCTCTATGAAGACCCCTAACTCTAGTGAAAACATAGGTTTCCTGTAAAAAGAAATGTAAACCTCCGTCCTTAAGTTTATAAAATACGGTTTGTCTTCTTTAAATGTCCAAAGTTGCCTCCTGTCAGCCTTATTTTTCGGTTGGGTTTGGATAAGAACACTGTTTTTTCCCTTCACTTTAGGAAAGTCATCGCTTCTTACGGTAGAAGCGACGTCTATGGAATTTAACTTTTCAACAATGTACATATCAATTAGGGATGTTTGTACACAAACACTTCTTAACGCTTAAATTTTCCTGATAAGCTGTGTGAATTAATTTTAAATGTATCGAAAAATATATCTTAGTAAAAGTTTTCCACTTTCGGTTGGCGAGTATAACTTTTTTTTAGCTAAAATTATGTATTTCTTAAAGTATTAAGAATAATAAATTATTTTATCATACCTCCCTAGAAATTTACATTGTATGAGTAACATTTAAAAAGTACAAATATTTAAGTTTCTTGTATTTTAAGTTGTGGTAGGGGTAGGTACATATATATTCCGGCTTGTGTGCTGTATCAGAGACCCCCTTACTAAAGCTTATAGGCGGTTCTATGAACAAGCACACAAGCTGGATATTATATGTACCATACCATATTAGACCAGACCCACTTACAAAGCCTTCGTCAAGTAAAAAAGACACAGAAAGAATTTTTACTGTCAAATAGAAAGGAATATACAACCATATCGAAGACGGGAATCGAACCCACATCCGTTACAGAGAGCAGACTGCTAGAGTAATTATTTTAAATTAATTGTATACATCCCATTTATTTTTTGTACATTTTATGAATTAAAGTATATTTTGTTTAGTATTTTTCTCGAATATAATTAAAATTAAAAAGACTTATTCCCTACATTTTTTATCTATTTCAAGCAAAATTTAGTGATTCAATATTGATCAAACCCACATTGATGAGCACATTTTCTTAGCAATTTAATAAAAAAGCATTTTAAACGAACTAATCTTTTGGATTTTTCTCCAAAAATTGATGAATGAATTTCTTCAAATAGTTTCTAAGAATTGTAAATTACTTTATTTTTACTTTTGTTTTTGTAGAGCTTCTTAGAATTTTTTTTAATGAATAACTGGGTAAGTCATTTATTAAAAAGTAAGATTTAATTTGGTCAAATTTAGTATTTTAACTTAAGTATTTGACGCACATTTCTAAGGAATCCCAAGTCACCTTTTTTACAAACTCACGTTTTTGCAAGATGTTTTTTTTAACGTAAATGCTACTTTTTCAGAAAATTATAGGTTTCTTTTTTTGCTTACCTATATTTTTTGCAACAACTTAAACCTAAACAAGAAAATGCTTAATTTTAGCAAAATTTATTATGCATCACACAGCCTGAATTTTTACTTTCTTAGTAAAGACGCACGTGCTTTTTTTTTTTTTTTTTTTTTGGCTTTCTTAAAGTAAAAAAATACCTTTTTTACGGTTATGCGGCAAATTAATAGTTTTTTGGGAACTCTTAAAATAATTTAAAAGCTTTTAATGCACAGGATATAAGTAATTTTTTTGCAAGGCTGGTAAAAAAAACGTGGTATTAATTTTAACTTCGATCCTTTTACATTTAGGAAGTATGACACTTTACTTATTTTATTTATCTATAATATATTTTTCAATACATAACCTGCTTGCACAAAACGGATACTTCAAACTGATTGAATTCTCATTTCCGTTTTATAAACAGTCGTTGTTGTAAAAACGTTATTATTTCGTAAAAATAATTTCGTTTAATTTCGGCAATTTTGATAATGTTATTAATTCGCGATTCTTTTAATTTGCAATCGCTTTTTTTTAACAAGATACTTAAAAATAAACCAATACAACATGTTCAAAAAATAAGCTTTAGAATTAACTAAGACTTAAAAACGTATTTTTGACAATAAAACATAAAATGAATACAAGTTTTAAAATTTAGTAATGTTTATAGTCGTTGAATTTATTTTAGATATAATTTTCTAAAATTTAAAAACTTATAATTACTTATTGACTTTCGTTTAATATATATTTTCAATTTTATAGAATATTTTACCTTCTACTTATATTTTTCATAGCATAAACTGGTAACCAAAACAAATTTTTAAAAATATAATCTGGTTGAATTTATATGCATTTACGTTCCGTGAACAAATATTGTTGCAAAAATATTTCTGTAGCTGCTGTGTTATTGGTAATAATATCCACATGCTTTTTCTACTAAACAGCCATCTTTCCTCAATTAATGTTTAAAAATGAACTTATTTCACGGACTCTAATGGCAAGGACCCTGACACATCTTTCAGCAGCGTGAGCGTCTTATTTGCACCGTCTGTGACTCAGAAGAAGGTTTAACGAGGAACTCCTCAAAAGGTGTGGGCTGCAGAGGAGGATCAGTCAATCCAACATATGATTTTGCCCACCTTGGTGTCATTGTGAATCTGTCAACGTTCAACGGAAACGCTTTAAAATGTTAATGGGTTATTGCCACGGATCTCATATGGTAGTTCTTTTTTCGCACTAAATGTTTATTTAGCATTGAATGCTCGTACTTGTTGTTTGTAAAGAAGGTAAACTAGTGAGTATTGCAGCAGGCATATAAACTACCCTTTCTCCAAAAAGTTGCTTAAAACCCTACACTAAACACGCATATACTGTTTTAATTATTGAGTAACTAAAATCAAAAAGTAAGTATAGCAAAGATTTTTTAATGCAAGAAAGGGTCTAAGTTATTTTGTTCAATACGACTGTTTACTGGCCCATAGCAGATTAATTGCTATTTCGAAGTACTGCATAACCCATGAAGATGATTGGCTTAAACTATTTGCCATGCGAACGTACTTTCTGCTTAGTTAATCTAAATAAACAAAATATAGGCAAAAGAAAGGCAACATCCCTGAACAATTTCCGTCGGACAAATTAAATTACTCAAAACATGAATTTAAAAACCTTAAAATTAACGTGTTTTTAGAAATGAAGGTGTTAGTGGCATATACAACATTTTCATTAATAGGTAAATGAGAAAATTAAAGTTATATTAGGTGTATTGGGTTTGAATTTTTGGCTTATTAGTGCCTAATTTGGTTTATCTCATAAAGATCCATATGCAAACGACCATTCGATTTAACCCTAATATATGCCTGCGAATGTGAGGTCCAAAAGTTTCACTTGCCGTTACTTCGTAAATAATTCTTCTAATTTAGGTGGTATCAATTAACATAATGATTGCATTGAGTCCCTAAAATGCATCAGTATATTATAGAAAATAACAAAAAATAAAAATGTTAGTCAACTTATTTTACTTATTGAAATAGTTTCGAATCGTATTGGACAATAGCAGTTATTCTATAAATTCTCCCACAATGGTTGCAATGAGCTCCTCAATTCTACCATTATAATTATCGAAAATAGCAAAAATAAAAGTTTTAGCTGATTTATTTTACTTATTTAAATAGTTTCAAATAATATTGAACAATAACAGTTATTCTATAAATCTCATTTAGACATCTTTTTTTTTAAAGCACATTTCTTTTGATTTCATGGTTTTCACTTTTCACGCACATCATATAATAAAAAATTATATTACTAACGCATCTCTTCTAAACCGACTAAACGGTTTATTCCATTTTTCTTTAGCGACAACATGAATTGTATAATAATATTTAAATAGCATGAATTGTACAATTTTAGTCAATCATGTTCACCATTAAGGCTAAGCTTGGAAACCCTACAATTTACCAACTGGGTCAAGCGTTAGCTAAATAAACAAATCCATTTGGATGATTATAGTCTAAAGTTAAAAATTATTATGTTAAAAATAACATCTTTATAACACACACATACATCAAGAACTTTTATGAGTCGCCATTTTGAGCTACGAGTATAAATATGATAATAAAAGTTAAATGACATCTAAAACTCATTCAAAATTGAGTATACCATTTAAAATGTTATTCTATGTAATTTTAAGGAACGTAAGTTGCTTAAAGATGTTATGGCGATTATTTTTTAAAGTGTTCTGGCCTTATTTCATTTCCTAAATTGAGAGTTCCATCGAATGAGTTGACCAAAGAGTCAAACAATTTTGTATCTTCGCATAAAATAAGAGGTTTTTAAATGAAGGAAGGAAGTTGTTTATAATGATTGTGGTCAGAAATATTATGATTAGGAATAATTAGTTTCCTTGCAATATTGCAAAGTTTATTGCATTTTAGTAAATAGCTTATATTGTAGACAATTTGATAAGTTTAATAGTCCACTTCTACATACATTCTTTTTAAAGAATAATTACTTGTATAAAATATATTTAAAATTAGGTCTTGACAGTTAAAAATATATATTTTTTTTTACATTTTATTTTTATAAATCGTTTTTAAAAACTTTTATTCGACTGTTAAAATTATTTTAATATGTAAGGCATCTAATATTAGTTGTAATAAAGCAAAATAATGGATTCATTATTGAAATAATATAATATATCCGATATAATATAATAAACATACCTTATTGCTGAAATTGGTTCAATACCTTTTAAAGTTTATGTAATTTATAAACTTTTTATCGAAATAAATACAATGCGATTTAAAATCTAAATAATTGAAGTGGTAATTCTCTAACGATGTTGTTTATTATTAACTTTTTAATTAAGAAAAATTGACAAATGACAATGACAGTGGTTGCGCTCTCTAGAAGGGGAGGGCGTAGGCTATATAGCCCATTACCCCGCTCGCCAGAAGAGACAGTCACAAGAGACACACAAAGAACGACGCCACAAACACATAGACAAATAACAACATTTATTGAAAAACACAAACATCCATGCCTTTACCGGGATTCGAACCCGAGCCCAGCAGCTCCAAAGGCTAGTACACTAACCATTGGACCGGCAATTAAGAAAGAAAGAAGAAGAAAAATTACTTCAAATTCAAATAAAAATCAATATACTACACCCGAAATTGGTATATTTTAAGATAAATGCTTATCACTACTAATGTAGATAATCATTTATCAAAAATTAAAAAAAAGGACTTTTAATTATGTTAACGTTTTATGTTAAAATTTCGATTGATTAAAATTTAAATTTTTCAATACTCATATTTACCTAATATAAAATGTAAGATAATCAAAGTATAGCGATAGGGCCGAATATCCAAAATGGATATTTTGTGTTTTCTACACTTTTTTAATTGTGTGTGTTTGATCAGAGACCACCTTATAAACCTTCGTCAGGACAGACAGACACAGACAGAATTTGTAATGAAACGAAGAGAGAAATTACACCCAGGGCGAAGGCGGGAATCCAACCCGCACCCGGTACAGCACATTTTAGGTTTTAAAGGTAGTACTTAAATTAAAAAAGAACTGCTAACTTCAAACTTGTCAAAATTTCAATTCATTTCGAAAATTGAATGTACAAGTATTTCTATATTGAAATAATGATTTTCGAATCTCCTTTTTTAATACAAACTAATTTTAAAAATTCTCAAAAGAACAACCTGCAATAAGTGAATCCAATTGCCAATTTAATGTACTTCGTAGATTTTTTTTATTTATTAGTGATTCTAAAAAGGACAAGTTTAAAAAAAAAAACACGCTTTCAAATTCCACATTAAAAGCTACTCTAATACCTATTCCAAGCACTTCTCTCTAAGTATAACAAAATTGCTTTCAAACGATTATTTTATGAGAACTACGAAATCCTCCCATAAAAGACCATTAGATAACTCGCAAAAGATGATACCCAATGAAAAGAATTCAGAAAAGTACACATCTTCCTTTTTTGATAGCCATATCCATTGTTCCTCAGAGAAAATGAATATGAAAATGAATATTTTATTGACGCTCTTTAGCTACGCTTTTGCTCTCATTTCTGCCGATGCATATCCGAAAATATTAAGCCGATAAGATTCCAGACGTTTGTTCAAATATGCTAAAAAGATAGGATTTCGTTTGTTGGGAAATCTTGCTTGTTTTCCGGAAATGGCATGTTTTGAATTCTAAAGTAGAATATGAATTGAAGCGTTATTCAAATCGGTATCAGTGATGCTTTTACTTTCTTCTTAACGATAATTGATATGTAAGGGAAGATTATTGTTCGGAACTTATTGTGAAAGTTTTTTTTTTTTGTTCCGCATCGATATTCTTCGATTTTTTTAATTGAGTTTTTGAATGTATATATTTTTAAATTCTCTAATTATTTGTCTATTTGTAGGGTATTTTGCCCATCATGAACGGAACTTCAAATACTTCATTATTATATATCATATAAACATTTACTAACTATGGTGAATTTACAGTGTTTAAGATATTTTATTCAATATCCCTTAGCTGAATAAAAAATTCTATTTTTATGCATGTCAAACCTTTTTATTTGAGTGCTGGGTGTGCTATTTTCAAGAATGGGTGAAGTTTAAGTATTAAATTTATTATTAACCTAATTAAAATAATTGCAGAAAATTATTATGTAGAAAACAGTAAATAGATAAGTCACATTAAATTTAAGTTAAGTTTAAAAAAAATTGTATTTACAAATAAATGATGATTAAATACATATATAACGGTATGGGGATAATTTAGTTTGTTTTCAAAGAATGTTATTTTAAATTTTTGGTCGACTAATAACTCAATTAAATCGTTAATCTTTTGCATTCGATTTGAACCATCCATACAATTTTAAGATCGTTTCGAATTGTTTATCCTTTTTCTTTCGATATTACTGATTCCTAAAGAAATGTTTAAATTATAGAGTTCAATTAAAGTGAAATCTTTACTTCGCAAAATAGACACAGACAATTAAAGTGTACGGGGTAAGAACCGCTTGATTTCTTTAGAGTCTTTCTGTAATTGTGTCTACTTGGCGGACATTGGCTACCGGAAACCGGTTTTTCTTTCAGTTCTCCATGCGCTGTACAAACGTGTCACTCGTATCCACTGATCTCCGGCGTAAATCGGGGTTGCCGCTAAAGATAAACAAATCGAGTAACCCGTTCCTTTACACCAGTTTAGGCGATTTCTCGCCATCATCCCCAAAGAGGCTATTGAGGAAAGCCTTCTACAAAATAAAGCAGTTCTTCCCCCTGTACTCTTCAATTATCATTAACAAAAAGCTAATGCCTCTAATTTCCTTAGTCGAGAAAGCGTGCTATCATGCACCATTGGCATAATTCAAATAAATTTAACATGCACAACATAAAAGTCATTTTTAAATTGCCCAAACCATCGAAAACAAATTAAAGTGGATTTTTTTATATAAATATAGCTCTATCCATCTTCATTGACCGAAATCTTTTGTCAATTTAACTGATAACACGGAATTCTGACATTGAACTGGGCATTTCCAATTAGTGCGGTCATGCGAGTAAAGTTTATAGAATCGGTTAAAACTGTTTACAACCACAGTTAATTGGACTTGAAAGCATTAAGAATGTGGTTGCTTGGTTCGGACCGATGATTTGACTTTGTTGAATGAGAACGAATGAAAATGAAAGGCTAGTGTAATGGACTGCTAAAATAACGAAAGTTTTTTTTTACTAGAGGTAGTTCGTTTAAAATAATTAATTAAGTTTATTTCGAAAGTAACCGGTAATTATTAGTAACAACACCTCGTTTGGAGTGAGTGAACCATGCTTAAAGTAAATTCCATACACTAGCAATTATTTGAAACAGGTATGGTTAAGGGTTTTCGGCGGTCAAGTCTTTGCAGACTCGACATATTCCCCAAACGTTTTTTTTTTCTTTAACGGGGCTGCAACATTGGCGGTCAAGCCTTTGCAGACTCGGCATATTCCCCAGAACTGAAAGCCATTTTTTGTGGCACCATCTAGGCGACTCTCGCTACCAATTTTGATGCCTACATTACAATGAACATGAGCTCTCTGTGGATGTTGAAGTATGCCGAGATTTAATTTTGACGAGAGAACCCAAGGGTTTTTGCAGTTCTAGTATTTGCTTTGAATTCATAGACATTAATAACTTTTAACAGGTTTTTATGTTATTAATAGTTTACTAACATATTAATGACCTATAGAGGATAAAAACTATATAATATCACTAGGCCATTTAAATAAGTGTCAAAAAATTCTGATATGGAGATAGGCATAGCCAATTAGTGCGGTCGTGCGAGTAAAGTTTATAAAATCGTTTAAAACTGTTTACATCGACAGTTAATTGGACTTGAAAGCAGTAAGAACGTGGTTGCTTGGTTCGGACCGATGATTTGACTTTGTTGAATGAGAACGAATGAAAATGAAAGGCTATTGTGATGGACTGCTAAAATAAGAAAAGGTTTTTTGTAGAGTTAATAAGAAATTTTTTTTTTGTAGATCGTTTAAAACGATAAATTCGGTTGATTTCAAAAGTAACCGGTAATTATTAGAAACAACACCTCGTTTGGAATGAGTGAACCATGCTTAAAGTTAATCACATGCACTAGCAATTGATTAAAACAGGTATATTTAAGGTTTTTTTTTTCTCTAACGGGTGTGCAACATTGGCGGTCAAGCCTTTGCTGGCTCAGCGTATTCCCCAGAACTGAGAGTCATTTTTTGTGGCACCATGTAGGCGACTCTTGCTACCAATTTTGATGCCTACATTACAATGAACATGAGCTCTCTGTGGATGTTGAAGTATGCCGCGATTTAATTTTGACGAGAGAACCCAAGGGTTTTTGTTGAGTAGTTTTAGTATTTGCTTTGAATTCATAGACATTAATAACTTTTAACAGGCTTTTATGTTATTAATAGTTTACTAACATATTAATGACCTATAGAGGATAAAAACTATATAATATCACTAGGCCATTTAAATAAGTGTAAAAAAATTCAGACATGGAGATAGGCATTGCCAATTAGTGCGGTCGTGCGAGTAAAGTTTATAGAATCGGTTAAAACTGTTTACAATGACAATTAATTGGACTTGAAAGCAATAAAAATGCGGTTGTTTGGTTCGGACCGATGATTTGACTTTGTTGAATGAGAACGAATGAAAATGAAAGGCTAGTGCAATGGACTGCTAAAATAAGAAAAGTTTTTTTGTGGAGTTAATAAGAAAGTTTTTTTTGTAGATCGCTTAAAACAACAAATTTGGTTGATTTCAAAAGTAACCGGTAATTATCAGCAACAACACCTCGTTTTAAATGAGTGAACCATGCTTAAAGTTAATCCCATACACTAGCAATAAATTAAAACAGATATATTTAAGGTTTTTTTTCTTTAACGGGGCAGCAACATTGGCGGTCAAGCCTTTGCAGACTCATATTCCCCAGAACTGAGAGTCATTTTTTGTGGCACCATCTAGGCGACTCTCGCTACCAATTTTGATGCCTACATTACAATGAACATGAGCTCTCTGTGGATGTTGAAGTATGCCGCGATTTAATTTTGACGAGAGAACCCAAGGGTTTTTGTTGAGTAGTTTTAGTATTTGCTTTGAATTCATAGACATTAATAACTTTTAACAGGTTTTTTATGTTATTAATTGTATTTATTGTTCATTATTACTATTAATCGATTAAAAACACTTACAAAATTGAAAAGTTTACTAACATATTAATGACCTAGAGGATAAAAACTATATAATATTACACGGCCATTTAAATAAGTGTCAAAAAAGCGTTGATTGCACTCTTTTCATGAAACTGGAAGCAGTTAGGCTTCCATAAAAAATTTGCAACAATAATTCCCTAAAATTTTTCATTGAAGATTTAAAATGCAATGTTTAAACAGGCAACTAAATATTTTATTGTATGTTAAACAAAAAAGCAGTTTAAAAAAACTTGTTTCCAATTTGAATAAATTTATCCATTAAGAAGACTTCGTGAATACCAATTACTCACTTCAATTCAGAACAATAACGTTAAATTTAAGTTTTTAAAATTTGTTTTTTGTGTAACTCTATTTGTCCAACATACATTTTTCGAGGCGGTTATCTTCATTTGCCTTATATTTTTTAGTTATTTAAATAGACTTAAGCAGAAATATCATTTCGCGTACCACTACATTTGCTGTCAATCTCCGTAAATAAGTTAGTCAATAGCCAAATACCATAAGATTTGTCAAATTTAAAATTTGGTTAAAATTCAAGTATACATTCACGCCACATTAGGCAATGAGAACAAACAGCAAAAATACTCTTCAATGTCATTTCCCACATTCTAAAACAAACCATGTCACAGACACCACAATAACTCAAGATCAATGACAAATTAAACAATTTTGTCTGCCACTTTAAAAATTTCTTTTTAAAGCACTCTACTTTTCAAAATCTCCAGACATCAATATTTTGAAACAAATTTCCTCGTACGGATACCATCAAAGTAATAAAAAAAAGCTAACAAAATGAACGATCCAATTCTAAAAATGACACATTGATATAGACAAGTCACCCTGTATGCATCTCTTGTATACGTTTACAGTTCATTGCTATTCGAGACATGATGTTCTTGAATAAATCGAAGTAAATCGGTCACGTATCTCCGTACATGAGTTACTGATAGCGATGCTGGGTGCATCTTTAGGTTGTTATTTGGTAGGTGATCTTGAAGTTTGTCGTATTATGTCTGTATGTAAATATTTTATTTTCAATGCTGGAGAAGATGGCAGTGGTGACCGATTAAGGAGGCGATTATTGGGGACAATGGGTGAAGAGGTATTTTCAGAGGTTAATATTGGCATTTTGTTGTTGGGATGATAAGATGAAAGGTCTTAGGTCGGGAAAAGCGGACGTTATTTTGGTGAACAAAATTCTTTTATGAAATGGCAACACTGTTATAAATTCGGAGGTCGGTTTCACAATAAATATGGTTCTTAGCCACCGCAACGACTTTGTAAACGAATGTTTCACCATATTTTGGGTATTCGCTTGAACCATTGCTGAGGCTCGCGTTTCTGAATCTGAAAAATTGTTTAGCAGATTACTGAAAATATAATGAAACATTTGACCACAAAGCCATTGCAGCTACTAGAAAGTTTTAGTATGATTGAACCAAGAACAACATTTTTAACAGTGTAGATAACATTAAGAATATATGGAAACATATATAGGTATTTTAGATCGACGAGCCACGTTGATTCATAAAGCAGATGGCAGCAAGTGCTGAATCGTATTTTATGAAGTAAGGTTACACCATATAACAAAATAAACTTTCTGTAAAAAAGTTAACCTACAAGACAAAATTGGCTTAGAATTTTTTTTTCATTCTTTTCATAATTCTTTATGTTTCGAATCATTTAGGATTGGATTTCTCATGCGTTTGCAGTCGTTGGAAGTATAATTGAAAGTTACACGACATTTTGCGAAAGGTTCTTCTAATTAGTTTGAGTTTAATCAATTAACTACCGAATTCGTATATCATTACACCGATATATCACGGCAACATTTTTATGAGTGTCATCGTCATTCATGCTAAATTAAAACATTTTTTTACAGCGTACAGGCAAAAAGGCATTTTATCTCGAAATTTGCCCAATTATTTGTAAATGATAATGTTATTGTTATTTTAAGTAGTTGCATCATATTTAAAAATTAAATGACAAGCGCAAATCTGAACTTCTTTACAAAACTTCTATCTGAATAACATATTTAATTATCCCAGTATATATATGTCAGGATTTTTCGTTATTCAGAAATTGATATTTATTAGCGGTATTCTAACAATAATCTGGAACGCAAAGAGTTGTTTTTGAAGTGTAAAAATAGACGGTTGACTGAAAGGAAATCGTGCCATGCACTTTTGCATTTAATTTAAATGTATATTAGCCATTGATATGTAATTTGAATATGAATAGATGCATAATTCCAGGGCCTCTTTGAGATTTACAAAGTCTTAATAGTATTGTACGAACTACAAGTAGCAATATAATTTCCAAAATGAATGTAAAGTGCAAATTAATAATGATGTTTGCTTACAAAAGGCAGTAATTAGCTATGAGTTTTAGTAATCTTTACTATTTTCATTCATTTAATGAAATTCGATTGCACATTTCATCTTAAACTTCGTTGCAATTTTAAATTACTGTTTCAAAGTTGTTTTTCTGAAGTTCAGTTTTGGTCCTCCTTCCTCAGAAACGATATAGAGTTGATTGAAAAAGTTCAGCATAGGGCAACAAAAATGTTTAAGATTTTATCAATTATCGATTATGATAATAGATTAAGATCTTTAAAAATTTATTCCCTGGAAAATAAGAGAACAATGAGAGATTTAATTCAGTTATTCACGTTCGTAAAACAGGGAGACATGGAGGGCTTAGGTTTTACCTTTAATAGCCGGATCAGAGGACATGGTCAAAAGTTGAATAAATCATGCTTTAGAAGGGGTGTAGGAAAACATTATTTTTACAATAGAGTCGTCAACGAGTGGAATTCTTTACCAGAATACGTTGTGTATTCGAAGCGAGTGGAATATTTTAAGAAGAATCTTGATAGATATTGGAAACTTGTAAGGAATTATATATATTTCGGACCAATCTTGCTGGGCTTCTGGCCTGTTCTTGGTCGACAATTTTTGTACTTGATTTGTAGAAAACCATGCATACTTCCTTAAATATTATTATCTTAAAAATATGAATTGACAGCTTTTTTAACTTAAATTTGACGATCGTAAAAATGTTTCTCTTATAATTTTTACAAAGACAATATTCTTGAATAAACAGCCAGCAACAATCAAAAAGGGAAATTAAACCTCCTGCTGTAATTATATAACAACTAACCCCAATCTGTAAAAGCACATTCTTTTAATGTGGAGTTGTTATTTTTAGCAAAAAACTTAAATAAAAATTAGCGATAAAGACATCCTAGAAATTCCTTAAAATAGAACTTCAAAAGTCAACAAAGGCATCTTAAAAACACCAAATTAAAACATTCTTTTGAACATTTATTAAGTGCCAAGTAGGTCCGTGGAATGCCCACATAAAACCACAGGATCATCTCCTAGCATATAAAAGACCTAATTTTATCCTCGATTTCTTCTACTGAGCCACTCAGCCATCCCTTGCAAGCAATACCTGAACCTCAAGGTCAAACGCTTGGAAGGTGTTTCACCTAGATTCCTTATCTTGTTCTCAAGGCCACTTGCACACGCCAGGATCTTATTAATTTGGCCCGTAACCCCGTAAGATGAGTTAGAGAGATAGCAATGGTGTGTTTTGTACAAAAGAGTGCCATCGATTGCACTGTTTATAACCTCTAAAAAGGGATTACCGACACTTGGCACTGTGCGTGAAAAAATGGACCAGAGACAATCGAAAAAAGAATGCTAATATTTTAATTAAGCCATATATAATTATTATAATTAAAATTATCACTCATAACCAATTCACAGATAATTATATAAAATATTTACCACTAAATATTTAAGACGGAAATTCCTTTTCAAACCTATTGAAAGATGAAAAAGTAATTTTCAGTAGCTGTCTTAGGACCTCTAATCCATACGTTCTACACTCTTAAAACAAACGAATGAAATCCACTACAGTAGAAGAAGTGCATTTTCGACACTGGAAAGGAGTGAATATTAACTCATACTGAGTTAAAATCACTCGTTTGGTGTGATCCTGTCGCAGGTTTAACACACAAAGGATCCACTGTAGGACAAGTGCATTTTCGACACCGCAGTAGCGAGAATTAACTCAGACCGATTTAAAATCGCTCGTTTGTTTTAAGAGTGTAAGAGTCAGAAGCAGCAAAACCTCATACAGTTAATCCTCGCTTAAAATAACAAATTTAAAAATATCTTTTCCCAATGAAATAAGCTAAAATAAACATTTTGCGTTACTATTACGGCAATTCAGACTAAACCAACAAAACTAAACTGACCAGTCAGAGAAAGTAATTAAAACCTACAAACTATAAGGAGGACTGTCCAGCAATGATACTTCGGGTGAATAGTTCAACAAATAGTCAATGAATGACTGTTGTAATGTTGTTTCTATTTAGGTTTTAATATCAACAGAAACTTGATCAACTCATTCTCAATATACATAACATAGTCAATGGATGATTAAAAGCAATGTTGTTGTTTTTTCCGATTTAGTGTGTAGCATTGACAGAAACTTGATAAATGCATACTCAATGTACCTAACGTACTCAATGAATGATTAAAAACAATATTGTTCTGATTTAGTTTATAGTATTTACACAAACTTGATCAACTCGTACGCAATGGACATACCATACTCAATGGATGATTAAAAATAAGGTTGCTTCTAGTTATATTTTTTACACTGACATAAACTTTGATGGTCTTAATTGATATATATATCTCTTTCCTTATACTAAAGCCACTTTTCCATGCAAAGGTTCAACTTGTCGTTGAATAGAGGGGTTTATATGTACATTTGAGAGATTGAATGTTAGTGATTAAGAGATGAAATCATTGGGAAACGTTAGCCTTGGGCCCTGGTGGTCAATTAAAAATGACTTAGAAAGTGATTGTTTGTACCTTTTCGCTTGAGTTAATTAAGATATAGCTATGGTTGGTTTGTTATCGTTTCCAGTTGATTGTATGCTTTCTTTCAATTTTCAGGGCGATCTACTTAATTATCTACTTTTTTTTTATCCAAGTTATATCGAAATATATATTTTATACAAAAAATTTTTAATCAAAGTTATAGTAAAAAAGGAGTTTTAAAACTGGTTTGAGAAAAGTTATATTAATGATCTTATCGAAGACGTGAAAATAATAGAGAGAGAAAATCGTTTAAGGCAATTACCTTTCGAAAAGTTTTAGTTGAGTTGAATTTTTGCTTTTTTTTAAAGTTTTATTTGAGTTGAATTTTTGCTTCGTCTTTTCATCGAAAATTGTTTAAAAGATATGAATCTTCCCCCATCTGATTAAAAAATATTATTTTCGAAATTATAAAAGTTTCTTTTTAAAAATATAAATATTTTCAATATAATCTTCCAAACGCAATTGCAACCATCATTATTCACGAAATTTAATCTAAATTATGTATGTATATTGTAGCGAAGTAAGACTTGAACCGGTAGGAATCCGTAGCTCAGTGGTATAGAACGATACTGCAAACCAGAAGATTGTGGGATCATGGCATGGCTTATAAATTTATGCTTTCATTATTCCTTAATTTGAATTGTTTTTCTCTATTTATGTAAATTAGTTAATTTATTTTTTTACCATAACAGCATTTATTCGAGTTTAATGTCAGTTCCGCGTCCTGGATGCATCTTAATACGTTTCTTAGTCTATGCTGATGTTCTCGGCAATCTGGTGCATACAAAATAACGATTTCCGATGTTAACTATGAAGTCGAAAGCTTAGAAAAAGATAGAAAAAGGCGTATTATCAAAGATGTCGTCCACGTCCTCAGGATGAAACCCTATAACAAACCAGAAGAACAGTTAAGAGAAGAGAAAACCGAGATAGTTTCTAGAGGACCGGTGACTAGGAGTCAAATAATACTGCAACCTGCCCTCTGAGGGATTAGAGATGTAGCGAAGTAAGACTTGAACCGGTAGGAATCCGTTGCTCAGTGGTAAAGAACGATACTGCAAACCGGAAGATTGTGGGATCGAGCCCTGGCATGGCTTATAAATTTATACTTTCATTTCCCTCTCGTCTACTCGACAATATCATGTTTAGATAAAATGTTAAATTAATAAAGGGGAGGGGGGAAAACACATAAACCCTCTGAGAGGTACAGATGCACAAGACTCACAGTTTTTTTTTAGCAAAGTACATAATTAAAAAATATGTTTAATTATTTTACATATAAATTTTATTATTTTACTACATTTTAAAACAAAGTTAGAGGAGTAACTTATTATCATCAGCTACACAAATATATTTATGTATTTCAATAAAGTTTTTGAAAAATGTAATTACAATTTAAATTTTATTCTTATGCAAAGAAAAACAAGTTTAAGTATCAGGCAATTTACTTGTTCCTCAAAGGGTAAATAAAAACAATTTAACGAGTCTTACTTAAAAGATATTAATCTCCAGAAAGATATGTTATCGTAATGTCAAAAAGAATCATTGTACTTTAGGTATTTAAAGAAAATATCTAAAATTTGGAATGGACCTACAAAGACAGAAATAAGCCACAAGAAACAGTGGAAGAAAATAATTAGATTGCTAATGAGTTTCAAAGTTGAAAGAAAGTAAGAACATTTGTATGCAGTTAGATAAGGCATGGTAGAAAACCCGGAAAAATAACCCGTTCGCCTTATTTTACGTATGCAAATTGTTATAACGGAAGTTATTGTGTAGGATTGGTATTTAGACAACCTTCAGGGATATCAAGGTCCATATTCATGCACGTCATTTTGTGAGGTCGGATCAAAGAGAGTTTATACAAAATAAAATACGGTTAATTAAGTATTAAAAACGAATTTGTTGACAGTTAGGATTGGATATATTGAAGAAAAACGTTATATTTAAACTCCCTAATAGTTAAAGGTTTTAAGATTGTTGGCATACGTTTCAGGATTATAAGAGGTAGTTTTACTAAACATAGTTAAATTTTGTACCGCGAAATAATTTTTTCAAATTGCTCAATTATGAGAGGAGCTTTGTAATGAACATGCATTATAAAAACTTATTGTAATTTATATTATTTGTAAAAACCAATCACAGACTAAAAACCAATCACCACAGAGGCATGAAAATAGACAAAGAGGGCTGGAAGGTGTATAGAAACTGTGACAACTGCCCCTACGCAGCTTACACCAAACCACATTTTTGAAAACGCAACAATGATGACCAATTTGAGAGACATTGGAATTCTGTCATCATTAATAAATCTTTATGACATTAATATCCAAAAAATAGCAGACGCGGTAATCAAAACACATGGTTTCATTTAACTTAACATTCACATTTCGACAACGTCATAGACACGACAAAAATATTTATAAAGTAGCAAACATAATATTAATGAGTTTTTAATGGCATTAAAAACTTACTTCCATGTGCTCATTTTGTGATGACAATTTTGGTCCCAGGTATGAAAAACACATTTTATTTAAACGCTTATGCACACAAATATTTAGTTAAATAAAGTGCTATTATTCCACCCCAATATTTACAGTAATCTTGTTGAAGACTTTAAAACCCAACCTACCACATTATAAATTTACTTGCAAGTACAACGAACTAAATTAAATATTCCACCAGCTAATGGAAAAATCAATTAAGGTAAGTAGAATTGGCATACATTATGCAAATCCTGACAATCCCATCCGTTATTCGAAAGGCTCTGTCAACCTGTTTTAAATACTTATTGCGGTCCAGGAGGTTAGTTGGAAAAGTTGCATCCTACTTTGGAAGCACAGAGAATACAGCTGCGCATTCTTTACATGCTGCTCGAAATAGAACTTAGCCGTAGGCACTGGTTAAAATGTAGGTAATGTCAAAGGAAACTTATTTTTTCCTGAAATGCGGTAATTTATTCTAAAGTCTAGTATCAACAGGGAGCGGATTACTTCTTTATTTTTGTGGGAACCATGAGTATGAGATTAATTTTAAACTGGACATATGTAATAAGGAAAATTTTATCTAGATGAATTAATATTAATCTAAGGCTAAGCAAATATTGGTAAAGTTATAATGAGTATTATTTCCATGCCATATATAGGCAAAAAAATTTACAAATAGAAAATTTAGAAACTTCCGACAGAAATAAGCGAGAGCATCAGCGTTACATCCAACATTTAAACAGAGAATAATAATTCAATGAAATATTAAAAGGCTTAATTTTAGTTTCTTAAATTTCAATTTGTGCTCTATTTTAATCCTTTAGTGCATTTTGGCATTGGTTATGTAAATACTAATATTGAGTTACAGTTGATGTTATTTACAATACAAAAATGAAAACAAAATGTAAAAACTTGAATAAATGAAATGAAGCTCAATTCAAGTAAGGATTAAGTTATTAACAAGCCAATATTCAGTAACACAACCGAAAAAGTAGGTAGGAAAGTGCATGGAAATGCGATATCTAAATTGAAATACTGAATTTAGATGCAAAGTAGCATTAGAAAAGAAATTAAATAGCACACAATTATTTGATATACTTTAACTAAAATTTAATTCACATTAAATTTGTATTCATATTGATAAAAGACTCTTTGTCTGTATGTATTGTACACTTTTTCGTTCATCAATCTGCCTCTTATATAAATAGGTTTTTACTTCAATTATTACCGTCTTATTTTTTAAAAATGGTTATTTTTGTTATTGAATCAGATAAACATCTTTTATCTTCTTTGGTTTCGTATGTCTGTCTATCCGTACTGTAAGTACTTTATCGATTATCAAAGTAAGAGGAAAGTAGGCTATTCTAGTTCTTTAAGAAATTCCTGTATCTAATATTTATCTATATATTTTGAGCGCGTGTTATATTTTATAAACCCCAGCATATCTCGAGATTCCCTTTTTGATGAGGCACAATACAATTTTTTTTAAAGAAATAAAGAGCTAAAAGAAAGTGTTTAAAGTTACGTAAAAGATTTTAAATGAAAGTCGTTTTAAAAGATTATTTGAAGGTTTTATTTTTCAGAAATTCAAAAAATTCAAAAAAAAGTAGAGGAACATATGTTTTATATGTAAAAAGAATATGTAAATAGTTTAATTTAAAAATAAAAAAGGCTTGAAGTTTTTTGAGAGATCATTAGACGGTTTTATTTTTCAGAAATTCGAAAAATTAAAAAAAAGTAGAGGAAATATTGTGTACAATATATTAAAAGTTTTAAGTAGCTGATTACATGATTACGTAAAATTTTCTAATTATTGAAACTTAAATTATTAATAATTTGCTCTAACTTAAATTTTCTTTGCATTTTTTTTAAATATTAAAGGGAAGAAAAGTAAGAAAGAGTTTCAAAATTATTACGGAAATTGTTTTAAACTTTATGTTCTTCTTATATATTTTTCTTTATTATTAACTACATCAAAATTCTTGCATCAAACTTACAAAAAAAAAAAAACGATTTGATGTCGCTATTTTTAATTAAAACTTCTGGTGAAATGATATAATTAAGCATTTAACTAAAATTAGTTAAATATAACGATAATACTTTTCATAAATAGAATGTTAAATAATTTTTAATCAAACTAATTAGTCTGCATTAAATCACCTTTTCGCAATCGAGCATGTGGGTGTGAAAGCAAGAAAATGGGTTATATATGTGTGAAATGCCTTTATTTTTAATTTTGCATATAACAAGGGCTTAATAGTAATATAAACATCATTGAACATCACTTGTGAAGCAAATTTTCATAATCCGGAGTTAATGAGAATGTTAATTTCAAAATTACTAAAGCATTACAAAATGCTCATTGTTAACATTTTCTCTTGAATAGAAAATACCTTATTTTTATTCAGAAAATACAATCAACAAGTTTAAGTCTATGCAAATTTTGCAAGCGTTTAAAAAGGTTTTGATACCAAGTCTGTCAGAAAGTCATTCCTTTTGTAAACTTCGAAAATGATTAAGTTATCTGATAACGGACAGAATACAAATGTATAAGTGGAGGATTAGTTTTTAGGAAGTGATAGAATTTTTTTATTTAGAGCTAAAAATTTATCTTAATTTTATAAAATTGAACTAATTAAATTCGATATTATTAAAAATTTAATATTTTAAGTAAGTAATTATCTTCTCTTTAACTCAACAAAATCTTTAAAGAAGGAAAGTACTGCTAACATATTATTTTGCACAACTTAAATATTAAAATGGTAAAGAAATTATTTACATTTATTACACCTCTAACCTAGATTACCGCTGAACTCATATAAATTCATAACCAAATTAATTATTAATCGCATTGAATGAAACAGATATATTTTCACGATAATTTTAGCATGTTACTTTTTTAAGAATGCGTAATCTATTTCGTTTACACTTCCATTTTAATATGACTGGTTGTAAGATATAAATGCATACTGTAAAAACTAAATTGTCATCTTTTATTCTTTTGTTTTAATTAACTAGTACACTCTTAAAACAAAAGAGTGAAATCCACTCCTGTAGGAGAATTTCATTTTCGACACTAGAAAGGAGTTAAAATTAACTCAGACGGAGTTAAAATTAACTCAGACGGAGTTGAAATCTCTCGCTTGGAGTGATCCTGTCGAAGGTTTGACTAAACAAATGAGTGAAATCCACGCCTATAGGGGAAGTGCATTTTCGACACTGGAATGAGTAAACATGAACTCAGACTGAGTTAAAATCACACTCGTTTGTTTGAGTGTACAACTGAATTGCGTTTGTGGTGTAATTAAATTTATCTAATTCACTTAATAATTCCCAATGCTTTGTTTCCTGAGTCTCGTTGTTATAGTGTCATCACTTAGGACATAGTGCTTGGAAAAATTACAATGAATTTGAGTATTCTATTGCTATACGTAAATATTTCTGTGCGCAAAAGGCGAATGTGACGGTCGATAACAACCTTTACATTAGAAAACCAAAATTCAGTTTTTTGAAGCATTTAGACTATTTAGAGGGTTCAGAATACAAGTAAACCAAACCCGCTTCTTGTTCTTTTCGAGTTAAAAGCGTAATTGCATGTACTGTGTGAAATTTCATAGCAATAATAGAAATATCCTACATAAGTTCAGATAATACCCATTGGGCAGCAGCAGTTTAAAAATTTAAAAATTAAAAGGTAATTTTGTTATGAAGCTTTAACTTTAAAACTTTGTAGCATGAAGAAGCTTTTTTTTTGTGGACACTTAAACAAAGTGTCCACAAAAAAAAAGCTTCTTCATGCTACAAAGTTTTAAAGTTAAAGCTTCATAACAAAATTACCTTTTAATTTTTAAATTTTTAAACTGCTAAAAACCAAACTGTAAAAACCAAACAAAAAAACCGAGTCTTCCATTTAAGCATCCCCTTAGACATTTTTTTTCTGCTGGAAAACTATGGTATCAAAACTATTTGGCTTATAATTGACCTCGAACAGCTCCAAATTATTTCAATTTGAAATTCTAAGTATAAAAACTCAAAGTATAAAAAGAAATAATCATACACGTGTGTGGCGGAAAACATCAAAAAATGAATGAAGACATGTTGGGCTTTAGGGTGCGTTTTGACCCACTAAATAGAAACCCCAAAAACTCATTTTTTTGCTTGAAGCTATTCAAAAAAACCGGTGCCGACCAGCTATCCCGCAGAAAAGAAAATAACTCCCCAATTTCGTGATTAACGAAATAACTGTAACTGCATTTTTGGCAGCTCTATCCATTAACCGCCATTCGATATAATTTAAGGATTTTCGATAAATAAAGCTAACTGTAACCATGTCAGTTCTTATCACAATGGTTCGAATACATTTTATTCAACTTCATATGTAAGTCGTTGATGATCAATTAGTTGAATTTGACCATTTTTTTACTTAGACCGATATTTTGACAGTTGTTAATATGTTCTTGTTATTGGACGTGCACAAGAAGATTTATAAGTTGGGACTTAAAAGCTTCTAACTTGTAGCAGATATTAGTGTTGTATTACCTACTGCTGAAATTGGTTCATTTCATTTTAATAAATTATTTAATGAAAATTTAGTAGGACTGTCCATTAACCGCGCCATCCGATATAATTTGAGGATTTTCGATATTACCGAAATAAAGTGAACGGCAACTATGTCAGTTCCTATCACAATGGCTGGAATACGTTTTGTTCAACTTCATCCGTAAATCGTTGATGATTCATTAGTTGAAATTTAACCATTTTTCACTTTGTCCGATATTTTGACAGTTGTTAATGGGTTCTTGTTATAAGTCGAATAAAATAATTCCTTAGTCCTTAAATAATCGCAGGTTTGTAATTTGGATCAAAACAGCCTCTATCTTGTTACATACATTAAAGTTTTGTATTATCTACCATTACTGTAATCCGTTCCATTCGTTTTAAGAAATTATGCTTGGTTATCACTCATCATTAAATAACTGTGCTGTCCTCGATCTGTTTAACTTTGAGGGCAATAGTTTTTAAGAGTGAAATAAATTAATATCAAAATATGAAAGTGCAAAAAAGAATAAAAATATTATGGAGTTATCCGTTCAGAACGCTATATTTGTCTCACTTTTTAGATCTTATTATAGAACATTTTAGGGAACACATATGGAACACTTTTTGAATTGGTTCTGTACGACGGAATACATATGGGACGCTATGAGAACACAATTTGCATGATAGCGCACTAAATGTGTTCCAAATGTGTAATAGTGTATCTCGAGTTTGCAGTGTATTGTTTAAAATGTCTCAATTGTACGAAGATTCATTTTGTCAATGCATTTAATTAATTTTATTAAATTGCATTAAGTTATTTCGTTGGTTCAAAAGAAAACCCTCAACATGCATTTATCAAAATCAGTAAATAAATAAACTGTCTGTCCCATAGATCTAATGCATTAGGTTTGGAATCACAATTTTCGCAGAAATAAAGCTTTGCAGTACACTCTTAAAACAAAAGAGTGAAATCCACTCCAGTTGGAGAAGTGCATTTTCGACACCGTAAAGGCATGCATATTTACTCAGACTGAGTTGAAATCACTCGTTTGGAGTGATCCTGTCGGAGGTTTAACACACAAAGGATCCACTTCAAAAGGAGAAGTGCATTTTCCAGTCTGGAGGAGTGAAATCCACTCAGACTGAGTTAAATTAGGAGTGTTTGTTTTAAGAGTGTATTATCCCTTTTTCCCAGGTATGGGAATCAATATAACATCAAAATGAAACAAATTTTAAATGAAAATGTTATGTAGTTATTTAATTATATATTTTTGATGTTACAAATCGCCAAAAATATACAGCAGGTGGTGACCTTATTTTATGTAAGCAAATAGTGGGTTATGAGTTTTTTCGCTCCCAGTAATTTTTCACGGCATCCACCGATAACGTCTCGTAATAATTGTTAGTTCACGGCGTTATAGGCGGATGGCCAGATTTCATTACAGCTCTGTTTGGGCCTGGTCGGCCAACCAATCATGTGAGTTTTTCTAAAGAAGCTGATGTCCGGGACTTTGTTAACCGGGTATATTGGGTATATAACGCATGTTGCGTCTGTTTATGTTGTTCCTGTTCCTATTTTTACTCTGCTTATGTTTCAATAAACGTTAGTTGTTTTTAAAAACTAGTCATGTTTCATTAGCTTTTTGCGTCTGCCCTCAAGGTTATGGGCCATGTGACGCCCACCACGTTTCGTTTTAAGGACTCTGTTAGTAATTTAAATGGCAGATAGGATAGACAAAAGCTTTGAAACTTGTTTTTAAATGTTTATCGGGAACCACCTCTCACTTTGAATCTGGTGTTGCTGAGACGGGGGCCACGTAAGATGGATGCAGAACTTTCTTCTCGTGGTGTCACCATGCTCAACGGTGAAAACTACCACACGTGGCGGCAAGACATCAAAGTCTTGTTGATGGACAGGGGCTGCTATACCTTTATTGATGGAACAGAGCCAGCGTTTCAGGCCGATAGCATGAGTCGTCGTGAAATTCAAGACTACAATCTCCGACGAGCGAGATGTTTCTCCACTATCTACTATAGCTTGGAGCCACCATTCCGCCTTCTCATCAACGATGTTACAGATGGTCCTGCTGCCTGGAAAATCCTGAAAGATACCTTTGAGCAGGTGTCGCGTGCCCGAGTGATACAACTCATGGATGAGTTTTTCAGTATCCGCCCCTTGGAAGGGGAGTCGATCAGCATCTTCTGTGCAAGGCTAAAGTCCGCCGTCGCCCAATTGGCCGATGCCGGCCACCCTTTGGAGAATATCTATCAAGGTTTTCAAGCAATCCGATACCTCTCCAGTGATTTTCAAGGGATTGTGCAAACCATTTACAGGTGGGAAGATTCTAAATTTTCCTTTGCTAATATTGAAAAGGAACTTGTGATGGAAGAAACCAGAATTGCCCAACTGAAAAGGGACACTGGGGACATTGCAGAAGTTCGTGGTGCTTATAGTTTAAATCATAAAAATATTAAAAATGTAAATATTTCTAATGATCGTTTTTCTAAAAGTGTATCTATAAGCAAATCCAAAAAGTCTAAACCGGAAAACCGGGGTAAGAAAATTTCTAATAGCTCGAAAGAAATCGGCCCCTGTTTCCATTGTTTGGAATACGGCCATTTAGTGTCTAAATGCCCTAATAAGAGTTCAGAAGTTGTAAATAAAAGTAAAGCAGAGGGGAATTTGGTAACTTTTCATTTTCAAAGTAATACTACCGAACCAATGTCTAAGCAAAATGCTTTTGTTGTCGAACGTCTAGCTTGCCAAGTAGAATCACAAGATAAATTTAATTGGGTTATTGATACTGCAGCTACTGGTCATTTTTGTAATAATCGTGATTTATTTTTGGATTATAAACCTGTTAAAAATGCTAGTATGTATTTGGCTGTAAACAATGCCCACAGTAAAATTGAAGGAATTGGCACAGTTAAGTTTAATGTTTTTATTAAAGGTCAAAAACATGAAATTTTCCTTCATGATTGTATGTATTCTCCTAGTTTAAGACGCAATCTCCTTTCTGGATCTGTAATAGAAGAAAATGGGTGCTATTTCATAGGTACTCAAGGAAAATTGCTAGTGTATACTCCTGAAGGAAAACAATTGTTTTATGGTAAACGTCAAGATGGTCTTTATTTTGTCAGACCAAAGTATGAAAAAGTTAGTAAAGTAACTGTAAATGTAAATAAGAGTGGTAATGCTAAAAGTAATCCCCAAGGTAATATTGTAAATTCTAAACGTAATGTTAAAAACAATTCTGTGACTGTTCAAGATGATATTAACTTGTGGCACAACCGTTATTGTCACATTAATAATGATTATATTGTAAATACGTTAAAAAATGATGCCGTTCGGGGATTGCCTGATCTTAATGTTAATAAATCTCAATGTCAAAGCTGTAAAGTTGCTAAGACCAAGCAAGTGCCACATAAATCAATTGGTGGTATAAGATCAACCAAACCTTTAGAACTTTTACATTTAGATGTATGTGGACCTCTCCCGACAACAAGCCATTCCGGGTGCAGATATTACTTATCTATAATTGATGATTTCTCACGGAAAACTACAGTTTTTCCAATGAAGCATAAATCGGAAGTTTTTGATTGTTTCACTAAGTTTCAAGTTCGAGCAGAACGATTTTTAAATACTAAGATAGTTAATATTCGCACCGATAACGGAATGGAATTTTGTCATAACAAATTCAATGATTTTCTTTCTGATCAAGGTATAAAGCATGAGAAAACAAATGTCTATACTCCACAGCAAAACGGACTTGCTGAAGTTTTTAATTTGTTAGCTCTTGATGCGGTAAAAGCTATGCTAAATTCTAGCGGGTTAAGTAATAAATTTTGGGTTGAAGCACTCTTTTGTTTTGTATATGTTAGAAATCGTATTTGTTTAAAAAGGGATAAAACACCATTTGAACTGTACTGTGGCAACAAGCCTTCTGTAAGGCACTTGAAGGTGTTTGGCTGTGTTGCGTACGTGGGTATGCCAAAACGAAATAAGTTCGACATGCGTGCTAAACCTGGTATCATGGTGGGATACGCACAGCAAACTCGCGGTTATAGAATTTGGCTAACTGATGAAAGGAAAATAATAGAAACTTCAAATGTAAATTTTAACGAAAACTTAAGAGGAGTGGAAGCTGTCCTGGGCCACAAAACGCATAATACTGCATATTTTAAGGTAGATGATTATTTGTCTGATTCCGAGGAGGAAGTTCCGATAAACTCTAAAAGTACTGATATCGGGGTGTTACCCGAGTTTGTTAGTGATTCTGTTTCGGATTCTGAGGATGAAGACAAATTGCTACCATGCGATAGTGTTCAGTGGCTTAGGAAAGCGGTCCCTCGAACTAACAGCTCTAAAGTAGATATTTATTATAATGTTGAAGGAAATAAAATGCGATTACGCTCGTATCACGATGTCGAGAAATATTGCGATAAACATAAAATCAAATTTGAAAGGAGTATGTTCGACTTTAGTGGTAAAAATAATTTCTCTGGACCAATTCGTAAATCTAAGCCTACACTGCCTGAAGTGTATAATGTAGAACTGCACATTCCCCGTAACTTTCAACAAGCCATGAAATCTAAAAATTCTGAACAGTGGTCCAATGCAATGGACGAGGAAATGAAAGTCATGGTTGAAAGAGACGTCTGGGAGCTAGTACAACCTCCAAAAAATAGTAAAATTTTGGGTAACAGATGGGTTTACAATCTAAAAAAGGATGAAAATGGTCAAATAGCCCGATATAAGGCACGGTTGGTTGCAAAAGGGTTCAACCAGGTTAAAGGGGACTCGTACGATGAAGTGCAGTTGTCCAGTTGTAAGTTTCCACAGTTTCCACAGCCCAGTTGTAAGTTTTGCCCTTATCAGATTTTTCTTTGCATTTTGTGCGTGTTATTTAAATTGGGTCTACTGTCAGTTAGACGTTAAATGTGCATACTTGCATGCAAAATTGAAGGAGACCGTTTTCATGAGACAACCCGAGGGTTTTGTTGATAGTACAAGGCCTAATTTTGTTTGTAAATTAAAACGTGCTCTCTATGGACTTCACCAATCGGGCCGAGAGTGGTTTTTAGAGTTTGATTCTGTTTTAAAAGTGCTTAAATTTGTAAAATTAAAATGGTGTAATTGTGTATATTTATTAGGATCAAGTGTTATATTGTTAATTTATGTTGATGATATAGTGGTCTTTGCTAAATCTCAAAGTGACTTAGATCAAGTATTGCTCATGTTGAATGAAAAATTTGATATCAAAGTTTTAGGTAAAACTAAAAAATTACTTGGAATTGAGTTTGAACACCAAGATAATAGAATTTTTATTCATCAGGAGCAATATATAAATGATATCTATAAGAAATACTGTAATTATAATATACCAAATAGCTCTCTTCCAATTCCAAGAGGTATTATTTTGTCCAAATTAGATTGTCCATCATCAGAGGAAGAGATAAATCAGATGTCCAAATTACCTTACCGGAATATTTTAGGCTGTGTAAGTTTCATTGCCAACCGGACGAGACCCGATATCTCTTACGCGGTTAATATACTTTCTCAGTTTCAGTCAAATCCAGGTATGGTTCACTGGAACTACCTTTTAAAATTATTGGGTTATATCAATGACACAAGACACTACCGCTTAGATTTATCGAGGATAGATGATTTAAAATTAATGTGTTACTCTGACTCTGATTTTGCGGCTAATCGGGACGATCGCGTGTCGATCGGTGGCATGTTATTATGCTTGGGTTCAGTTCCCATTTCTTGGAGAACCTTCAAGCAAAAAATCATCTCTCTATCAACTATGGAGGCAGAGTACGTCTCCTTAACGGAAGCGGCTAAAGAGCTTATTTGGATTGTAAATATTATTAAAGAATGTCGTATTTTAAATGTTTCCATTAATCAATATACTTTATTTTGTGATAACCAGGCAGCGATAGATTTTTCTCACTCACCGGTGGAAAACCACCGTACAAAGCACATTGACGTAAAATATCATTTTCTTAGAAATTTAGTTGAGGAAGAAATTTTTGATCTTGCTTTTATTTCAACCAAACACAACAAAGCTGATGGTTTCACGAAAAGTTTCACAAAATATGATTTGAACAATTTTTGTGCTTATTTATTTGGTTATGATGGTATCCAGCGAAAAAAATCATAAGGGGGCCACTTCCCACTTGTAAGCAAATAGTGGGTTATGAGTTTTTTCGCTCCCAGTAATTTTTCACGGCATCCACCGATAACGTCTCGTAATAATTGTTAGTTCACGGCGTTATAGGCGGATGGCCAGATTTCATTACAGCTCTGTTTGGGCCTGGTCGGCCAACCAATCATGTGAGTTTTTCTAAAGAAGCTGATGTCCGGGACTTTGTTAACCGGGTATATTGGGTATATAACGCATGTTGCGTCTGTTTATGTTGTTCCTGTTCCTATTTTTACTCTGCTTATGTTTCAATAAACGTTAGTTGTTTTTAAAAACTAGTCATGTTTCATTAGCTTTTTGCGTCTGCCCTCATTTTAAAACCATATCGATCAATGATAAATAACCGGATGTTATTTTTTTTAAATTTCGTTTTATGTTGATGTTGGGATGATTCCCATACCTGGTGAAAATGGGATAACATGGCAAACCAATTCTTTTGCAAAAGTTGTAATTTCAAAACTAATGCATCAGCTCTATGGGACTGACAATCCCACTTAAAAATTTTACTCACTTCATAAATAAAGGCTAAAGATAGTAAGCTAACTTTACTTACTTGTGATACCCCAAAAACTCTAAAACGAAACGGGGAAATATACACTTTTTAATGGCCACGCATCTCATGGGAACAATACGCTTCCAAAGTGAAAAAAAGAAAGTACTACAAGAATCAAACAATCGAATCACTCATGCAGTAAAAGCTACATTTGTTTAACTTTCTCTTGGGCATTATTGTTAAAAATGGAGTGCGGTGCTACTTTAAATGTCTCTGAGAAACCTCAAACGTCATTAGCCTTTGTAAGAATGGATTTATAGATAGAAGTTAATCCTGGTATCATTTTCTCGGTCGTAAAAAAATAACAATTGATTCAGTTCGAGATGTTTTATTTTGACTGTTCTACTACAAAAATAAAATTACTCTGCGTTTTTATGTGTGTTAACGTTTTTATGTGAGTTATTAACAATCGCCCTAAGAACGCAGTACAAATGGTTTGCTTGTTTGCGATGTGTAGTGTAGTAGCATTATATAAAGTTGTTTATTTTGTAATTTTAAAAAATAAATAAATTTATCGTGTTAAGGTTTGCATTCGATCGGCAATATGGGTGCCTTGTATGGTGAAAAGAATCAAACCACGGCGCACCACGAGACATCTAAGAATCACTTTCAAGAAAAATTAATCATCTTATGCAATAGAAACTAGTGTATGGGTTCTCTGCATTTTACATTTCATATAAGAGCCTCCTAATCAGTCTATAATAAGATTCATGATCCATAAAAAAATACTTATTAAAATAAATATCTTCCAAGTAAAAAAAAATCAAATTTTAGAATTCATAGAAATTATCAAAAATCGTCGGTTTACAGGAAAATAAAAGGAGTACTGAAAACTTGACCTATCGTAAAAATCGATTTTGAGGAACAAATCAAACGTTAATATTAATAAAACCGCTTGCTCTAAAAGTCTATAATAAAAATTCTAATTAAGCTTCTGAGCGGCCTGAAAATGTACAAGGATGTATGTTTGTTTTCTCTGCATATTTTAAAATTTAATTTATTGAAAATAACTTATTAGTTTTGAAAGTAAGAATTTGGTTTATTTTTTATGAGATGATCACCTTCTTTTCAACTGAAAAAATTAAACTTTCAGTAGAATTCATCATTTAAAATTTTTTAAAGTTCATTGTTATTGTCGGGACAAACTTAAACTGCATAAATTATGGAAAAAGCCGGGTCCAACCTTCCGAAGGTTAAAGCAAAATACTAATATTTTCTTTGCATTGAATACACTTTTGAAAACTCTTAACAAACAGTATATTTTTTAATTTTATTTTAAATCACGAACTTATGTAAAAACGTCATAACATCAATCATACTGACAATTTGCATTTACGTACTTAAAAATGTATTTTCGAATATAATCAATATCCGTTTCATTTGAGTTTATATGGCGGTGATTAGTAAAACCTTGAATTCTTTTATGCATGCTTAATAAACCTCAATAAAAAATATCACAATAACTGACTTATTTTTTATCAACTATTTTCTAGAACCTTTCCCTCGAAATATACCGTTTAAACCAAAAAAAAAAATCTCAAGGATGAATTCCTTCAAAGAAAGTCTGTATAATTCGTAAACCTGTTCCATTTAAATGCTATTCAATTGAAGAGAACTTTAAATGGACTTAATCGGTAGAACAAAATAGAAACTATAAATCACTATTTGTAGTTGCTTTTATCTATATTTCGGTATTTTCACATATTTCATGCGTCTACTATTAAATTTAATTTAAATGTTTGTATTATTATCCAATAAGTAACGAAAATATAAATTTTATGAAAATAGTTTTAGCGAGCTATAATTCGTATTTCATAGAAATTCCTTAGAGAGAATGATCTTAATTTGCCAAATTATTGTAAAAATAAGACCTTACGTGAGTCCTTAGATGACTTTATATGAGTTACACCCTAATTTATGTGTTAGTTGAACAAACCTAGTTTGTAAGTGTTTCATTACATTAACATTACTTAATTGGTTCAATTGGTATTATAATTGCAAGTAAATTATGCGTAGAATTTAGTTTTCAAATATTACATTTATAGGTGATAAAAAAATTATTTTAAATCATATATTTTTTTTTTTTAAAACTTCGTTTTGTGCTCATTAAGTTATTAAATATTTGTGTAATTAAATTTTATGCAGAGAAGAAAATTTATCTGTGTTTGCCAACCGGATCCAATAAAACCAGTGCACAATTTTGTAATTTTATGAAATATTTTTTTCTCTCTAGACTCTCGCGTTTCACAATGTTCAGTGACTTTATTTGAGCAATGTTTCATTGGACATTCTTGCAACATAGGATACTTTATGAAAGGTTTTGGGTCATTTTTACATAGATAAGAAGAATTTTTAATTCATCGATTTTGCGCATTAACTAATTTTAGAATATAGTTTATTTAAATCGTTTTTACGAGTTATTGAGAATTTATAGTTTTTTCCCTCTATGATTTTGCACACTTTAAATCGATCAATAATGTAAAAAAAATGTAACACTTTTTCCACTACATTTTTTAAAAAAAGTTGAAATTGATAGTTTCTTTTTTTTATGCGATTGTTTCTCAATTGAAATTCTTGAGTATTTGACGATGAAATATCAATAAAATGAAATTAAAAAATAACAAAACTAATTATAATCTTGCTTAAGTTATTTAAAATGAGTGCAATGGAGCACGCAATACATACTTCTTGCAAAATATACATTTTGTTAGTTTTGTAATTGTTGCGTTTTTTTTTACTCCACGATTCTATTTTAGTTATAGATTAAAAAAAAACAGAGTCTTAGATTATATTTAGTAGAAGCTATATCTTGTTTTACATAATTGTGCAATTTACGAATAGATGTAAAATAAGCAACTTATTTTAAGAGTTAATAAATTTATTCATTTTAAGACTCCATTTCAATAATAAGTTAATTTTTTTAACAAAAAATCTTACCTGTCTGTAAGCATAGTAATCCTATAAATAACCCACACACAACTGTAAACCTAAATTCATTCAGCACCAACACACGCTTCACAATCCTTTGGTCCATAATTGGTCCTGGTCTAACACAGTTCCGATTGTGCACACAGAACACACTTCATAACTATAACAAAAAAAATCCAATATCCTTTTGCAATTAAAAATCTAACACCAATCACATAATATTCTATAGAAAGCGATGGACCATAATTCTATAAAATCCTCGTGGGCGCTTCTTCACGGTTTCCCCCCGGAGGCCGGTATGTTGTTCTTTCGTTCTTCAGAATACCGAATTTTGAGGAGACAGACGAAAACCAGAACCTGACTTAATCCACAGGTAGTTTCGGACTGAGGCAGACACCGATTTCTGACAAGCAGGTTGAGTGGGTTTCGGCCCAGTCACGTGGAGGAATAAAAAGAAGACATCCCTGCAAGCTGTGCGAAGAAAAGTTGACCAACTGGATGTTGTTCTGTTTCTGCCAAAAGAGAACGGGTTCGGAAATGGATGGATAAACGGAGTTTTGATTCATTTCTATTAGAGGGGTGACGATGTCAATAATTACTATCAGTTTATTACGAAAATAATTGTTTTTCCCTGAAGTTATTTCAAATCTAATTTATCCAATGGACAGGTTTCGGGTCTCAAATGGCAACTGTAATGCTGAATGAAAATAACATTTTTAACCACCAAAAAAACCATTGCCAGATTAAGAAGTAATTGCCACCGAGGCATGGAAATTGATAAAGAGGGCAGGAAGGTGTACACTCTTAAAACAAAAGAGTGAAATCCACTCCAGTAGGAGAAGTGCATTTTCGACACTGGAAAGGAGTGAATATTAACTCAGACTGACTTAAAATCACTCGTTTGGAGTGATCCTGTCGGAGGTTTAACACACAAAGGATCCACTCTTTTCGGGGAAGTGCATTTTCTAGACTGGAGGAGTGAAAACTAACGCAGACTGAGTTAAAATCGCTCGCTCGTTTTAAGAGTGTATAGAAACTGTGTCGATTGCCCAGATACGTAGCTTGCACCAAACCACATTTTTGAATGCCAGCAAGTTCATTTTTGTTCCAGCAAGACAACAATGTCCATCAAGAGATTTCGTAAAAAAATTATTGCTCGTCAAAATTTCTTGATAAGTCCATAAATTGATTTTTTCAAGCAAATTCCACTAAACTAAACTCCCCGGTACAATAGCCCATTAGTGGTGGCAAGGTCTGCCGTGCCCATTTCAGCTTACGTGACCTAGTGCTCTGGATTGCTAGGCATGCGTCTCAGAAAGGTGGTCAGCCTCAAACAGACTCATAGTGCTTAGTCCCCAAGCGTACTTAGTCGCCATTTTATAGATCCACTTAAGGGATGAAAGGATGGGTCAACCTCGCCCAATCCCTGAATTTGATCAACGGACTTGTGACGTGGCAATGCGAAGCGCTACCCCTAAGCCACTGGGCCTCAACAAATTCCACTATAACCTCTAAAAGATAGTCAAGATTCCCATTCCAGGCTACCTTTGTAACACTTATTTTGCCAACCTAACGCCACACGAGTCAAATTTCAGTCACATAAATAAAATTATAGTGTGTAGTATGTGTGCAACTAGCCTTAGTAAGCAATTTGGGCGAAAGCGTTTTCTCAACTCAATAGTATATTTTAAAAATAAAATTAATTTAACCAATTTTGGTCATAACCCTCTAACCATTTCAACCAAAGTGATGTCACTAAGTTAAATAAGCAGGCGTTGAATTTTAGGGGCATAAATTTGTTGAATTAAATACAAGATGCAGTATACTTCATGATGACTGCATGTAATAATAATAATAAAATACTTGACATAACTTAATTTCATATGGAAATGCGAAACATATTTTATCTAGAGCTAAATATTTTTAAATAGGGCACTCAATTGCCTTGCGTACATCTCACTGTTAAATTCTATATGATCTTTTGGAATTAGTATTCCTTCTTAATTTTAAACTACTCATATGCAATGTATTTGGGCAATTACATAAAAATGCCAACTTTTTGAATTCAAGTGTAAATAAATGTATATATAAAGTAATATTTACTATCTTATGAGTATTCTAGATAATAAAAAATATTAAATTTATTACTTTCCACACTTTTAATTCAATATTAAATGTATGAAACTTTTAGTCATTCCATCACGTCAAATGACAGTTAATAACTTAAACAATTTAACAGGTAGATTGCTCTAAATTACAATTTTACATAGCTTAAATATCATATTAAATATATGCATTAGTTTAATAACTCAATGCATTGTTAATTAACAGAAGTTCCCATTTTTAAGTACCAGGATTCACTCATGGTTGCAAAAATGTCATTCCGTCACACAAAAAGAAGTTAGTCAAGTATAAACTAATAAAATACTTAAAAAAAAATCAACTTTTTTATTATCTTTTAATAATTAACAGTTATATATAAACTGAAAAACAAATGTTCCTTTAAAAATAGCTTCGTGGTAATTGTTTTGCTTCAATTCTACAGTTCAAAATGTCATTCTGTCACGAATTTAATTGCTCATGCAGTAAAAAAACTTATTGTGATAATCGATATTATATGAAGTTGAAATGATTCAGTTCTCAAGTATTATTCTATTTTCATTTAAAAACATTATAAATAAGCAATCGTATTGTATATGCATGATATTGTGTATGAGACATTTGTGGGTTTTTTAATTTAGCACCCACAAATGAGTCTGAAAACACAATTGAACCATGTTACTATAATAATATAGAAGATCATAAGTCAATTAGTTCGTGGATAACTCTATTGTGATCGCTTTTAACACACCTTATTTGTTAATTTGTTTACTTATCATTAGTTTACCTTAATTAATGATACATAAATATTAATTAAATAATGTATCTTTGTTTGAAATGAATTGCTAATAAAAATAACTTTCAATTAACATCAGATATAAATAAAGGTGGATTCATACTGTTTTTCAACCGTTTAAATGCTATTTTATGAAACAGATAATACCAAGGGAATCCTCTATTTAAAGAGAAACAAATACTAGTCTTTTTTGTAAGTATTATGTTTTATTCTTTCTTGAAGCACTTACAAGGATATTAAAGAATGGCAATGTTGAAGAGAAATTGTCATTGTCTTTTAAAAACCTTCTGTTTCATTTGTCTTTTTTTCTGTTTGTTCTATAACATAAACTTCATAATCGGAAACCATACTTGTCCTCCTAAGGGATAATAATAGATTTATAACTTACAATTGTCTTTTATAATGATGAGTAGTTATTATTAACCAATAACCGGAACCTTCACTTTTGAATAAACATGAAAATAGCTTATTTCTATGTTTTCACGTATGATTTTGTAACTATTTAGCCTTTGAAAATAAAATAAGACATTCCCCTTTACACAAGGAAATGTATTTATAGGATCAATTTAATTTTTATTTATATGTTTTCTAATTGATCTGGGTTTATGTATACATTAAAAAAAATATTGCTTAAAATAGTTAGGCGAAAACGTTAAAAAAAACCACATACAAAAGAATCAGCAGTAACGTCAACCCTTACTATTTTAAGGAAGACCGGAACCCTCTATTGAAGCCAATGTTAAAATGACATTTTTTATGCACCTTTTTCGCAGAATCTATTGGATATTTTTAATGAAATTTTTACCAATAGTTAAATAGATGTTTAACTATATACTCTAATAGATGCACTTTCTAAATTTTTGTTTGGTTTTCAAATTATGATTTTTTATGTTAAACTGAATGATTTTTACTTTAGAAAAAATAATAACGTTAAAAAGAGATATATATTATTTTGGTATCATAATTTAATTTTTCAAGCTACAATTTTTCGTACAAATACAAAAAAATAAAGCATTTGATTTTTATTTTATCTATTTTTCTATCCAACAAAAATAAGTTTAATCAATTGAAGAGCTTCTAAGGGAAGGACGTGCTAAGCAACAAAAAGGTGAAAACGAGAAAATGAGCTTTAATGTTTTCAGTTTGCATTCAGAACCGTTTAAAGCTGAACTTGCAAACCGTAAAACACATACTGAACTTAATATTTATGAAAAAGTGGAAACTTGTTATCGTTAAAGAAGTTAGTAATGTGTTCGCTGGCCCCAAAATCGCAATTTATTTTGAAAATATCACTTCGCACGTTCTTCCACTAAGCTCTTCAATTCTAAAAAAACTTAATAAAAAGCCTAAGTAAATATATCCAAATCTTTAGGGGAAAAAATAATAAAACCACCCAGGCATCGCTTGCCCCACATATTCGTAAAAAACTAAGAAAATCTCTATTTTCATAACCTCTTTGTAGAAAGAATACCCAACCTTTTAAGATGTCCAGCACCAGATTGGGCCTCTCGGATCTCCATCACACTTCGATATAAAAGCGGCGAATGCAGATAACATCCCTTAACTTCCTGTCACGAATACGGGGAAGTCCGTCTAATGGGGAAGACCCTGGAGATACGAGGAAGACGCTATTTTTCGAAAGCAAGTTTATATGTTTTTGCGTTATCCTTATATTCTGAAATTTATCTAATACATAAACAAAAATTTCAGATCAACAGCAGGCCACACTCTTAAGAAAAAAGAGTGAAATACACTCCAGTAGGAGAAGTTCATTTTCGACACAGGAAAGGAGTGAAAATTAACTCAAACTGAGTTAAAATCGATCGTTTTTTAAAGAGTGCAGAGACCCGGCAATGTTGGTTCAAAAGTTCACATTTTTATGATTGTGTCAAGATTCTTCTTGAATTATTCTCCTTTCTCTCAATACTTTGTACATTTTGAGTCAATTGTTTGACTTGTGTGTTTATCTTCTGTAATGATTTTTTTTAGAAAAGGAATGTGGATAGTATACGCCACTTAATATGAAACCTGTTTTTAAAAAATGACGCCTGAACTTTAGGCAAATATACCTGGATTAGCCCTTTGTCCCCAGATATCAATGAAGAGCAATGTAATGACACACCAATAAGATTAAAACTAACTTAAATAGAACCAATTGAACTTTGAGAATTTTTTTTTTAATTTCAAGCTAAAAACAAATGAAACATTAAAAAATGAATAGATATTATGTTCACATATATATTTTTTGTATTTCTTTCAAGTATAAAAGAATATTCACTTTTTAGAACGTTTTCTTAAAAATTGTCCAATCGTTAAGGGGTTAAGTTTTCAATTTATGTGGAGCCAAAATACAATTGAGGCGTACCAAGTTGTTCTTCTTTTACATCCCGCCGATTAGGAAGTCACGGAAAGCCCTACAACAGTGTGTCAATGGGACAAGAATTTACCCGGAATGTCAAGATGATTTCTGGTTTTTTTTTTTTCTAACAGTGAGAGGCACCCTCTGGGTTAGCACCATGGAATGATAAAGACTTTATATTTCATTACATTATTAATGACGTCTTTATTTCGCTACATTAATTACCATGGACAGATAACATTAGTGTTAATATGTAATTGCTATTGGACGTATTTTAATGATTTTTTTTACTTTCATATGATCTAATTTAGATGGTGCTAATTCATTTTATTCGTATTGGTATGCGTAAAAATATTGATAATTATTTATTAAGTAGTCCTTTGAGGAATTACTTCAAAATTATGACCAACAAAATTTATGCTAAATAAATTTTATTCATTAAGGGGATAGGCAAATTGGCTAAAGTGTGAATTTGTTTTCACAATAGAATATTAAAATTTAAATATTTATCTGAAAATTGATTTTTTAAAAATTCTTTTAAAATTATATTTCTGTAGGAGACATATAAAAATGTGCTTTCTAGAATTTCAATTGTAAAATTTAGTTAATTGTATACATTTACTATTAAAAAATTTATACATTTCTGGAGCTTACAAATCAAAACTTGGCAATCAGGGGATTAATCTCTGGGCCTGTATTTCTTTAACTAATGTGAACAATTGAATAGATAATTTTACCAATGAGTTAAATACATAGTTTAATTAAATTTAAAATAATGAACACATTTTAAAAAAAAATATTTTGTTCTATTTTATCGATCCTTAAATGTCTTTTTATTATTTCAGAGAACTCTGTTTTGAAATATACTGCTTCTGTCCGCTTCATTTCTTTTTATCTTCACTATAAGGAGATATCTAATTCACGACTTGGTATCTTCAATAGCACATAATTTTGTACAAACACCTATTATAGTCAATTGGAAATTCAATCTGAACAATTAAAAAAAAACCATTTTTTTTCTTTATTACTTTTAAAGAATTTGTGCGAATTATCTCTATAAAGTAGTAACATGCAATGCATGCCTTTTAAAATTGAATACTAAATTAACCAAAAGAAAAGTTTTAAAAATTCTCTTAAAATTGTCTTAGGGCGCTTATATTATAAGATAGTTTTTTAAGGTTAAAAATTTCAAAGTGCAAGCATAAACAACTTGTATAATTTGTTCCAGATTTTGTATAAACTTTATGAAACAAAATTTGATTTCCGATACTTAAATCATTAACAAAGTAATTACTTTTAAATTTAGAAAAATGAGCCCACATGATCTACAACGTAACTATATACATAAGTCGATAGTAAGTTAATTAAAAGTATAGTAAAAATTCAAAAATTCGGTTAAAAGTAAAGCAAGTAGCAAGTTTGTAGCTTACCTTGTCACTTAAAACACTTGCGCACATGTGTGGTGACGAGGGAAACAAGTTCCAAACACATCATTTAATTTTATAATTATGGTAATACTTTTAATTCAATTATATTTTATCATAAGTTTTCAGACATTAATCTTTAACTTATTTATAATTAAATATTTAATATGTAATTTTTTAAAACGAAACAAAATCGATCATCTACCCATTTGTAAGCAAATAAGGCGAACTATTAAAGAATCTTATTTGGATGCATATCGCGATGTAATTCAAATATGATTTATCTCACAAAAAACTAATTTTAATTTTTTTTTAAAGTTTTAATACATAAAGTTTATTTATGATGATTGAAAGGGTCTGTTCATTTAACTCTATCCCGTTTCCACTTACAAGGCCCAATACATTTTAATAAACAAAAATTTTAGTACACTTGAGTTGGCCGTGCTAAGAAAATTATTTGAATAAAACTGTCAACACTGTAAAACAAAATTTAATTCGAATATTTATTTTGTGAATGTATGAATATAAGTTTGAACATCCACACAGAGCTGCGATTCATTGTAAACAGGGAGTCGAAATTGGAAGTGATAGTCGCCTTGATAGTGCCACAGGAAAATGGCTGTCAGTTCTGGGGAATATGCCGAGTCTGCAAATACCTGACCGCCAATATTGCAGCCCCATTAGAGAAAAAAAATAACAAACTTTTTTAAGGACGAAGCACAATTAAAATTCACAAACTCCGGAAGTAATAATATTCTATTTAAACTTTGTTTGCTTGCTAATTTTAGCACACTATAAGGCTACCGTCAAAGCGGGTAACTTTGGCCACGGAGGGTAACTTTGGCCACGCGTCGGAAAAAGATTCGTTTCTTAATTTCTCTTCATAAAATGATCTCATCTTAAATTGTTTGACATTTTTGGAAAGGTGGAAACATCTCCTTTCATTTCATGTAAAAAAAAAATTCTCATTCTAATTCTGGCAATACTACAAATGCTGTTTTCATTCTTACAAGCATAAAATGACAAAAATCTATCTCTTCCAACTTTTGTCTGGAACACTTAAAAAAATATTGAAAATATTTAAATAAAACACTCTATTCGATTATTTTATTTATGGGGAAGAATATTACACCATTTGTTTTATTCTAAGTTGAATACTTTTTATGCTGCATTTAAATATTGGTAATTGAGAAGCTTTTGCCGATGAATGCGGGTAACTTTGGCCACAGATGTTAATATTTATTTATGGAATTTTGCACTTTAAAAAATATACGTAATAGTGTATTCTGATTACCTATTTTTGAAAAATTCTTACTTTTATGATTACTCATTTTTCAGATATTTTTTTTAAATAAAACGATTTTAAACATTAAAAAGATAAAGATAGAATGCAAGAAACGTATACCACCCAAAATCGTAAATGTCGAAAGGTAAACATTTTCAGATTCCTAATTATGAATACATTATTTTTTCCCCTTTTATAATAAAATCGTTTGCTTTTTATGAATATATTTGTTGTTACATCTTGCTTCAAAAGAGTTCTTTTTCCCTTATTAAAATAGAATTTTATGTTTCTTTTAAGCGACAAACAATACTAGTATTCATTGTGTAATGCCATTCCACTATGCACGGCAATGTAAATGTTAAGTTATATGACATTTTCAATAACTATATGTCTTATAACTTTGTTATTTTAAGTTAAAAGTTTTAATATTGCCATTTAATTCGTTAAAACAGCCGTTAAGGATGTTAAAAAGTGTGCTTCTTATGTATTTCATGGGTGGCCAAAGTTACCCGCCCGACTTCTAACAGTGTCCCAACTATTAAAATTAATACCAATTTTTTATTAATTTATAAAATTTAACAAAAATGCCTGAAAATTATTCCTAAAACTACAATACTTAGAATGCATAATGATTTTAAAGTGTTTAATTCGTTTTTGTAGTTAAATTTTTCTTCTTTTGTAAAAAAAACTATGATTTTGGCCAAAGTTACCCGCACTGACGGTAATAAAGAAATAGTACTTTATTGATTACAATAATTTCATATCATATATTTTCAATATAATTTTCACATTGCGAGATTTAGACTACATCGATGGATCATAGAGTGTTATCATGTGTTGCTAGAATAGGCATAAAATGTATAAAACAATCCAAAAGAATTAGATGCAAAAAATAATACCTACACAAACAGAACATCCCTAAACAAATAAACAAAGTTAATCACCCATCATCATAATGTCATACTTTGCCAAGGTTAATCACACACTCAAACAATAAAAAGTATCTTCCTCCCTTAAACAACCTCTTTTTGCTCCTTCAATTTACGCCTCACCTTGTTCCATTTCTGGAGAACTATTTTTTTTGTCTATATTTCCTAATAATTTCCCACAAAAGACTACATTCTCTGTTTGAAGAACTGTTCATCCTTTCCGAAAGAACTTAAAGGTTCTTACTATAATATTGTTTTTTATTTGCAAGGGAACAAAGAAAAATAATGTAGCAGGCTTAGGAATGGGGGAAATTAAGATTTTTTCTTAAAGGGCTGCAGTTTTGGCGTATCGAGCCTTTTGCATACACGCCATACTCCCAAGAATTGAGAGCCATCTATTCGGCTCTCGCTAACGAATCTGAGTCCCCTAAAAATATAGTCAGAGTCTCTTTTAACATTTACAGAGAGCTCAGATTGCAATGAATCTGAGATCTTTGTAAATGTTAAAGTAAGCCTAGAATTAATTTTGAATTGAGAGCCATCTAGGCGGCTCTCGCTACCAGTTTTGATTCTCAAATGCAGCGAATCTGAGTCCCGAAAAAAAATTCAAAACATCTTTTAACATTTACAGAGAGCTCAGATGGCAATGAATCTGAGATCTTTGTAAGTGCGTAAGTAAGCCTAGATTCAATTTCGAATTGAGAGCCATCTATTCGGCTCTCTCTACCAATTTTGATTTCCAAAACTAACGAATCTGAGTACCGAAAAATATTTTCAGACCATGTTTTAACATATATAAAGAGCTCAGGTTGCAATGAACCTGAGCTCTTTGTAAATGCTGAAGTAAGCCTAGGTTTAATTTTGCTGAGAGAACCCAAGAGCCAATTAAATTAATTACAAACATATTTTATTTTACTAATTCTTAAGTATTTAATGTGAGCATAAAGTTATTGCATTTGCGAAATAACCAGTTAACTTTGCTCAAGTTTTCTTTTTCATTTCTAACAGTTTAACAGTGCAATTACTTGTTTTAAATCTATTAAGAAATATTCTTATAATAACACGAAACTCGTTGCTGAGACTTGATCAAGAAATTTTTAAATCCTGATTAAGTAAGATATTTCGACTAGCGTTTTATTTTTCCAATATTTATTCGTGCCTGAGCTGAAGCAGTATATCTGTCTGTAAAAAAAGAACTGACAGGTTTTTATTTAATTGTGCGTAGCATGTAGAACTTTATTTAGTTTTGTATTTATTGCAACATTACAAACAGAAACAAATTATTTTATAGTGGAAATAGAGAATAAAATTCCCTCTTGCATTATTGTTGTACAGATAAATGATTGCGTATCATAAACGTAGTTCAAAAGTTCAAGCGATTCACTTTTCCGTATATGCTTAAGAAACAAACATTATCATGAGTTTTACGCAAATAAAAATATTTAAAGTATTTTTTTTTCTCCCTTTGAAATAAATTTAGCAAGAAACATCATATCTTATATTTATTTTGCATTTTAATAAAAAAAATTTCAAATGATATGCAATTATGAAAACAATAAAATGATACTTCATTTACTATCGAAACTAGTATGTAAGCAATTAGGTTTACTCTTTCTAACGATATTCTAATCTAGCTATCAGAGCCACGAGCTGTCTAAACCAGCACGTGAGTCCCTGTATTATATCACAGTATTATCAGAACTCTCATACTTATCATATACAGAAGCTTTTAATAAATTGAACCTTTAAAGGCACATAGCAGTAAAACTACTTGTAATTTATAAAATATAATAATTATTATTAAGAATAATAATAATAATTTAATTATTCATAAGATTAGAATCGATATAACTATTCAAAAAAAATATAAATATATTTTATGTTGGTCTAACCACCAATAAATCTAGTTGCTAATGGTGGAAAAATAATTGGAAATTTTAATAATCAAGAATTGAACTATAATTTTAAAAAGTATTTAATGTGGTTCCGATGGTTCAGTTAATAGTCTATCTCACTAATTGGTAAAGGATACATATATAATTATTCTAATTCTATAAGTTTATTGAAGTCACACAAGTTCCATTTATCCCATTCGAATATATCTTAAAAAGGATTGTCAGTCCTATAGAGCTAATGCATTGGTTTTGGAATCACAACTTCAACAGAAGTATTTGCCATGTTAGCCCCTTTCCCCCAGGTATGGGAATCAATATAACATAGAAATGGAACAAAGTTGAAACGAAAAGGTTATCTAGTTTTTTAATTATATATTTAAAAAGTTTTATAATCTCAAAAATTTACAGAAAATGGTGACACTGTTTTGAAACTTTCTCAATTAATAATTAATTAACCGTGTATTACTTTTATTTCAATTTTGTTTTAAATTGATGTTATGATCATTCCCATACCTGGTGAAAATGGGATAACATAGCAAAACAATTCTTTAGCAAAATTTGTGATTTCAAAACTTATGCATTAGCTCTATAAGACTGACATTCCCTCTTAATAATGGTCAAAGAGTTAAAGTAGCTTTTTCATAAAAAGAAAAAAACTAAATTACAACAGACTTCACCCAGAAAATAGTACTGTATTTAATCGCAATGGACCGTAGCGATTGCCTGTGTTATCGAACTTAGATCAACAATAGGTCAGGGTCGAGTTTTTTTTCTTTTCGATTTGATTCCAATAGTATTTTGATTGAATTCCTCCAAAGCCTGTTTCCGAACCGTAGCGTCTCCGAGAAGCACAGTTATTTTTCCAAGGCTGTTTTCTCTCCTTTCAGAATGGGTAATCCTTAATTGAATGGCAAATCGGGGAGTCTTTCGTGTGACAATGCTGTAAATGACATATTTGTAAACCCTCAGAGGGAAAAGCAAATTGGCTGGAGTGTAAAAGGTTTTCACGGCATTAGAGTTTAATTGAAATTTGTGACTGAAAGATTAATTTCTTAATTTTTTTAAAAAATTATATTTGTGTTGTTGGTTTAAATGGGTCATACATGCTTTAAATTTTAAAATATAATAAAATTATAAAATTTATAATTCTTTTAAAACTATGTGTGCTGCTGGAAAACCTAATACAGTCAGGCTAAGTTTAATATACGTCTGTATCCATCAGAATGTTAAAAGTATGTTTAACATTTTATTTGGTGTTTAAAATTTGGCTATTACATACTTAAATTAATTTTTTTTATGATGTGTAAAAGGTAAATAATTTTCAGGAAGGATTTTTTTTATTTGAGATTTGTTGGAGCAATGAATGTTATTTAGTATTGATTGGGATGGAGTAACAGGGAATAATTGTATCAATGAAATAATAGAGTAATTGATCAGGTCAGATAAATAGCCCAGTATGAATCCATATGGGACATAGGTAAAAAAAATATATCATAACAAAAGCAACATTTATTTTTTATTTTTTTGCTTACTTTGAATTTTTTCTGCATATTTTTACATTGTTCCAAGAAAAAATAACCAAGTTCCGAAGAAATATTCATCTGAGCAAATTATATTGACCAGTAGTTAACGGTTTTACAGCTGTTTTAAAAAGTAACTTCCTATATATATAGCCACCCTGCATTAAATACTCCAGTCAGTTTTTTTTTTTTTTTTTGGGGGGGGGTATGGGAAGGCTAAGTATGGTATGGTATGGTATGATACATATATATTCCAGCTTGTGTGCTTGTTCAGAGAACCGCTTGTAAGCTTTCGTCAAGTGGGACACACACAGAAAGAAATTTTACAGTCACAAAGAAATGAATAACACATAGACAAATAACAACATTTATTGACTGCCACAAACATCCATGCCTGACCGGGATTCGAGCCCGACCTCAGCAGCTCCAAAAGCTAGTACACTAACCATTCAGCCACCGAGGCGGCAAGGCTAAGTTTGAGCACTACGAGTCTACATGAATTGCATTAGCTTTACGTTATTAGCTCGTTGTAGATTTCAAACATATTTCTTTACTCATTAAAGACAATTTGCAGCTCAATTCATCATGAAAAAACTAGCTTTCCACTTAAGCTTTAATCTACATACACTAAACTTAAGACAAATGACATTCACAGTATTGATCAATTTACGTAAGACAAATTGAGTTTCGTGAAAAACTTTTTTTAAAAACTTAATTTAAACGTTTTTATAACGCTAAAATAAAAGTGATAATGGTAAGTGGTAAAAGTGATAATGGTAAGTGATAAAAGTGATAATGGCAATAAAAGTGATAATGGTATTCACAAATGGGTCTTTACTGTGCTAAAGACAATTTATTTTAAATTTTATATGGTCATTTATTACTTTTTCAAACCACGACTGTGAAATACCGGTCGTAGGAAAAAAAGTGGACTAACATGCATTGCGTTTTCGTTTGCCTCTGGCCATCTTTTTAATACATTTAATATCATTCCACATACGTCACCAAGTGTTGTTTTGAAAAGTGAAGTTTAACGTGGTTATTGAGAACGATGGTTAAGGAATAAGGAATTAAGATGCAATTGTTGACGCAGAACTTTTTTTTTTTTTCATTCGTTGGCACTTTTTTCTAAAACACGGAATCGGAACTAAACTAAAAAAATGGCGTGAGAAAAAGGACAAGAGTTATTTATTGATGCCATCTGAAGAATATCAAATAATGAGATGTTTATTAGAATCAAGGGTAAGTAAACGTTATGATTGACCTTAATTGTATATTGCTTTAAGGAAAAAAATATTTAATTAAACTAATTTTTCGATTTTTTTTTTTTCAAAATAGCCTTTAAAAATTCACTAATAATACATTTATTTCATATATTCAGTAGAATATATTAAACATTTTGAACCTTTATGCGATACATTTAAACGAAACTTAAATCTGAAACAAATTTTATTAAATTTTACAATTTTTATGATGTAGGGTCACATGGGGGAATTATGGATCACTCTCTTTCCGGGGTAAATAATGATCACTAAGTTTTAAGGATCAAAAATGGTTTTCAGAAAAAAAATAAATTATGCCAAGTCATCCTTATACATTCTATTTTCTTATATCAAGTTCAAAAATAATGTAAATCTGCAGCAAAAAATAGAAAAAAATACTTTTTACACTACTATAAAAACATCTTCAAAAAAGATTGTCTTTGAAAAACATGATTTTTTTTAAGATCCATACTGGAGAAACATATTTGAACTAACTTTTTTGTTGGTGCTATTTTTCAATAGGAAAAGGTCTAAGCTTTTCAATCCAATAAAAAAAAATTCATAATAATTTTTTTTAATGATTTTAAAGGTATATCGATTTATCCCCCAGTTTACTGGGGTAATTCTGGATCACTGGGGTAATTCTGGATCAGTGATATTTTTTAATTTTTCATGTGTTTTTAGCTAAGTGGTAAATGTCATTTTGAAGCATAAAATCAGATTAGGCTGCAATCCAAATTTCATTAAAAAATTCAAATTAGAAGTTTATTTAAAATTTAAATAACAAAAAATTTAATCTACATTGAAATAACATGCAAATTCTATTTTTATTCAATATTTTCACTGTTGCCATTGCGTTAAACTTATTAGAAACTATATTTAAACTAAAAACTTCTAAAAGAATATTTATTTGTGCGATATAATTCAGTTTGGATTGCTGTAATAGATTCCATTGAATTTTTTTTGTCAAAATAGAGTTCTTTTGATGGTTCATCATACATATATGAGGAAAGATGCATAGAGAATTCTAACTTGGCGTAAAAAAATATGCCAAGTTTCGCTTTCATTACTTTTATGTGCTGAAACAATCTTTTTATGTGCTAAAAATGATAATTTGAAGTATTAATTTACTTTTAATATGCATTTGTATTAAAAAAAAAAAAAGGTGATCCATAATTACCCCATGTGTGATCCATAATTGCCCAAACCCGGGGTAATTCCTGATCACTCAATAATTAAAATAAAACTAATAATAATTAAGTTTTAGGTAAAGTTATTATTTAAATAAATTCTAAATTATTTAAGTTTACTCCATGCAAAATTAAATCTTTCTATCTTTCATACTTTAGAAAAAAATAGGATGTTGTGATTTTTTGATCCATAATTCCCCCATATGACCCTACTACAGTCATTAAGAAAACAAACTAATTTTAAAACTGTTTACAAACATTTTATAAGTTTTGAAAGTTACTATTAAAGTAATAAACATATATGTTTTTAATTGGAATAGTAAATAATTAAACTTTTAATGTCTAATTTGTGTGTTTATGAATAATTAATTAACACAAACACATTCTGTAGGATAGGGTACTGCTGATAATAAGTTAATTTATATAAGACACAAATGACTTTTAAGTATTAATAAAGTATTATTTTAAACTTTTAAGTAAGTAGTTTAAACTAAAGAATCACTTAAGTTATGCTTTTTATTAAAAAAAAGTATATGATGACAATATCTAGCATGACCTTTTTATACAAAGCGCCTGAGAATAAATGTGATGTGCAAATAAATTTTAAAAAAAAGTTGCATGAAATAAAAAGTATATATTTCGAAACAATTGGATAAATTCAAATATTTGCAGTTTCAAAGAGAGAAAACTTAGCTTGACACATAATATCAAGTGCATTTTAATTAAATATTTAGAATCTTGAGATTCCTCACTTTATGAAAAAGAACAAGCGCAAACAATTATTTTAAATTTACATTTGGTATCCAACGATGTTACTTGGCAACTATTTTTAGCTTAGAAATTCATTACGAATTTCTTTTGCATTTTTTCGAAATACTTTTGAATGAAATTAGATATTTTTAAACAAAAAAAAAATCGGAATAAATTTTCTGTATTTAGTTATTATATGTTATATAGCAATATATAATTTAAATTAGATCACATATAAGTAGGGGGTAGGATAGGGGTAGATACATATGTATTCCAGCTTCTGTGCTTGATCAGAGACACGCTTTATAAACCTTCGTCAAGTAAGACAGGCACAGAAAGAATTTTTACTGTCACAGGGAAGGGCAGTACACCCAGGCCAAAGGCGGGAATCGAACCAGCACCCGTTACAGCGACATATAAATAATATATAAAAGCTTCAAAAAATTTCGGACAAGGATGTCATATAATTATGTGGCATGTTAAAGATCCCCTGAGTACCCATTTGGCTTGGGCTCTGTCGGCAAAATAAAGCCCAGAGGCGTACTTTAACATTCACCGAGAGCTCAATTCTTACTTGAGACACAATATTAATAGCTAGAGTCGCCAAATGGTGCCACAAAAAAAAGACTTTCAGTTTTGGGGAATATACCAAGTTTCAGCCAACAATTAAGCAACTCCGTTAGAAAAAAAAATACATCAATAAAATCAAGTAAAAAATATCTTAATAAAGTCTATCAATTAATTTTAATTGAATATATTAATAAATTTTACTCTCTCTAGATCTGTTAATAAACTTTATTAAATCTTTTAAAAAATTACTAATTTTAAATTTATTAATAAATTGTTAATTACAAAGTTATTAAAAATAATCAATTATAAAGTTATTAATTATGAATTTATAATTAAATTATTGATTATAAAGCTTTGTCAACGAAATGAATGTACAAGATAGTTTCTGACAACATGGGAAAAAGTAAAAACATTTTTTAAAAAATACAAAAATAAGATGCAATAATAAAAATCCATTTAAAAACATTATCTTGTTTTCGTCTTTCTCTCTTAATATTATCTGAGAATAAAAATAAGTTCTGAGTTTCCAGTTTTACCACGACTCCTGCGCCATCTAGTGAGGAACAATTTTATTTCGATTGATAAAATATTTTGAGATGATGCTAATGGAAGATGAAATCTTCGATAAAAGGTAGTTTCATTCGAATTGTTTTCGAGAATGAAATTGCAATTATAATTTTGAACAATAAAATAGAAAAAACATACTTTTAAACTTTCAATTCCATTTTTTGATTTTGAAGAATAAATTTTTTTGGCGTCACCTGTTTTATTTAAATGGTCTGAGGGTGCATCATTTAAGAAATGAATAACAAATAGTAATATTAGAATTTTCATTAACTTCCAAATAATTCGAAAAGTACATTTTTATTGAAAAAAAAAACACCGTCTTGCATTATTAATCAATCTTGCAATCAAACAATCTTGCTTTATTAATAATTTGATAAAATTGGTGCTTATAGATTTCTGAAAAAATTAATTCAGTTATGAGAAGTTTTAAAATAATTATTTGAACCTTTAGCTTTTATTCTTGAATGCAAAAACAATTTAATTAAAACTGGATTGCCATTAACAATGCCTACCGAGTAATATTTTATTTTCATAGTAGTAAACTTTTAAGAAAACATTACAATAAATAAGAGTAAAAGTTTAAAGCAGACAAAAGAACACCTTCTCTTATAATAATTAAAAAATCAAGATTTATTTTGTAAAGTTTTCATTCGCTGAATTCAAATGCATCGAAAGGCACATTTAGATTTAAATAAAAACTCCATATTATTACAGCAATTTAAATATATATAGCTACCTATATTCAACAATATCCAAAATAATTGGATTTTTTAATTAAATCTCTTGTTCAATAGGAAATAAGAATAAGATCTGGAAGATTACTTTAAGGGCACAAATTACCTCGGAAAAGTAGAATAAAATTAAAAGAAGTTCACTGTCATAAGTTGTAGCCTTTTCTTCTCATTTCCTTTGTATTTAATACCTATTCAATTTCATCTTAACACTTCGTCATCTGCTTTTTTTTTAATTTTAATTAAACATTTCGTGATAGGTTTAATAGAAAGCTTTTCATTTCCTTTGAAATAATTGTTGTTCGTATTGCAATTTAAGAAATAATGAAAAACTTTAAAAAGTACCAGGGAAAAAAATCAAAACTTTGTTCAAATAAATTTACATACATGCTGTTTTTTGGGAATTATTAATCATTTCAACTATTACTTTCGTGTGCGTGTTTAGGATGATACATAATTTCTTATTTTTTTAAATTTTATTACATTGTTATTACTAATTTTATTTTTATAGTTTTAAATTTATTTTGTACATCTTTATTATAAGAAGGAGATTCATTTTGGGAACAACATCATTTACTCTTTTTCTATTTTGCAAAATACATTTGGAAATAGTTAAAGGTTACAAACGTACCAAAGCTTAAACTTTAAACTTCTCACAAAAGAAGTACAAAAGCAAAATATTACATGTATTAAATCTACATACGCTTTGCTATTAAAAAAATATTTGCTAATCCTTAACTCTTTCGGCTTAATATTACATGAATGTAGGACCCTTTACCGTAATGTTTTTTGTATCTTTTAAAAGGAAATAGTGACTAAAAGCTAAAATAAAAAAAATTATACAAATAAAATATCTTCAAACAATTGTATTATCCGTTTAATCTCAAGGAGCTGGACGTTTAACAGTTAATAAATATTATTCAATAAATGATCATTTTGAAGAAAGAACAATGAAATTACATAACCAGTTATTTTAACTACATTTTAGTTTTTTTCAGTAAAAAATCCTGTCCCTTGTAAAAGTATCTAGGTATCTGTATTCAATATGGACACGCTAAGAAAAATTATTTTTTTACCGCCTTGAAAAATTCACAATACTTTAAAATTGTGCAACCACTCTTTCCGCGAACTGTAGACTGTCATTCTTAAAATTAAAGACCTTGTTATTATTCTTTTTTTATATAAACAAAAAAATATTTGCAAGTGTCCATATAAGGAGCCACCGGCGCTTTTTGCACTTTCTAGGCTACATATTTTTTTAGCTGCTGTTCTTCACGTACATGTATAATTATCTGCCGATTGAAAATTTAAAATTTATCTTTAAAAGCTGTTAGGGCTGTTCATATTGAGAAAACTGTCCATATTGATTGTTCCGGAACCTTAAATATTAGCACAATTTACTGTAATAATACGGAAAAAAAAATTAATGGCACCATACTAATTTAACTAAACCGTACAGAGTTTCAAAAAAAGTCAATAATTGCGAATTTTCTTAAAAATTGCTTGAGTTTTTCATTAGATCAACGAAGTGTAAGATAAATCCTCCAAATTTGCTATTGAAGATTATTTGTTTTTCTTGCTATGCCATACACTATGAAAGTCGGAAAGTATTTAAGCGTTCAGCCATAAACCCGGCATAAAACCAATAATGAAGTTACCAAGAATCCAAAAACGTTAAACTGAGAACTAATTAAATTATGAAGCAGGAACGAGTTTGCTTGAAGAATGGCTTGGGTTTGACTCACTTGAAGAGGTTAATTAACTCTATTTTGTTCTTGGTCTAGAGACTAACAGAAAAATAACTGATAGAGTTTCAAGCTATATATTTTCACAAGAAAAAACACAAGGAGTTTAAATGGGGAAAAATGGATTTGTGAAACTCAAGCAAGGGGCCCGGATGGCTGAGTGGTTTGGACCTTTACGCTAGCAGTCTGTTTTTATGCATTGCAATTAGTCAGTTGAAACGAATGAACATTTAGGTGATATTACATTAATATACATTAATAGTTCCTAATTATGAATAATATAACTCTCAAGTAACCCATATGTTCGTACGAGTATAACATTTCAAATATCAAATTCTTATGCTTATATTTAGAAAAATTATTACCAAACAGTCTCAGCCATCTAAAGGAAACAAACGAATAAACCAGTTACCTAACAGTCAGTTTTTCCAGCAAAACACATAGTTTTAAAACAAATAGTATGGGTAAATCATCTATAATCATATGCAACAATTTGAAGAAAAAAAAGAAATTAAATTTTCAATTAAAAATCTAAATTTTCATGCAGAGAGGACAAAATTTAAGCTTCAGACAAATTGTTTATCTCTCAGAGGCTTAAATTATGCATGAAATATTAGCTTAATATACATAACTTTCCTTCGTATGAAGAAGTACAAAATTATGTTTATCTTTTTAAAAATAAGGTCCAAAAAATAAATTACCATGAGAACTTGAAAGAGAAAACTAAATAAAAAGCTTGAAACTAACGTTGATGCTGATTTTGATATAATCTCTAATCAGTTTAAATAAAAAAAATGTACGCATCTAATGTAGCATTAAAAGAATAAAAAATGGATATGCATAATTATATATTTTAATCACTTAAATTAGGTTACGGGATATGATAATTTGCCACGAACAATAAAACATAACATTTTATATATATAAAAAAACATTTGAACGGTTAAGACTTTTTTTTAACTCATAATTTTGTAAAATCAAAGACAGTGTAACACTTTATAACAATTTAGAGACATTTCACGATTACATTTACCTATACTATCCACTAACTCCTGCGAGATACATAAATGCAACTATTTTTCAAAGCAATAATTTCATTAAGAAAGTAGCACAGGAAGTAATAAGTACATAACCACAAATTAATTCACTAAGAAGTTGAGAGGTAACAATCGTGTTCCGTAAAAGGTCAACTAATTGAAATTCGCATAACCTTCATAATTGCTAACTCTGTGATCTTTCAACTCAGCAATATCCATTATTGTCTGCACATCTTTAAAAAAATATTTAAAAAAAACCTCTGTAAGTTCTCATGGTCTTTAAAATCAGTGATTATTTCAAAAAAGACCTCATATTAACCCAATTCACCAATTAGCCATTCCTCGGTCCATTTCTTTCTACACGTCATCTTTAAAATTAAAAAAATTAAAAACTGATTACGTTCTCATGGTCTTTAAAATCAGTGATTATTTCAAAAAGACCTCATTCTAACCCAATTGACCATTCTTTTGTCATAAATGAATGTCCAAAAAAGATGCCTTAATCTCAGTTATTAATCACAATAAATATTAATTATCGTCACGCCATCATCTTGTTGTTATGCACGGTATTACGCAGAACCGGATGCAGGACACAATGGCGGTAAATGGTCTATAATGGTTCCACAAAAAGGAATAAAGTGTAGATTAATCGAACGAAATTTGTAGTAATCGTTGGACCGTTGAGCGATGACACAAAGAGGAAGAAAGAAGGACAACGGGGCATGTCTTGTTGAGAGTTTGGTACAAGGCAAGGGATTATTACGTGGGCCCTCATCAAGGTGGACAACGCGGAAGTCGGAGAGGTCTTGAAAATTTGGATTTGAAGGTTTTGTCGTTATTGTTATTAATTGACATCCCACTTTTGTCTTGGGATCTCTCTGCATATTTAAATCTCGGTATACTTTAACATCCAAAGAGAGCTCAGCTCAGATTCATTGTAATGTGAGCAGCAAATTTGATAGAAAGAGGCGCCTAGATGATGCCATAAAAAATGCCTCTCAGTTACGGGGAATATACTGAATTTGCAAAACCGCCGATAAAGCAACTCCAACCGAAAAAAAAACTATTGTCTGTTAGCTATACTACACTGTAATGAAAACTATAGTTTACCATCAAGGTGTGATGGTATTATTTCTTCACTGATATTGTGCTTTTATTTTCAATAAAATACTTTTATGAACATTTAAACAATTACTATTGTTACTAGATATGGACCAATAGTAGTTACAACACAGAAAGATGAGAATTCCTAGGGAATCTTCGAACGTCGGATCCTAAGATCCATTTTTGGAGGCAAACAAGTCGATGGTACTTTGGTACAGACGTTCAAAATCAGAACTCTAACGGGATTTTAGAGAGCCTGATGTTGTCAAGCATGTAAAATTCCAAAAAATAAATGGGCTGGTCACATCATTCGAATGAACAGAGAGCGTTCCCCGACAAACATATAATCTTTTTGGCTCAGCCTATCGGATCAAGGCCCAGAGGTCGACTAAAGCTGAGGTGCCGACTGCGTGGAAAGAGACTTATCAGTCTCAAAAGTCTCAAACTGGAAGACCACTGCCAGGCAGAGGCAGGCCTGGAGGAAATTTATTGAGAAGACCAGGGCCCACCCAGGGCTGTCGTGCCATTGAGGAGGAAGGACTAGAGATAGAGGTACACTATTACTACTAGCTACACGAGTTTCAATTTTACCGCTCTACAAATCAATCCATTCAATGGCAATTATACAACTTAAAAGATAAATTTAATAACTTTTAATCCTAAAAAGTTCTACAGCAGCTATCCTTTGCTATGCGCGATTTCCTCAAAATCCTTTTCATGACGTCCAAAGGTACTGGGAATTTGTGTACCAAGTTTGAAGTCCGTCTCTTTTAGAGTCTGTCTATTTATTATGCGAGCCTCGAAAAGACTTTCTTCCCCCATCGCTTCGCTTGGTTTTCTAGGAAACGGGGGGAGCATCGCTTTCCTGAATCTAACACATTTTAGGTTCTGTTGTGAGGTCAACAATCCGAACAGTTCAAACCCTAGTAGGGTGGGGGGAAAAACAAGCTCACGGCGTTTCGAAGAAAACCACATGCGGGGATGGGGGAGGAAAATGCTTTCGAGGCTCGCATTCTAGATAGACAATGTATAGTTCGAGATATATAGGGGTTTTAGAAAGACTTTCTAACGTTAAAAAAAAATCAGAATCAGCATCCTGCAAATCGTGTAGAAAACGCCGAATCTCCATTTCGTATTTTTGACGCCATCGCAATTGTAACATTACCTCATATTTCATATTGGGTCATTTAGAGCAAACGTAGAAAAAATAGTTTTAAAACGTAGTTCTTTATTTACGTGCAAACACATACTTTTTACACAAGCAAAATAATTTGGAAAAAAAAATACTTGTTTGAAATGTAGGATAACATTAGCACAAATCTATATTTCCAATAAGTCAACAATAAAAATATAAGTCATTTACAAATTAAGGAAGTTATAAAAGTTGAAAACTAAACTATCTTTAATAGAGGCAAAAAGATGTAAATAGACCTCATAACTTTCCTTTAATATACGAAGTTAGTCATTCTAAAAGATAGAAAAAGTTGTCTAAAATAACATAAATAATCCCTTCAGCAATGGTGCCACGTTTTTATAACCTAAAAAATTATATTTAACATACTTGAAGACCAGTTTTACCTTAGTCTTATAATCTTACTGCGTTATACCATTGGCACTGGTACAGCTGCCTCCGCTAACAGTCTGCGCACTGTACCGGGTGCGGGTTCCATTCTCGCTTTTGCCATGGGTGTAATTCCTCAAATTGTGACAGTAAAAATTCTTTCTGTGTCTGTCTTACTTGACGAAGGTTTATAAGCGGATCTCTGATCAAGCAAACGAGCCGGAATATATATGTATCAACCCCTTGGCACTTTTTATGCGAATTTTCTTTGAATGAAAGCAGAAGCGTAGCGTGCCTTGGCGGGGCCCTGTATAAAAATTTGTTTGGGGGCCCTTAGGAAGGGTAAAGATTTCTCACAAAGAAAAAAAATGCAACAAATGAAAAGAAATATTTGGGCAGTTTTACCAAAATTTTTAATTTCAGGTATCAAAAAAAAAATTAAACACTTATTTTTTCAAAATCACTTTAAATGTTTGTCAAAAGGTTTATAAGGGTTCTATAAAAACGAAAAAAAAAGTTCAGCAAAGCTCATTTGTAAAAAACAAAAAATAATGACAAGGGATGGCCGTTTTTTAAAAACACTGATGCCAAAGAAACTGGTTTAAACTGGTCTTACAAAAATAACTGTTTTTCAATGAAGGCGAAATCTCAAAAAACCGGTTAGTCTTAAAACTGGTTTCGCTTTTCCATCCCTAGATCATTACGATGGTAAGGACAGGGAAGTCAGGAACGGAAGGTAAGGACATTCACGCTTTTTTATGCTGAAACTAACTACAGTTTAATAAAAATGGATCTTTTTACTTCTTGTACTCCACTTAAACACATTTATAGTAAAAAAAAACAATTATCATTCAAAAATTAACCTTACCTGGGAGACTGTAAGTAAAGCAATAAAGCGTCGCAGCCAATTTTACTGATTTTTTTTTTTTAATGTTGGGCTGGTTGGTGAATTTTAGCAAAAATATGTGGATACTAACTGAAATGTGAATTTTCTGCAATACTGTTTTCATGGTTTAGGAATCACTGTAGCTCAATCGAGTGCCTCTCTTCACCACTTTAGGAATGAGGTCAGTGAATGTACCAAAACCCAGGGACAAAGTTCGGAGACGAGAAAAACACATTATAACTATTAAAAGCCAAAATTTTATGGAAGAAATTTGTTAAGCTACAGTATTAGATCAATTTAAAATCCAAATGAATTTAATTTTTAGTTCAAAAATGTGTTAGCTTGAGCCCTAAACTAAAAATTTGACATTCAGGACACACGAAGGTAAGGACTTTTATGCATTGTTCTGTGTTCTCAAATTTTTTTGGAGTTTCTTTGCTTTAAAATTCCGTTTTGCAATTATATAAGGAGCAGTCTTTTATTTTAATAAGAATTTTTTTTAAAGAAATATTAATTTTTTTAAGGTTATTCCCAAGGGACATAAAATTAAAAATTATGGTAGAATTGCCCAGTTATTCATCATAATTATGTATCTGTCAGTTTTTCTAAAAGTAAAATTAAATTTACACTCTCCTTGCCTTTTTTTCGGCAAATTGATTTATAAAATTTATAGATGATGATGGCTTTAGTTTTTCGAAAGTTTTTAGCTTTATGGACAACATAGTGACAGGTCTGACAGGCGTTCCTGTCCCATCGAAATTCTTAGGTAATTTTTTTTTATCAGTTTCAATTCTGAAAAACTTCTTCAAGCAGTTGTAGTTGTAACTGGAAGCGTCAAGAATAAAAAGCATGCTGTTATTACCTCGGGAAAACTGGATGCAAGACTATGGAATTTTATCAGCGATAATTCAAAGAGTTCCTTAATGGAATGAATTTTTTGAATTTCAGATTTTATGCATGTTTTTGGAGCCTTTAATTGATCATAAGTTTAACTGAGATGTCTTTACTGTAAAAAGCCGACAGTTTTGTGCTCCTGAAGCGTTTAATATCTCTTCGTTTGAAGGAGACAGGAGTTTCTCCGGTTTAGTTGTAATATTTTGAACATACTACTCAGGTCGCAAAGGCTCTGAAATCTTTGTTCCCGCGTATATCTATGTTCCCGCAGCCCACAACAGCCGATGTAGGGTGTTGACAATTTTCGAACGCACGCTTTACGCGGGAAAAAAATGTGTGTTTTTTTTTTTACTTTTGTCTTTTGTGAAAAAAAATGGGAAGTTTTTATTAATTTTTGATTACGCACGTAGGGGGCCCCCGTGGCCCGGGGGGCCCCGTATAATTGATACGGCTGATACGGCGGTAGCTACGCCCCTGAATGAAAGACAAAATCCCTGTGATAAAATTTTCACTGATGCTTGAAGTGGTCCTCACGTCGACAAGTTAATCCATCAAATGTAAATAAACAAAAAACGAATGAAGTTCACTCATGATGCATGGTTATTCTTCATGGCCATCGAAGATGTTTCTATTTAGACCACCATTACGCATTTTGTGATCTATTTTAAAACTGGGTTATCAAAATGACTTTGTAATCCGTATCATTATTATCGAAACTTATAAAAAAAATTAAGATTTTGAAATTGAGAAGGAATTTTTTTCAATGGATTAATTCAAAATATCGCAAAAATACATTTTATTTTTCGTTAATCGAACTGGAATGGGTAATTGACGTAATTTGTCCTTTACATTTTCGAAAACTTTGTGGTTCAGATTTTAGAAAAGACTAATAATAAGATCGGATGTTATAACATTTTAATGCTTGATTTAAAACAATTTAGTAAAAAAAAATACATCATTATTGTTTTGCAACCTTGCATACTTAATTTGCTGAGCTAGTAATGAAAAAGTTTTAGGTCTTGATCGTCAACAAGAATATTGAATGAAAATATATTCCTTATTGAACTTCGATTTGTGGAATCAATGTCATGAAGAAACAGAACAAAAAATGGAGTAATCGGAATGAAAGCTGGAATGAAATGCATGACCTGAAACGTGCTAATTTGAAGAGTACACGGGAAAAACCACTTGATTTCGTAGAAGGCTTTCCTCAATAGGCCTCTTTGGCGAAGATAGCGAGAAATCGCCTAAATGGTGTAAAGAACAGGTAACTCGCTCTGTTTTTCTTTCTCAGCAACCCTCATTCATGCCAGAGATCAGTGGACAAGAGTCACACGTTTGTACCGCGAATGAAGAACCGAAAGAAAAACCGGATTCCTGTCGCCAAAGTCCACCAAGCAGACACAATTACTGGAAGACACTTAATAAATCAAGCGGTTCTTCCCGTATACTCTTCATTTGTGAGAGTTTCCTAATTTTTTTTTTATGCGAAAGATATGAAAATGTTCTCTTACAACAGTGGAAAAGCTTAGAAGGACATGATAAAACAGATTTTCTTCTAAAACCGTAATCGTTTTTTAAACTTGAAATTGCCACGAGCAATCTAGAAGAAAGTAAAAAAGGCAAATAGTGTTTTCTCTTTTCTAAATACAAAACAATGCTTTATTCCCTATTAAAAATGGATGTTATCGCTATTTTTTTTACATTTATATTTGTTACACAAGCTTCCGTGAGTAGTTATCATAACTTCTCGTTTTTATGCGACCAATTGTAAACTTCGTCGGTGAAAACAAGAGTAGGTTAGTTATGCAAAGAAATTTTCCTTCTTCTTGCTGGTAACTTTTGTTTGTCTTATCTTCAGTCACAACGACACCTTTTTATAAAGTTTCCGAAATGTGTAACACAGCCTTAACACTGAGCAACCCGACAAAAGGTTGCATTATTATTTATTTGCCTTTATTTAAAACCTTAGAACCAAAGTGGTGTGATTTCTTTTGAACAACTTTAAGGGAAAACAGTGCCGGCCCGCCGGCGCAATGGTTAGTGTGGAGCTGCTGGACTCGGGTTCAAATCCCGGTAAAAACGTGGATGTTTGTGCTTGTCAATAAATGTTGTTATTTGTCTATGTGTTTGTGTCGTCCTTCTTTGTATGTCTCTTGTGACTGTCTCTTCTGGCGAGCTGGGTTATGGGCTATAAAGCCTACACTCTCCCTTCTAGAGGGCGCAATCACTGTCACCGTCATAAGGGAAAACACACAGAAGCAGCAGATCGTTTTATTGTTTGGTATATGCTAAGCTAATATCGAAAGAGTGACTTGCAATAAAAGTTGTTTTTTGGTAAATATGAGTTTATATACAGTGCTAAAAATTTGGTGTTTGGATTCACCAAAATTATGGTTTCAAGTAGTTGCAAGACTTTCCGGTGAATTTTTTTTCCATATTTTCAGTTTTCGATTATAGTGTGTAGAATTTAAAAACTGATTTTTGTTATATTGGTGTCGCTGATTTTAAACTAAATATGAAATTAGTTTTTCTCTAACAACTGCACTTTTTGAGATATTTTAGTTTTGTGTGTGTGTGTGTGTAAAGGAAATGAACGAAATATAAAAAAAAAGTTTTCAACGTAATTGTTTTCAAATGTACTGAGTTTCTTTTGTAGTTTTGATGCATAATACAAATCTGATTTCGATTTTCCTTTGAATCATCCGATTTAGTGACATTATGAGTAAATTATGTGAAAAAAGTTGCTTTTTCCTACTTTCTTATAAAAAAATCGTATTGTTTCAAAACCGTTAGAAGTAGATAAAAAACATATTCGTGTTCAGCATTAAAAACGATGCAAGAAGCACTGATGATATTTTTTAAAAACGTTCAAAACTAAAATTTTATTTTTGATTTCAAGCACATTTTTACACAACGAAACCCACAAAAAATCTCAATTAGTTGAGCTAAAAAAAACTTATTTCATATTTAGAATCAGTGACCCGAACATAACTAAAGTCAGTTCTAAAATACTGGGATTTATTTTATCCAATTAATTTGAAAAGTATTTTTCTTTAAAACAATAATTTCAAAATTATTGCAAGGAAAGCTACTTTATGCGAGGAATATTTCCTTAACGATGAGATTGTTAAAAGTAAAATTGCAAAAATAATTATATGTGACCATTAAATTCAAAAGTTCTTCGAAAATAAAAGCAAATTACCGATCTAATGATAAAAAAAGAGAGTAAAGTAACTCAAAATCCAACGTTAGATGTCTACGACTTTTTAAATAATTATTTAATTTTTTTAAAAAACAAACACAAGCTTTAGCCCCGTAGGTGCTTAAATGCAAACAATAAAAATAACCCTCTGAAGGAAAGTACATTGGCTTAAGTGTTAACTTATTTTCATTTAATTATTTAAAATACATTTTTAATGAAAATTTAATTTTTTAATTAAAATTTGTTTGTAGTAGATGGCTATAAATGGCTTCTCCATGCTTTCAATTTTAAAATTTACTAAAACTATTAAAGTCATAAATTTTAAAAATTATTTGTGTTGCTAAAACCTTAGTCAGGTGACGGGTTATACGTCTGTATCCCATAGGGAAATAATGATTATAAAAATACTAAAATCTAAAAAATGATTTATGAGCATCTCTCCAAAATATATAAAATTAAATGTAGAACTAAAAATAATTGAAATTAAATTATTCCTTTTTGTTTTGGTTGAATTTACGTTGAACTGTAACTGTACGTGGACTTATGGCGACGGGCCACGTAATTTTTTAATCGTCGCGTTGTCAAGTGACAGCGACACTTTTGTACTGAATGAGCTCGCTGCACTGCGGGTCTCCAAAAAAAAACTGCATCGGTGCTAATCGAATGGAGAAAAGTATTTTCTAAGCCACATTTCTCCGACTGTATTGAATATTTTTTCAAACAAATTTTTTATGAGATAAATGTAGCTGACTTACAGGTCGCGACAATCCCATTTTTTGAAATTGTTTCGAATATTTTTTTTTAATTTTCACTATTTTTTTATATAGGAAAAATATGTGAACAAATTTCAAAAAGTAAGATAACAGAGATCTGAAGGTCAGCTACATTTATCAAATTATATAAAAAAAATTGTAAAAATATTCAATACAGCAAGAGAAATGTGGCAAAGAAAATAATTTTTTTATCATTGTGTTTACATAGAGGCACTTTGGTTTAGAGACCCGAGGTCACCCGGGCTCATTCGTCCTTAAACCATTCGCGCTCTGAGATGTGATTTACTTTTTTTTTAATCTATTAGGAGCAAGGTGTGGGGTATAATGGAAAACGAAACTCTGTGGAGCATGAAAGGATTAACAATTGTACACTTTGAATGAGCTAATGAATTTGGAGTGTTTACTTTTACTTTAAGGGATAATGAATGGAAAATAAATAATAGAAGTCGACTTAAAATGAGAATTGCGAACATCTTGTCCTATTCTTTATTAAGTAAATAAGTGGTGGTTTGATTAGTGAATAAACTTTTATAATTGTTGCAGTTAAGGTATTGTTTTGATCTTATTATCATTATAATGATAAAGGAAAGTTTTTTAAATACAATATTTACAAAAGGATTTCACTTTGATGAAATGGAAATTACTCCACAACTACATAACCATCATTGGGGAAACTGGGATTATTGCAAATCTCTTATTATAATTACAATAAAAGATTACTTTGAAAGAAATACTAAAACTTGGGCACATTTTCTCCTACAATAGATTTGCCGAAAGTAGATGTTATAATCGTAATCGATTTTTTTATTGTATAATATTCATTGATTGGCTTTTGACAACTCATATTTCCTTAAGATTTTTCTTGTAATTATCACATACACTTACAAGAAATTTGATTAAACCATTATTAATAAAATACAAGTAGGCAAACTATACTTGGTAACCCTAGACTGATTTTATGTCGAAAAAAAAGTGAAACATATCGAAACAAAATAATTTGGGGTCAAGATTATTCCATATACGTACTCCATTGATGGTGCCTTTGTGAAGACTTTAATTGATAGAATGTCAGGAGAAGCTTTAATTCTTAATAATTTGTTTTTTTAAATCATACATGTACCTTAACCACATGCTTTTCTAGTTAGAATAATTTGTATATTTCAGGTACAAAACCGAATTTCTAAAATCTTATCCAGCGATTACACAGCAGTCTTTGTATCTATCATTTTTGTTAAACAATTTAAACTAATTTAACCCTGTGAGGGATACAGATCCATAAACTTGTTACCACTTTCTCTGGTTTTCCAGCAACGCATGCAAGTTTTTAAAACTGGTAAATTTTAAAATTTAGCCCTCTTATGCATACTGTTGCCGTTTGGCAACAAGTAACATAATCCACTTTATTCTTATTAAAGTAGAGCTCCCTCTCGACAAATGTGTTTTTTTTCCATCTATTACATTCCATTTTGAAGTTTTAGTTACTAATAATCCTCATAGATGACAGTAGTAAAAGTGTATTCACAATTAAAGAGTGAGGTTATTAACTGTTGTGAAATTGCGTTTTTGGCAGTATATTCAAAGTATAATAATATTAATACTAAATACAAATAAATTGTTTTGAAAATTAATTATAGTTCAAGTGGGTTATTTTTAAATATATTTAGTAGTTTTCTAGTCATTATTATCAAAATTGGAATTATGTAGTAGGTTTTTGTCATATGGAATTTTTTTAAAAATTGAAATTATTTAAATTCTAATGCAGAAAAAATTTTCAGTAATGTTCCCATAATGTATGAGTAAATACATATATATATATTTTTCGGGACGAAAAAAATATTCATTCATTAGAGGGTAAAAGTATGAACTATAACATCTGCTACAAAAATACAATCTTCAAAAAAAAAATTCATCTACTTAATTTCTGGTTAAAAATTTTAATTTATGTAGTGTGTGAATATAAGCTTACATTTAAACTTATTTGTGTATCACTCAGAGGGTTAATTAAACACTTTTTAAGCATATCCACGCCTTTCTGGATTAAAAAAAACTATATATACATTTTATAAGTCCATTTTGTTACTATATATTAATCCTAAACTGACCGATACCAAAATTCCATTTCAACGAAGTTCTCGATCAGTCGCCTTAACTGTAAACGCATTTAAAACATTGAAGAGGAGTTTGCACCCGATTAACCTGTTACTTAACATCCCCAACACGCACCTATAACTTGTTTAAGACACCCATTCAGGTAAACAAATCTTTTTGTTTCTCTCCAATAACACATTTTACAGCCTGACCACGAAATCAAGGATGGATATAGACGTATGGGGGTGAGAAGATCGAAAAATAATATGTGAGAGGAATGTTAACTCGCAAGTTTAAAAACTTTGCGAAACGTCACTCAAGAAGACATACCATAAGTAAACTTTTTATACCCCTTTAAATTCTAAAATAAAAAATATTATTTTAATTATTTTTTTATTTATATGCTTAATATAATTTGAAATTTAATTATTCTTTCCTTATTTAGTTTTGCTATGTTCTCAGTTAATTGTGGCGTAAAATACAAATTTGTTTAAAATATTATACACGAATTTTTTGAATTAATGAAATTAATCATTTTTGAAATCCATGGTCCTTTGAAAGGAATCTTATAATTAATGACTATAATATTTTAATATGAATTAGTATGTTAACATAGTCAATAATTTAAACCTTTCTCTTAAAGGACTATATGTTTTTAAAATGATTTGATTTTTTATTAATTCAGGAAACTATATATATTTTAAAAAAAATGGAGTTTAAATCATGATTGAGATTGCATAGAAATTAAATACAAAAAAGAAAAAATCACACTATAGATGCGACACTATGGTCACGTAAAATGTAAGTCATTTATTCACATAAAACGCGACCTGCGTCACGTAAAATTAGCATCATATGGATGTGTGAATTTTGCGTCATTTAATTACGCATGATACGTGATGACGTATTGCGTTTACTCGAAATTCGCGACATTAGATCTCGTAGAAATCACGTCATATGGTCACAAAAAGAGTCATGGAATCCCGTCATTTAGCGTAGTCGAAAATGACGTTGTGAAAATGGACATATAAGACCAAAAATCAAGGACGGATAGTCAATTTAAGGGCATTTGATAACACAAATCATGTGGTATTCGACGTCACACGGGATATACTATGGAACACCTCGGCAAGATTTCCACACGCGCATATTTTGACCTCAAAATTGTTGAAAGAAGGGAACATGAAGGGAAATTATGAGTGGACAAGCCTATATCTCCTTTTTCCTTTTAGCTATTCAATATTCATACTTAGAGGGTATGCTTCTCAGAGAATAAGAATGAAATAAAGAACAATTTACAAGATGGTTTGGGATAACTCTTTCGCAGTATCTGATGCTCATCTGTTAAGTTCAATTTATGTAAGCATGTGTATTTGTAATTTATAGATAAAGCAGTACATACTATTCAGTGAGTATAAAAACACGATTGCTAATTTGTTAAATTTTGTTAATTTTTTAATTTTTCGATCTTGTTAATTTTTCGTACAACCATTTGTATTTTTGAAGACATATTTTTAAAGTTTGACTCTAACTCTTTTTCTTTTCTTCTACCAACTTTTGCCTTTGAAAAGAACTTAAAGGAAAACATCACACCCAGCATCAAAATGGCGTCTTTGGTCTGCGTATACCAAAGACAAAACAAACTATAATAACCGAAGTCGCGTGGGGGCATCATCACCCACATAAGTCCTGAAGTGAAAGTCCGTTGGCCCGAGTAAAAGTCTTTACGAACGAAAACACTTTCACCTGTAGGTGTAAGTTTATGTTTGCCAATCACAATCGCTATCATCCTGAAAAATTGCTAAAACGTTTTTCAAATAGACATGTCGTAGGAGGTGGGAATGGCAAGTCGATTATAACCAGAAATTTGTATCGGTAAAGGGCATTAAACCAAAACATGGAAAATATTGAACTTTCTAGGAAAGTTGCTTGAGGTTAAAGAGTAATGCGCCTTGACGTTAATAAAATATGTATTAACTAGGGGGCAAAGCCCCTTGCTCGCCAACCCCCGAGAATTGCTACGCAATTCCTTTTTGTTTGCTCCACAAAAAAAGGCTAAGATATTTTAGTTAAAAGGTCCCAACCAGCGGGGAGAGTGCGCAAGACGAAAATGGGAAGATGCATCGGCTTCGGTTGTTTTTACCATGCTTGGCCGGAAACTCAAGACCGATGCCAACAGTTGAAAAATAAGCTAGTTTCCGTGGGACTGCTCCAGGGCATCCCGTAGCTCTAGCGCTAAGCAACGATCTCTACCAAAACCAAGGGCCGCAACCTGAAGCAACCCCAGCCAAAGAGTTCTATAGTAGGGTAGAGATTGAACCTACCAACACTAGCCCCAAATGCCCCTCTATATTGTCTCCGATGGCCGTGTGGTTTGGATCGCAGGCCATAACCCTAACAGTCAGCGCGTTGTAACGGGTGTGGTTTCGATTTTCGCATTTGCCCTGGGTGTACTTCCTTTCTCAGTATCAAAATTATAAATTAACTAGCACTTATTAGGCTTAACTGCCCCTCTATTTGGGCTCCGTAAGCACACCGCCACCCTTACTTTCAGTGTTTTTTGACGTTTCTGATTGGCTGTGGCTGAAGCCGCGTAAGTCACGTGGCTTTCAAGCGTCCGACGATTGCAATTTATATTATATAGAGAAACTGGATGGTTTGTTATGACATAACGTTGTACTAGCAAAGATGCAATACATAACTATTATCAGACTCAGCCTATATAGAAGTTCTCATATTGTGTGTACGAGCCCAGAAGGTCAAAAGCACCATACCGGCTTTATAGTGCAATAATGCTGATTTAGTTGCTTCGATATTTGCTTGTCAAGCGGGTGGGTTATGGGGTTCGAATCCTGGATAGGCGTCGCGTGGATATTTGTACAACCCAAGCACATGCTGTGCTGTGTGCATGTGCACACGACAACAGCAATAGTACAATAAATCAATTTCTAAATAGTTATTTATCAACAAGTGCGTAAAGTAAAACATTTTTAAAAGGGAGAGGAATGATGTTCATTAGACTCAATCGAAATATTTTTCAGAGTTGCTACAAAAAAAAAAAAAAACCTATTTTTAATAATGCACACGATGTTAATGTCACTTAATATTTTAAAGTGGAGTTTATATCTTGCAAGACTTAGTACTTTTTATTGTGAAAAAATGCAGGTGTAATGAAGAACAAAACAGTGCAAAAGAAATGCAACTCTTTTACACACTCCTTTACTAAAAAGTTTCTCTTGCAAACTGGATTCTTAAAAGCGTGACTTAAAAAAAAAGATAATTTAGTAAAGCAAGAATATTTTTTGTAGGGATTATTATTATTTTTACAAATATGAAAATGGGCTTAACACTTCGTTACTGATGCTTACTTTGTAGCTTATACAACACCTATTGATTTAATAATATTTTTTATAAATATCTGATTAAATATAAAACTATTTTTATTAACACAGAAAAAAAATTGCATAGGTTTTACTTGTAATAACTCTTTACTCCAGAGGTTAACATATGTGGACCGTTGTAGAATAAGAGAATACTCATTACAATTTAGTTTTATACTTTTTCTTCATGATAACTTTCTATTTAAAAAAAAAATACCAAAGCAACTGATAAGTATAAGTCCTTAATTTGTATAACAAAAAGGTGTAGCAGGAGGGGTTTGGAGGTCCCACAAAGTTTCCCCCCTCAGCAAGCAAGCATATTTTTTTTTTAAATTTTAGTATATTTCATACCTCTGTAAGGGCCTTAGCTGCCCATCAAGGTGTTTTTTTTTATTTTGTAAAACTTTTTCATTGTATCAATAAATTATTATTATTATAAATTGTTATAAAAAATACTTCTAAATAAATGTTTTAAAACTAAATAAATGTTTTAAAAATATGTTTAAATATTACAAATAACATATGTGTAGAATTTTGAAGTGAAAGGGTGACCAAGGAGCAGGCTACTGAAGACAGAATTTTGCACAAGTAATGTTTTATTTAATATATTAACATAGCAGTTAATGAAGCTGACTTTTTAACAAAAAATCTTAAGACTTAAAACATTGAATTAATAAAAAAGAAAATTGATTTTTTGCACTAAAAAAATCTTACTAGAGATGAAACAATGCTTGGTAGTATCCCAATACGTAATAGATTAAATTTTTTCCAAAATAATTTCATTATTTGCTGGCTGATACAAGTAAATTTTGTCCAACTATGATAATGATTTAAGAAATTATTTTTGAAAAAGTATTTAAATATTTAAGGACATAATCTATAATAACAAAAATCTCCATAATGATGTGTTTTACTGTGTAGTTTGGGTTTTGTTGTAGATTGTAAGTGATTGCATATTTTACAGAAAAAACATGCATTTCTCTTCAGAAACTAAACTTTAAAACTTTCGATTTTTATTATTATATGCATGTATTGCACATTCCGGAAATAAATGCACAATTACAAGCCCATTTTTTTATTGGTTTTTAACAGAATAATTACAATTTTATAGTTTTGATTTTTAATTTTTTGCAGTTCAAATAAGTTATACCTTTCTTCATAAAATATGATATCATAACAACTATGAAGCTCTAGAAATATTATTTTTAATTTCATAGAGTTTTTTTTTAAATCTTTGGCAGCACAATTTGAAAATATTTTAACTTTTTGCATTCATTTTCCATTAGGAATTTAGATAACAATGCTTAAGACATTGATTAGTTTAATACGGTACATAATGCAAATATAAACTAGGTACTTAGGCTTCTACAGACATTAAGATTTAGCCAATAATATGCCAAAAACACAGAATAATATTTTTATAAAACTGATCAAAGCAAATCATATAATACAGAAAATCTATTAATCAGAACATTTTTACGTCCAGTGGACACCCTCTTAACCAGCTTAATTGTTGTTTGACCTCTTGCGACCTGGCGTTATCATTTGGGGATATTATTTAAAACCTCTTTGCAAACAATTAACATGTAAATTAGTTCCAGAATTGACCTGGTCCGATAGAAGAATATCCGAATATCAGCTTTCAGCCTTCGATTATAGGTATCAGTCATTTATTTCTATGAAGAAATGAAGTTGAACGAGGGTCAATACAAGGTGGAAAAGCTGTCAAAAAAATTAATTTAAACTTTATTCAAAACTTTTCAAAAAGTTCTTTTAATAGTAGTAGTTACTTTAAAAGGCATTTTGCATTAAAGGCAATGTTAAAATAAACTGTTAACTACAAATAAGCGATATTGTTTTTCTTTTTGTATTTATAGCACAAAATATTTATATTTTTAGAGCTTAAGGCTTATCTCTTGGTAACTATTAAGCATCATTTTAAAAAAAATTACTTAGCAAAAATACTTTGTAGCACATATTTGTATGAAAAGTATGTTTAGATTAAGAATATATGTGTATGATTGTGCTCGAGTCTTAAGAGGTTAAGTTGGTTGAGCAAAAATCCGGTTAAATCGAAGAAGTTAAATAAATGTGTGCATTTGAATGAATATTTCTGTATTGGGAATACTTGACTAAAAAAATATAGTTAAAATAATGCTAACAAACATGTTATTTACAGTTTAAGGATTAAAAAAGCTCATTTAAAGCAAGGATCCAAATAAGTAAAGTCTGGTTAAGAGGGAGCTAACTGTAATACTAAAACTCCTCATGTAAAAGATGTTTCAGTTAATAAAAACTCTGTAATGCTTACTTTAGTTAGTAAGTTTTGCAGTTCAAGAAAGTTACCAAAGACAAATTTCTTCACTAATATACCAGCAGAATTCTGGCTTTGTACTGTTTGTTTAAACAATGAACATGTTTCACTTAACAAAGTTAAACTGCGATTAGCAGATAAATAGGTTATAGCAAGGTTTGACTCTATGAATAAATGCAAGACATTTTTTAAATACTAGTATAATTTTAAAATTAAAAAAAGTTAAATAAAATCGATAAGTAGAGTGAGTAAAAAGATTTCAAAAAGTATGTAATATTTAAAAAAAAAAAAGAATTCAACAGAAACTTAATTTATACAAATATTTTTTAGATATCACACTCTAAAGCCGATGTAATGTAAAAGCATAATTAATAAATAAACTTCTCATAAAAATAGGGTAAGTTTTGTAGTTTACATGCTTTTATAATTCTTCTTAAAGAAAAAAAAACAAGAACAGTAAAAGAAAACAAAACATATTTCAAATTTCACTTCTAAACAAATTTTAATACAACTAAAAAATTATAAATACATCTGAACACTATACAATTTGTTCCAAAATTAACTTTCACCTGACCGCTTGTAGCGATCATAAAGAGATTTCACTAGACCCAACATCAAACACCCAATAACAGCTCCTTGTGCTGTAACTCGCAATTGCATCAAGTAGTTAGATGCAGAAAGCTTCCGATCTCTGAATTTGTAGATACCATAACCAGCAATCACGAAAAAACTGGATAGTCCTATAAAACAAAGGCAAATGTTAATATTCTAATGTAATAAGTGAAGAAGTTTATATTCAGAAAGTTTTATCTCTTCGACAACCTTAATTTTAATTAATGAACTAACACTAAGTTAATATAAATTTATAAATACACCAGCATATATAGACCATGGAAAAAGTACAATGTACAAGTATGGTTAATCGTTGTAAAACTAGTAAATGATTTTTAAAATAGAGAAGTTAATTAGTGAGTGTGAAACAGTGTTATGTATATCTCCTAATAACTTAATTTTTTTTAAACTTAGTAATTTTATTGTTACAATTTCAAAATTTTCCAATCTCAAATTTAAGTCTTGTTTAATGTAGAAAGTCATTTGAAATTCTTTGTTTGCCTAGAAATTCAAGTATTTCAACAAAAAATACATGAAAATATCTTGACAAATCTTGGTGAATTTAAACACTTTTAAATAGTTACATATGCCACGAAAATAATCTAAACAAATTTGAAAGTTTCAATAGGACAAATGAAACAAAATAAAACTAGGTATATATACAGTAGGGTGTCCCTTATTTTACGAATTTTCGAAAACGAAAAGACGTACCCTCTCATTTTTTTCCTTTTATGTCAAAACACTCAGAAGCGAAGTTTTATCTCATTCTGATATCGGGAACACGCGCCGCTTTTCATTTGAAATTTGCAAAAATTGCTAAAAAATCAAGTTTTTGCTCCATATCTCCGATTCTGTTAATCTAACAACAAAATGGTCAATGTAAAAGTTTTAAAACACACCTTTTTCTACAAGTTTTGTATTGACATAATTGTTCTACGAGTTACGGTTATCGAGATAAATCGGAAAGAAGTGCGAACTTTTTCGGAAACTCGCAAATTGCTCCAATCCACTCACCATAGTAGGATATAGAATTAAGTACAACAGCACTTCATAAAAGTGTCTAAACCAAGTTTATTATACCTTAATATTCACAAAATAATTGCACATTTGTGTACTTAAAATAAGAAGTACGAACAATCCATGCTAATTGATTTTTTGTATGGGGCAGGGCCGTCACGTGGGTACTGGAGCGGGGTGGTAACCCACAGCGCTTTTTTAAAGAAAAACAATGTTGGTTCGAGGCTACTAATATTAAAATGAAAATATGAAATTGATTAAATCACAATATTAATATTTATTGATTATAATTTGACTTTGTATACATAAATAATACCATAAAACAGATGAATAAATTTCCTCAAATGTTTTCATCTAAATTCAAAGAGTTTAAAATTATAACAAAAGATGAAAAGTAATCGCAATTACAACACGTTTACAACAAGTTTATTCTACGTTAATATTCATAAAATAATTGCACATTTGTGTACTTAAAATAAGAAGTACGAACAATCCATGCTAATCGATTTTTGTAAGGGGCAGGGCCGTCACGTGGGTACTGGAGCGGGGCGGTAACCCACATCGCTATTTAAAAGAAAAAAAATGGGTTTCACCAATCCTGTTAAAACTAACAACAAAAATAAAGTGTGGAATCGGGATTAGATGTGGTATTTAAAAATATTTAAAGAAAAAAAAAGTTATCTTTTATTGATAAGAACATCTTCCTAAAAGCCACGTTGGGAACGGGAGTACAATAAATTAATCTCTCCCTGAACCGCTTGATTATATATAAGGGGCGATTTTTCGGATGGGGGTTTGCTACCTAAGTTTGGCTTAATTGTTTGAAAAACCTTTAAAATTTTATAAATTTTGGAAAGGATTTGCAAAAAGATGATAACAAGACTCGAAATTACGGGAGTCGAAGAGTGGAGATTCAAAGTAATTTCTACAACTTATTTGATATAGCATATTCAGACGCACTTAATATATTGAAGATTAAAGAAGGTAAGGCGTTTTTGATGAGACAAAGAGAACCAGGAAGGCCTTGCCGCTTAACTAGAGTTGTTAGGAAACTTGCAGAAACAGAAGAGTGTGCAAAACAGGGCTGCCAATGAGGGAAAAATACCTAAGACATCATTCATCGTCAAATTCTACAATGACATTGGTGCGGGAAATCGTATATAGTTCGTTTTACAGTATTCAAAATGAAGAATCAGATTCAAGGGAAGTATTATTATTTACTTACACAAAAAGCAAGCCGTTGCCGAAATAACGTGCAAGGAAGGTCATAATTATCCCAAAACTGGAAGCAGGTTTTGGATATTAGTTGAGTGGTAAAAGACTCTGTTTTCTATTCTGTAGGCAAAAACTGAAGCTCTTAAATACTGCACTGATGAATTAGCAATAAATAAGTCCTCCCTTTAACGAGTTTGAACAAACACTCGTGAAGAATGGGCTAGAGGTGCAATGCACTTGTTTAAAAACTTTTCAATTCACTTAATTTATTCATCTGTTTTATGGTATTCTTTATGTATACAATGCCAAATTATCTATAATAATAAAAGAAAGAGTCTGTCTGTGTGTATGTCTGTGGATCGCAAAAGACCTACTTAGACTGCACTAAAAAATTCGAAATTTTTAATATAGATTCCTTTTAATACCTACGTGTGCACCTGAGGCTTAGTTTTTTCATATTTGATTGTGATTTTTAATTAATATAATTAGTTTCAAAAATACGTCATCCACGTGGGATTGCGAGACCATAACATGGCTTGAAAATACATGGACCGGGTCGAAACGGGGGCTAGAAGCCTTCCTCTATTAGTTTGATTGGTTGAGATACATGCACTCGCCCTAAGGCTGCTTCATCCTCTATTAGTGTTTGCTTTTTTAAGTGCGCATGTACTAACACGAATTTAGTTTTGTTTGGATTTTGAGTGCATTTTCACAAGTAAGCATGCCTCTAAAAGGAAGCAATGCGAAGTTAACGGGTTCCCAGTAAGGCGGGACCATACTGCTAGTAATCAATAAATATTAATATTGTGATATAATCAATTTCATATTTTCATTTTAATATTAGTAGCCTCGAACCAACATTGTTTTTCTTTAAAAAAGCGCTGTGGGTTACCACCCCGCTCCAGTACCCACGTGACGGCCCTGCCCCATACAAAAAATCAATTAGCATGGATTGTTCGTACTTCTTATTTTAAGTACACAAATGTGCAATTGAATATTAAGGTATAATAAACTTGGTTTAGACACTTTTATGAAGTGCTGTTGTGCTTAATTCTATATCCTACTATGGTGAGTGGATTGGAGCATTTTGCGAGTTTCCGGAAAAGTTCGCACTTCTTTCCGGTTTATCTCGATAACCGTAACTCGTAGAACAATTATGTCAATACAAAACTTGTAGAAAAAGGTGTGTTTTAAAACTTTTACATTGACCATTTTGTTGTTAGATTAACAGAATCGGAGATATGGAGCAAAAACTTGATTTTTTAGCAATTTTTGCAAATTTCAAATGAAAAGCGGCGCGTGTTCCCGATATCAGAATGAGATAAAACTTCGCTTCTGAGTGTTTTGACATAAAAGGAAAAAAATGAGAGGGTACGTCTTTTTGATTTCGAAAATTCGTAAAATAAGGGACACCCTAATATACAGCTATGATATAATGGTCAACGACTTTTTGTACAGTTTGAACTGTAACATAAGGTTGCTATCCAGTTGTATGAAACATGAAGTAGGATGTTAACAACATTTGGGCATTTTGTTGCTTGGCATTGTAAAGTAAATCTCCAAATTGGGACCATCAATATATCATAACAGCTCGTTCCTCCAAAATCCCTTTGCAAATTCATGCATGTAAAAATCATGGATTCGCATAATGCTGAGCAAGCTGCTCTGACTGCAGATAAACCCTTGGGGGGCATTCAAACTTACTGGGATTCTTTCAGCCACAGGCCTCGTAAGGAAGCTGTGGCTAATTTCAGAATTCGGACCAGGCATGATTGCCTTGCAGAACACCTAAAAAGAATAGGTATCCTTGCGACAGACGTGTGCCAAATCTGCGGAGGGGGCACTATGAATGCTGAGCATCTTCTCCTTTGCCCCGGCCTTGACCAAGAATCCCAGAACCGTGGAGACATCTGTAAACTATACTGGAACGCAAGGGACCTAATGAACTAATGACACTTTTAAAGATATCATTTTGTTTTGTGTTCGGCACTTGTTTTCTCTATAGTTCCATGCTTCAATTGTTACTGCTAAGTTGTTATTTTCTAATCGTTCTTGTTTTTTTTACATATTTCTCTTGTTAATGTTTCGTTATATTTTCTGTTCTGTTATATCTAAAGTTGTTTGTCTTACCTTTTGTCACGTGGGTTGCCTGTATTTATGGATTGAATTTCCAATAAATGCCATATGTAACAACATATATCATAACAGTTCTAATAATGCTTAGGATACCACATTAGTTACAATAATGTAGTTAAAATATGTAGTACACAGGAATAAAACCCACTAATATTTTCTTAAGGCATATTACAAAGTAAAAACAACTTGAAGGAAATACAAAATATGAAAACAAAAAAGGCTTCAAAAATATTTTTTACGACCTTAGGGGAAAAAAAAAAGGTATAAACAATCCAAATTAGACTGACCATTTTTACTATCATATTAAGAGTAATTAAAAAAAAGCTTCAATATTAATTTAAATAATTATATTTATCCAGTAAACATATGATTAATTATTTAAACTCATAATCAGCAACAATATTAAGGTTTATAAAGTAACTTAAAAGTATTTAACTAAAAAAATCAACTTAAGACATTGAGCTAGAAGGGAAACTGGAGTGAAGTGTCAGCAAGCCGAAAACCCACTCACACCCTTTTGAGCGAACAGGGCAGAAAAGGACTATTTTCTCTACACTTGCATGCAATGCTTGTATAACACCTTTAACATATTGACTTGGGCTCCTAAATGTATTTTAACATTTTTAGTTCGAAAAAAATAACTTTCTTTAACTTTAAATTGCAACTTTTTATAGAAAAAACCATGTGGAAAACTAACTGAGAACTTGCAAAGACGAACCCAATAGGGGAATATGCCAAATTTCTAGGTTTTCTGCCCCGTTCGTTGCAGTGCTGTGTATTAATTTGCAAATTTCGCTATTGAACCAGCTATTTTACTGCCCTGTTCAGTGAATCACACACCTAACCACTTTTCTTTTAGCTCAATTACTTAACACAATACATAAAATACTTACCAGCAACCATTAAAGGGCTTTCTTTAGATTTTTTAGCCAATCTTGCCATAGCACCATCGTCATCTTCATATCTGCTTGTTTTTTCTGGGATATTTTCTGGAGGCGAAGCCATTGCAGCTGCTAAAAAGAACAGAAAAACAATTATTTAACATAAGGTTGAAATATTGTCACACTAGAGTAACATGGACAAAGTCATAATTTAAAACAGGAGTTCCCAACCTTTTTGCACCTGCATACCATTTGACTTTTTTAGAAATATTGGCATACCTTAATTATTTTAATAAACATATGATATTTACTCTTCTAAAAGTGTTCAAAGGCTTTTTGAAGTAAATTCCAAAGAAATACCCGATTTAGAACCACGGTCAAGTGATGAGCCACCTGAGTAAGCACTAGGCACTCAATACTTATATTAATAGCAACATTGTATGCATAGATACACTCTACAGCAATAGTTATTGATATCAGTAGCGCTTTGGAAATGGAAATAATATACTCAAACATGCCTAGGCTGTAACACTGGTCACATATAGGCATTTGTTCTATTTTTTACTAAAATTTTCCTGTAGTTCATGGTCTTTTTTATGACAATACACACATCATTTTAAAGGTAGGAGTGAAAGTTATAAGAATAGTGTCCTCATGTACTTACTCTTATAATTATTTAATAAAAGTAATCACTTTTCAACTATTTATTAAAACACGCTAACCTTAGAGGAGTAAGAGGTAATGCCAAAAAAGGTTAAAGATAATATTTGTTACAATTTTATTTAAATTCCCTGGCAAATTTTTCCAAGACCAATGTCAGTCACAAATCATTAAGAGCTTATGGATGATGCAATATTTCGAAATTGTGTCTCTGAAATAAAAAAAAGCGAAAGAAAATTTATTTCTCAATTAAATTAATCGTTGATTAGTTTTTTGATTGATTAAAACTGAAATAAATATTAAAAATACTTTAAATTTTGTACTTACATTAGTGTCGACCTTTCGGGTTCAAAAATCTCGAAAAGAACGGGTATAACTGATGCCAAATGCTAGTAAAACCAGAATATAAACAAATAAACTTTTGTAAAAGTATAGAACAAATAAAGCTTGAATTTCATTAAATTATTTTTTAAGATATTTTAAAGATATAAAATATGTTAAAACTTTATAATTTATTTTTTCGGATGTTTGAATTCACTATATGGCAGCTGAAACAGCTGTTCGCATTGTTCTGTTTGTTTACTAATGTTCTTTCATTTTGCGTTGAGTAATAAAGCGACTAAAAGTCACATGCTTCCTGTTACTTAAAGAGTCAATTCAGATTTTAAAAATAAAATGTGAAGTCGAGATTTTTATTTCTAAACAATTAAAACCTTTTTTGTTATTGAAGGTAACATTGCATAAAGTAACATCAACTCATAATGATAAAACTTGTCACCATTGTGCAATACATAGATATAGTGCAATAAATTATAGATCAGGACTCATATTCATTTTGTATAGTCTATAGGTACTGAACACATTTAAATTTTACTTGGGACTGTTGTCATAATGTCAAGAGACACTTTAGAACCAAAATATATTATAGCTTCAAGGCTTACCAACTACTTGCAACTTCATGGTAAGATTGATTTAAATAATTTGCATGTGTCAAATTATCAGACACCACTTCTAAACTAGTTTAAGATTTTAAGCATGAATAGTTGGTTTTTTATTTTAACTTGGTTTTTACTTTGTCTTATTCAGACTTTTTAAGGTGTTTGGTCCAATTCAATTTATGCTTTTTACTTTGAGAATCGGATTTTGTTGAAATTATTTTACTTAATGATATATTTTAGTGTTAGTACGGCTAGTGAGCATTTGTATGCAACAATTATTGAATGAATTAGGACTTTTGTGCTTAACAAGTTATATTTTCGAACAACCTAATTTTTTTTCCTTCTAAAAATTGATTTTTAGTCCCTGATAGTAAAACACTCCGCCTATTTCAGTTTACTTGACCAAGGGCTATGGGGTGCTAGTCATATGTTCTGGTTATTTGGTCAACCTCATGCGGGAACCTCAGTGTTTAGTTCCCAAGTATGCTTGGTCCTCATCTTATTGACTTATTAAGAGATGCAAGGATGAGTCAACCTCGCCCTATCCAGGACTATATCCCTTGACCTGTAGCCTGACAGTAAATGTGCATAAAGTTGTGGAGCAGTTGGTATGGATTTGACGATTTGGCATTATGCTGCCAAGCTTCAAAAATGTCCAAATGTGGCAAGCATTTCACTTTACACTCTTACAACTATAGAACCCTTACGTTAATTTTTGCAAGCTCATCAAAAGTTGCTAATCAGCAAAGCAAAAGACCATTCAATCAAAATTGTACAGAAACTCTGCTGTGATTAGATTGGTTCATTCACTGGCGAGTTTAGAAATTGGGAAAAAAAAACATATCAAATTTTATACCTGTAACATATGTTGTATAGAATTTTATGTGGAAATGTTTACAATTTTCATAATTACTTAATTGCTTGGTTATATAATAGAAATATCCAAGTGAGACTGGCTCTTAAATATTTCTAAATTTTTCGAAATGCATATGGTATGCTAGCTTTTAACGATAGCTTTTTCTTATGCACTCATGAGTGGAGTTACACTAAATGCTTGTTTACAAATAATTTTTTACCTTTATTTTACAGGCGACAAAGTTCTCAATGGATCCTGCAAAATGTCCCTTGCTACATCTGCACTATGTCTGTTAAACAATCTATTTGTAGAAGTTTCAAATGATGGATTGGCGGGTGACTCCAGCCGTTTCCCTGGAAACGTTGTCCAAGACGTACAGTTTCTCTCAGATTTCATGAAAAAAATTCCATCTCTTAAGGTAAATATTGTCATATAACTCATTAAAGTTGCTTTATTTAATTTTGTTTAGCTGTTGGTTTAATAGACTTGCATTTTTGTTGAATTTTGTTAGCAAGTTATTTGTTATGTAAATTTTGATGCATAAAAAAATCCAAGTTTAACTATAACTATTGCATTTCAACCAAGTATATTTTGTCAATATTTGAAAGGTTGTTTTTCATTCATCAAAAACAAGTGCAGTCTATCTGTATCTGAAAGGCAATTGATTTTAGGATCACTGTAGATTTCTGGAATAATTTGGGAATTCCTCATACATCAAAATACTTTTGTTGTGTTTGAGCATGTAGATTTTTGCTCCATGCTCGTTCAGCTTTTTTACAATTTGTTTTTGACATGCATGTTTCTATAAGATCACAAGCTTTTGTGCTGGGTTGTGTTAACTATTTTTTTCCTACAACCCTCCCTTAGCTGGCAGAGTAATAGCATAGTTTTGCTGGTTTGTGTTTTAATTTTTTTTTTTTTGCTACAAGTCCTCTCTTAAGTAATTGGCTAATGACAATAAAATCAACTAGGTTTTTCAACATATCCCCTCACAGTTGTTACAGGTCAAACTTCAAATTCATTTTTATAAATGTATAACTTAAACAGACTGACTCTGTTAATATGCAACATAAGTTGGCACTTATGAAACAATCATCAAATAGTCTCATTGACTTCCAGTAGCGTATGCTTTTTTCCTATCAGTGTATAACACAATTTCAGTTCTATGCAGTTTTTTATTTGAATCCTTTCATAAAAAAATGGTGACTCACTAACGTTGCACTGAAAGTAGATTTATAACCATATGGGAGCTAAATCTATAATGTTAAATTAAATTATTATTGAATGTATAACATTAAATGTTAAACAGTTCTGCTTACTGATAAGTCTTATCCAAAGTTATGAGTTTTTGTCTAGTTACCAATGCCTTTTTTTTGTAGTTATTTCATCAAGTTCAGACCTTAAGGGGTGGCGTGGATCTCACCATTTTCCCAAAGCTCACGGTTCTTGAACTACGTAAAATACCAGCTCATTTGATAATTGGGTTAGATTGTTTGGCTGTTCAACTGAAGGCACTGATATGTTCTCGAAGCCTTTATCTTTTAAAAGTGAGTATGTTTTCTCTTATTGAAATATGAATTTGTAGTTAGTAAAATAAACACATGTTATAAAATTACCAATATATTTTGTTAAGAAAATGAAAATCCATGGAAAATAGTTTTTTTCACAACTATCTGATGTATCGTGACTTTCACCTTGCTAGTGGCCTCAAATATAGGCAAGTAGATTTAAGTCAAGCATAACAAATTTTTGTGTAGTGAAAAATGAGCAATTACATCTTGAAACTCCAATATTTTTCAGACAAATGTTCGAATAATATGTATGCCTATGTAAAATATTTTGACTTCCTGAGGGATGCAGATATATAAAGCTATCACCTGACTATCCGGCTATCCACCAATACACATTTTTTGTGTGAAAAAAATGTTCTTTTTAGAACTTAAAATGTATCTGACTTTATAAATTTACTAAGTTATTAAAATTTAAAGCATGGAATACTTTTTTACAGATATCTGCTGCAAAAATAGAAATAGATAATATTATTGTATAGGGCCTTGGCCTGTTTACAATGGTTGGCAAATTACTAATCTTTTAAGGATGCATTACCAAACAACAACAAATAAACTACATAAAAGCACTTAAATACGTAAAAAGAAACACAAAGAAGTAAACTAATTAACAATTTCATCAGTGATAAATATAAGCTGTAGAAATATAATAAATACATTTTTGTTTAAATTTTAATTCATGCCGTTCAAGTTTACAGTTTAGCCAATTTGCTTATTCCTCAGAGGGTTAAATGCATATTTTAATATTTTAGTTATTTTATTATTAAACTTGTTTTAAAATTAATATTTTTCCTTTTCTTCAGGAAATTTTCGGTACATCACTAAATGAGGAAAGAGAAGCACTGATTTGGACTGAATTGAAAGAGTTGAATTTATCTTATAATTATTTAGAAAACCTTGATCAGTCACTTGTAAGTGGATTTTTTTTATGATACCTATTAATATTTTTGTCTTTTTGTATTAACTTTTATTTCTGATTTTTCCTAATTTATTTTGAAGTTAAATTTTACTGAATGGATTAATCTTACACATATTGAATAGAAAAAGTTATCACAAGATTCTACAAAATAATTTGTATGGTTATTTTTTTTCTGGACTTTGTTATAACTTCTCAATTGTTATGTAGTTGCCTTTATAAATGTATGTACATGTATGTAGATACCTTCTTATAGTAATATTTTCTTAGTAATACCTTCTATAGTAATAGCTTCTTATAGTAAAAATTATTTGATAAAAATAAGTTCAAAATAATTTGTTTAGAAATCCACCTATACACAATTTATGTGTTTAATCTTGTAATGTTTTATCTCTTAATTTGTACATGTTGGGTTTTATAAACCAAGCAACATTTTTAACTTTATCCATTGTTTTATTAAACTCAATTTTGTATAGAAAAATTTTGTAATCAGATTTTTTTTTCAATTAGAGATGTCTTCCAAATGTTGAAGTTCTTGATTTAAGCCATAATCATATTAAAAATACAGGAGAAATACAAGTAAGTTTGTAGTTTAACTGCTTTAATAAGTACAAAATATATTGTGGTATAGAAAAATATTGTCATGGTTCTAACTTACAAAGGTTTGCTAATGTATTGAATATATTTTATAATTTTTTACAGGTTTTGAAATTGCTGACATTTGTGAATTTAAGTTATAATAATCTGAGTAGTTTGCCTGTCTTTCATACCTCCAGCTGCCGATCCTTAACAAAGTTATATATGCGTAACAATCATCTTGAAGATCTGGATGGTATAATTTTTTTTAAACAGTTATCTTTTTGTTACAAATGTATCTTGATTGTTGTTTTTCATTTTTTAACAAAATACAAAGCTTCAAAGTTTGTTTTGTTGAATTTAATATTATATATGTAATATCAATTCATGTATATACAGTGGTGGCCAAAAGTGTGGACATTTTTTTAAAGATTCATGTAACTTTGTGCTTGTAAAACATATAAATTTTCACTTAAATACAAAAGTTTGTACATTAAATTGAAATTTTCAAAAAATGTCCACACTTTTGGCCATCACTGTAGTTAAAAAAAAAGCCTACTAAGAAGCTTATAAAGTGGTTTTGGGGTGGTCCAGAAAAACTCAGAGTTAGATACTACACATTAAGAGTCCAGGGGAGCCCCTTGATTGACTAGGAAGCTTCCTGTATTCAGGTCTGTTTTTTGTGGACATTGGGGGCAGGAAACAGGTTTCTCCCTCAGTGCTTCTCTCGCATTACTGGTGTATGGCTCCTGTCTCGCTTGAATCAGGGTTGTTGCGAGAGAGACACAAGTTTAGAATTTAGATGATGACTCGATACAGTCACCAAAGAGGCTTGTTACAGTCAGACCCTGTTGATGAAGGTTTGTTTTTCCTTCTGGTCTTTTGAAATGTAATCATGAGAAAGGCAATATTATCCTTTTAAGATTTCTTTTTATTTGTTTTATTATATATTGTTTTGAGTTTGTACAGGGTAACGGACTAAATAGCCTATGCCCTTCCCTTCTGGGCACAATTTTTTTAAAATGTTTTTTATAATATTGTTTTAATTTAATTTGTGCAATCAATAACTAACTAAACATTTTTAAATGAAGTTAAGTTATCAGAGGTTATAGATGCACCAACTTTATTATTAATGTTTTAATGAAGTAGTAATTACACTGACCAACAGTGAAAAATTTTTCTGAATGGATTTTCTCTTCTTTTTCAGTCTTTAATGTGCAGAATCCAAGTATGTTTTCATAAAAAAAGAACCTATTTCCGTTTATTTTTCATCAAATTAACAACAGACATCAAAATAACAGCTTTATTAATGAAAATCATTCATATGTTTAAACATATATTTTTTTTAAATATGTGTCGATAAATAAGTGCATTTATAAAAATTAGTTGTAGATCTTTGGTTCAAATTATGTTCTTTACACAGTAGTGTTTCAACCAAAGGGACTTTAAATATATGTGAAAAAATACGTTTTAACCTTGGTATACCGTATTTAAACAATATAAAGTAGTTATTATTTTAATATCCTTAACAAGTATTTTTATCTCATTTTATATTTCATTGTATGTTTTTTCTTACAGGATTAGATTGCCTTTTTAATTTGGAAGAGTTGGATGTTAGTTATAATCTACTCTCTGAATATAATGTCCTTAATCCATTAGATAAACTGAAATGTTTACGAATGGTAAGTTTTTGCAAACATTATCACTTTCCATCTTTGTCAACTTTTAACCCATTAAAGCCAATTCACAATAAAATTTGCCACAGATTTCTGTTTAAGTATTCCTGAATATGCAAAATACAAGACAAATGAAAATCCTAGTACTGAACAATTTACGTAGAAAATACTAAGGTATATAAAAAACAAATTTTAAAAACTTAAAGTTGATGTTTTATTCGAAAATGAGGGTGTTAATAGTATTTACAAGTAGGTTAAATCGACAGTAAATGGGTTAAACTGAGATTTGCTTTGACAAAACTAAACGGCTCTTATATTTCTTTCTATCAGTCTTCCTTTATTAATAATTAGTAATGGTAAAGATCAGTATAGATTACCTTATTTCTTAATTTTACATTTAACTTTACTTTAATATTTTTGTTTATTTTCACAAGGTTTATTTCTTATCTTGAAATTATGAGGTTTAGTTTCATTTAATGTGTTAGATACAGTAAACTTTTTTATTAGTTTTTGGATCCTTTAAAAAAAAGAGGTTTTTCTTTCAGATTACCTTTGAAGGCAACCCTTTGTACTTTCACCATCAGCATCAACTATTGGTTGTCAGTTACCTTAACCCTCTTGTTTTGATAAGAGGTTTAACCTTAAATGGCAGGCCTCTTACTGTTAATAGATCTGTGGTAAGATTGTACTGATTTTGTATTTTTTTTTATTTAGTGTACAAACCAGGGTTGGGGGAAAAACTTGCTTTTTTAAATTAAAAAACATGTTTTTGTTTGTTTGTTTTAAACACGTTTTTTTGTTTAAAATATGTTTTTGTAAACAATTAAATTTTGGTTATTGAACAAGTTGAATGGGTTTAAAAAAAAAAACTTCTTTTTTGCGTTTTGGTCTTCTATATTTACTTCCACCCCAATAATTTTAGGCATATGCCTTACATCTTTCTTTGTCGAAGAATCATAGAATACAAGAAACCTTCGATTATATGGCGATTCAGTGTCTAATAGAATAGCTAATAGAAGAATTTATAAACTAATACTATATATACTATAGTATGTTTGCTATTTTAATAAACTAAAATTATAATGACTGTATGAAAATTATAAATGAACATTATTTAGCCAATAAATTATTTTAAAACATATAATAATGAATAAAATTGTTTTAAACATGTTTTTTATTACTATGTTTTAAACATGTTTAAAACAATTGTTTTAAACAAAATGTTTTAACCATAACAACCCTGGTACAAACTGTTGAACATTTACCCTAAATGTGTTCTTTTAAGCATAAGACCTTCCTTTTACAATAAATTGTACATTCAATTAATATTTCTTCATTTTTGTTCATTAAGAATGCAAACTATTAAGTTATTTGTTGTAAAAGGTAGTTATATTTATATGATGAAGTAAACTTTTTTGTATTACATTTATTTTATAACCTTTTATTGTGTTTGCTTTAAAATATCATTAAATTATATTTCTATGTATTGTATATTAACAACTAACTTTTTTTTAAATATTCTTGAACAATTAGCAACAGTAAAGTAAAAATCAGTTTTATTTGTTTATAAATAATTATTTAAAAATTTTGATCATCCCTCGGGTCCTTCTATTGTCTGGGGTTAATTTGTGGCTGAGGAGTCCAGTCAGTGTGATGCTTGCCTGCAGGAGAAAGATCCAAGTTTCTAGTTTGAACATTTCCAAGTTAATTGCCTACTTATGGAGTCTGTGCAGCCAAAATACCCCATGTTAAGGGAGTGCACATTAGATATGCTTCAATACCCCAACACTGTGTACGATGTTGCTTCTAAAATTTGTGTTGGGTGCCTGCTCCAGTGTCAGTTCCTCACTTAACTGTAGTTCCAAACTACTACTCCCGTTACCAATAGCCCTTGTGTAGCTCTTAGGCTTCGATAACTCAACTGTCTGAGGTCAATTTATGATTCTTAATTCATCTTGAAAAGTTAAGAAAACCTAGACTATCCATTTGGCCTGTTTAATCATTAGTATTGGTACCTCAAGCTCTTTCAGTCTATTGAAACTGAATAAGTTAACCAGATTATGCACCAGTAGGCTTGGGTATTCTTTAACTTTCTGGGGGCTGGGGAGCCCAGTTGGTTAAGCACTCGCTTAGCACGCGGAAGATCCCAGGTTCGGCTCCGGGCATCGCCAAAATAGCTGTCCACCTATAAACGGCCTGTGAAACCAAAAATATCCCACGAATAATACCGTGTGTAAGGGAGGGCACATTAAATATCCTTCAAAGTCCTAACGCTGCCTACAATGTCGCCCTTAAAGGTTTTGTTGGGTGCCTATTCAGGTGTTGGCTTGTAACCTGACTGTGGTTCTGAAATACGACGCCTGTCGCCAATAACCCTCGTGCAGCTCTAGTGCAACGATAATTCAAACCTAACCTAACTTTAATTTTCTGTTTTGATGTGTTTTGTGTTTCTCTTGATATATGAACTCTTATATGACCTTGTTTTTGTCAAACTATTCTTCGATATTCCATTTACAACTGCATTTATTTCAGCCTGCTACTTCCCGTCAAATAAGCCGTGATAACCACCACCAAACATCTATCAATGCAGTTGTCGGAGATGGTTCAGAACATGTACATGCCACCTCTAACCTTGACTATTTATCAAGAAGTTTTGCTGACTTTTCGGAGAGAAGTAGCTTCGAAGAGAGAAGTTCGTTGACCAGCCAGGATGGTGCCGAGAAAATAGCGGTCAGTACTCGCAAGGTTCGAAGGCGAAAATCCAAAACTGGTAAGAAGAAGTCCAAAAAATTGAGAGAAGTACTTATCAATGAGAATAATGATGAAGATTTGGAGGTAGAGAAAACCCCTGAAACAGGTAGGTTACTATAGTTTGCCATTTACTTCTGAAAATTGTAATTTTTATTGCTACAAATTAAGATTTGGAAAATTTTGCCCTTTGGAAAATTAGACAGCATAATAGATTGAAATTTTGTTTGTAACTTTGTACATTTGAAGTCTGAAAGAATAACTATATATGTCTTTAATTGGGGACTATTTTTTTTTTATTAAGCGAGTGCATAGATATATTATCGAAGCTATTATATGCTCATACTCACTATAGTAAGTTATTTGGAGAAAAAGTGGTTCTGCTGATAAAAGAGTGCTTTTCACATTTGGAGAATATTTGGTGTTATGTATTTAAGTGTTTTACTGACTGATCAAAGTGTAAGTAGTATCCATATAAACTTTTATTATTGTATTTAGTTTTATTAGCATAAATATTATGTTGCCATTGTACAAATATAATTTATACATAAGAATCTAACAAATTAATGTAATGTTTCAGTTCCTGATACCACAATCCCTAGTCACCTGCAAACAAAGGCAACCATGGAGACCAGAAGACATAAACTCGGGCAATCCTGGCTCATTCCCGAAAGCTCTTTCTCAAAGATAATGCTCCCTTCCTCTCAAGTCCCATCCAACACACCCATCAACAGCACTATCTTAACCTCAGACCCAATTCCAGAAAAGGATCTAGCTGACAAAATCAACAGTTCCCTTGCCCTCCAGAACAGCAAATCTTCCAGTAATGTCCTCACATCGTCCCCAAAAGCTGAAAAAGATACGGCAGAAGGTCATGATATCAAGTTTCAAGAAGCCGTGAAATACTTAGAAGAAATCCGGGAAATGCAAGAGGAGATAAAGACCACCTGGGATGGCGTGGATCCGGACAAAAATCCGGATATGGAATTTTTCGGCAGGATGGCTTTTGGGGACGACTGGAAATCGCAAATGGGGGTTGCTTCAAGTAAAGAGGACTCTGCAGATGGTGATATTTATAAGCTGAGTGCTGATCACAGTAAAGGGGATTATCAAGACCTAGACGGAATTGAAGAACTAGAATCAGAAGAAGGTAATTTCTAAAATTATATATTTTTTTATATCCTTAGTCATTATATTTTTGCTAATAAATGGAATATAACTAATGAAAATCTAAACTCATCAGCATTAGTGTGCTAAGACCTACCATGCCCATTTCAGCTTACTTAACCAAGGGTTCTGGGGTGCTAGGTATATGTCCTGGTTAGGTGCGTCAACCTCATGTGGAACCCCCAGTGTTTAGTTACAAAGTATGCTTGGTCTTTATTATATCGACCCACTTAAGGGCTGAAATTATGATTAAACCTCAATCAATCGGCAAGTTAAAGCGACATAGAATATTATTCTTAACTTGACCCATATTTTATCATTACTTTGCTTAAATTAACCTCATATTTTAGTATTTAGAATTAATTTAAGTTTTTTTCAAAATTAACTTAAAATTCTAATCTATCTTGAAAATTTCTAATATTTTCATTGAAGTAAAAATAAAAATTAAGTATTAAAAAATCCATATTTTCAAAAATGCTTTATAAGAAATCTGTATGGACCCTGTTAAAACATTAAATGTATTTCAAATGTTTATACAATATTACCTGGTTGTAGCGCCATTCAATTGAATGTGATGTCTAAGACCTTAAAAAAAGAGTAACAAGTTATAAACAAAGTTTAATGTTAAGTGTAGTAAATCACAAATTATATGTATTTTATACTCATATTATTAATTAAAGTTATAAAATAACATCTATTGAATACATTTTAACCTTATGTGTTATTAGTAGTTCTTTAATTTCTCCTTTTTTGGGCAATGATTTTTTAAGCGGGAAATAAATTCCAAATTTGGGGACTACTCACACAATTGGCAAAAAAAGAGTAAAATTTAAATGCTGAAAATGAATTTTTTAATGTCTTCTTTAAGAAGGCATTTGGGAGATATCATATAAATGTATAGTTTTAGCTTTATAACCTAGGACAGGTGTTCCAAACCTTTTTGCAACTGTGTACCACCTGCCTTTTTGAGAAATTTTGGCTTACCACCAAACCTAAATATTTTAATAAATGCATAATATATACTCTTCTAAAAGTGTTGAAAGGCTTTTTGAATAAAATTCCTGAGAAAAATTCCTATTTAATGGTTATGTGGCTGCATGGACAAGAGTAGTCCTTGTACAGAGCATAACTTCAACCACCAATATTTGTAATTTCGTAATATTTGCAATTCTGTATCCGTAACCTTAAATTGTGTATTTAAACTCTGTTAATTCTACAATAGTTGCTATTCATATCGTGTAACCTTTCCGTATATTTGTTTAAGTTCGTTATGTTTAGTTAGTTTATGTTTTTATTAAAAGTTAAGTTTATTTAAAAGATTAGTCATGACTCATTAATAATAATACACTGGGCTCGTGACGTCGGGTCCAGCATATCTGGTGACCTCCAGACTTCGGACATTCTACGTGGAACCTGTTATGATGCAGCTTGCATTATGTTCTGCCTAGCAGCCATCTTCAGACACTGTTGCACTGGTAACCAGCGCCTACAGCCTGCACTGTTGACTGGCAGTCGTTTCTTTACCGTCGTGTTCCCAGCGCCTGTGGCCAGCTTTCTGTACTGATGTGTTCCCAGCGCCTGCGGCCTGCTCCTTACACTGAAGTATTCCCAGCGCCTGCAGCCAGCTCCCTGCACTGACGTTTGCCAAGCACCTGCGGCCAGTTCCCAGCATTGAAGTGCTCTCAGCGCCTGCAGCCAGTTCCCTTTGACGTGTGCGTGCAGCCGGTTCCCACCGACGTGTACCAGCTCATACAGCTAGTTCGTACCGAGGTGTACCCAGCGCTTACAGCCAATTCCCACCAGCGTGTTCCAGCAGCAGCGGTCTTATGCCAAGTGAGCATGCCACAGCACCTCCATCGGACATTGAGCATCTTCCTGCGAACTGTCTTCAAGATATTTTCCTACTGGGACATTTTGGACATTGTGCGTGAACATTTATGGTGTTTTGTAGGTTCAGCGTCGTAAATTCGAAGTTTTTGACTGCTAAATTTTGGCCTTTCGGTAAGGTCAAGTATTTTTTTCCTTTCTTTTATAGTTCATGTTCTAATTCATTTGCCAATTTCAAATTGAATTTCTATTTTTAACTTTTGAAATTTTAAAAATTCAGAATGAATAAAGACAATATTGCCTCCAAAAATTCGTTGCAAAATCAAGTCTCGGAACTGCAAAGGGAAATTTTAGCTCTAAACGAAAAAATTGATGGTTTATTGGAATGGGGTAAAAAATTTCCTAGAGGCCGTTCCTGTTCCAGGAACTTTAAAGGCCGTAGTAATTATAGTTCCAGTAATCAAAGTTTTAATCATAAAAGTACAAATGAACAAAATAATAGAAACTCTCAACCTAAAATGTGTTGGTATCATAAAAAGTTTGGTGAAAAAGCTCTTAGTTGTAAAAATCCTTGTTCTAATCACTTAGCCAAATTGCCGTTGGACAAGCCTTGTAACCCCATAGATCCGTCCACGGAAGCGGTAATCCCTGGTTTTTTTAGTCATCGCCTTTTTGTCACCGATGTTAAAACTAAAGTTCAGTTCTTGGTCGACAGTGGCTCAGATTTGAGTTTGTTGCCTCTCTCTTATAGGGGTTGTAGAACAGTTAGCCCTTATGTTTTGAACGCTGTGAACGGGACCTCAATAAAAACTTACGGTTCGAAGTTGCTTTCTTTAAATTTGGGTCTCCGTAGGAAGTTCGACTTTCCTTTTGTCATTGCAGCCGTTTCTAAACCTATTATTGAAGCCGACTTTCTACAGCAATTTGGTTTAATTGTTGACATTAAAAATCGCAAACTAATTGACCTTTTAACGTCCTGTACCCAAAAAGGTAAAGTTTTGCCGACCTTTATACCTGGAATTAAGACTGTAGTTGGCGATAGCAAATATCACCGCCTAATCCAGGAATTTCCAGATGTAACTAAAGCCAGCCCCAGACCCTTGGCAATTAAACATGATACTGTCCACTACATTAACACTTTTGGCCCGCCTGTTTGCTCGAAAGTTCGTAGGTTACATCCTGCTCAGCTCAAAGCGGCTAAGGATGAGTTTTCCTATATGCTGGAGCATGGTATTTGTCGACCGTCTTAAAGTCCCTGGGCAAGTGCGTTGCACATGGTCCCAAAGAGTAACTCGGACTGGAGACCAACGGGTGATTACAGACTTTTGAATTCACGTACTAAACCTGATAAATATCCTTTGCCAAACCTACAGGATTTCACCCAAGATCTTTCCGGTAAAAAGGTTTTCAGTAAAATTGACCTTGTCAGAGCTTTTAATCAAATACCTGTACATGAACCCGATATAGAAAAAACTGCAGTTATAACCCCGTTTGGGTTGTTCGAGTTCATGTTCCTTCCTTATGGTCTTTGTGGCGCTCCCCAAACTTTTCAACATTTCATCAATGAAGTTCTTTTTGGGCTCGATTTCGTCTTCGCCTATTTGGACGATATTTTAATAGCCAGTACCAATGAGGAAGAACACTTAAAACACTTGCGGTTGGTCTTTCAAAGACTCCAAAATTTTGGCATTACTATTAACTCGGCTAAATGCGTCTTTGGAAAATCTGAAATTTCATTTTTGGGTCATGTTGTCAATGCATCGGGTTGTAAACCTTTACCTGAAAAAGTTGAAACTATTGTAAATTACCCCCTTCCAAAAACGATCAAAGGCTTAAGACGTTTTCTAGGTTGCTTGAACTTTTATTGTCGTTTTGTTCCAAAAGCAGGCGAGTTGCACGCCCCTTTAAATGCTCTTTTATGTGGTTCGAAAAAGAATGACAAACGTGTGATTGATTGGTCCGATTCGTTAAAGGAAACATTCCAAAAATGTAAGGACAGTATCGTCAATATCACCCACTTGTCTCATCCTGAACCTAACTGTGAACTTGCACTGTTTACAGATGCCAGCGATTTAGCTGTAGCAGGTGCGTTGCATAAGAAAATTCTTGATGGTTACTTGCCGCTGTCTTTTCAAAAAAGCTAATTTCTGCTCAAGTCATACTCAGCCTATGATAAAGAGCTTTTGGCAATTTATCTATCAATTATACAATTTCGTTATATGTTAGAAGGTCGTGTTTTTCATGTTTTGACTGACCATAAGCCTCTCATATTTGCCTTTAACCAGGGTTTTGAAAGATGTTCTCCCAGACTACTTCGTCAGGTAGAGTTTGTTTCCCAATTCACTACTTATATCCGCCATGTTTCTGGTGAACTTAATCCAGTAGCTGACGCACTTTCAAGAATTGAGGAAATAGTTTACCCTATCCAAATAAATTTCGAGGATATGGCTTCCTTTTCAATTGACCGATGAAAAGCTTCAATTTTGCTTGCAAAACCCTGATAAAACAGGCCTTGAACTAAAACTAATTGATTTTCCAAATTTTAAAGCTAAACTATATTGTGATATTTCCCAAAAATCTGTACGAGTATTTGTTCCCGACTCTTTTCGACAATTAATTTTTGAATCTGTACATGATCTTGCTCACTCGGGTGTTCGCCCAACTCTGAAGCAGATTAGCGAGAGATATGTTTGGCCCTCAATGCGCAAAGATGTAGCGTACTGGTGTCGTACTTGTGTGGCATGTCAGAAAGCCAAACTTCACAGGCACACTGTTTCGCCATTGGGCCAGATACCAACTCCAAATGCTAGATTTCAGCATGTTCATCTTGACCTAGTCGGCCCGTTGCCCACTTTTCAAAACTACCGGTACTGTCTTACCATTATCGACAGGTATACCAGATGGGTTGAAGCAGTCCCACTACAAGACATTACTGCTGTTACTGTCGCTAGAGCATTTTTGTACAACTACGTTTCTCGCTTTGGTGCTCCTGCCCGTATTACCTGTGACCAAGGTAGACAGCTGGAGTCTGCTGTATTTAAACGTTTGGCACAGTCTCTCGGCTCTGAAATCTCTCGCACTTCGGCCTATAACCCTAAAGCAAACGGGTTGGTTGAAAGAACTCATCGAACTCTTAAAGCTTAACCCTTTAGATTCTTGGGTAGATCGACTTCCTCTGGTTCTTCTTGGCCTTCGCACTGCCATTCGTGAGGACTGGAATCATTCTTCTGCTGAAATGGTATATGGTCAAACCTTAAGATTGCCAGGTCAGTTCTTTGATTCCCCTAAAACTAGTCTCACTGAACCAGAATTCATACAAACCCTTTCAAAGGCCTTTTCTACTGTTAAACCTTTAGAGGTTACTTGGAAGGATAAGCGAGCGGGTTATATTCCTAAAACTCTTCAAAAATGCAGTCACGTCTTTATACGAAACGATGCTGTCAGGAAACCACTCCAACCTCCGTATGATGGACCTTTTCGGGTTTTAAAACGGAAATCTAAAGTGTTTTTTCTGCAGGTTGACAAAGATTCAAAGTGGATATCTATTGACAGATTAAAGCCTGCTTTTCTAGCTTGCCATGAACCTACTGCAGAGTTGACCCAACCATTGCCGACACCACTTTCTGTTAATCCAGCCTCTACTAGCAGCTATACTACCAGGAGCGGAAGGAAAGTTCGTTTTCGCTTGCCCTGACGTGGAAGCTACGGAGGGGGATGATGTGGCGGCATGGACAAGAGTAGTCCTTGTACAGAGCATAACTTCATTCAACCACCAATATTTGTAATTTCGTAATATTTGTAATTCTGTATCCGTAACCTTAAATTGTGTATTTAAACTCTGTTAATTCTACAATACTTGCTATTCATATCATGTAACCTTTTCGTATATTTGTATAAGTTCGTTATGTTTAGTTAGTTTATGTTTTCATTAAAAGTTAAGTTTATTTAAAAGATTAGTCATGACTCATTAATAATAATACACTGAGCTCGTGACCTCGGGTCCAGTATAGTTATATATTTGTTTAATTATAGTATGCTTATAATAAAGGAGAAATAAAAAGATTAAAATGGTATTAACAGTATTATTTATTACCCACAGGTCTAAAACCATACCAATACAAAAATAGTACCAACTCAGCTGAAAGTTCAAAGGATACTAGGTTTTACACCTATTCCGGAAGTTAACAGAGATTTCTCTTTAAAATAATGTTTAGCGTTTCAAATAATGAGTAATATGTTTGCGTTCTCAGTGCTCATGCATACAGAAGCTATTAATAACATCATGTTGCTCACATCACTCACGCGTACCACCGGAATTTTTCCTGCATACCACCAGTGGTACAGGTACCACTGGTTGGGAATCCCTGACCTAGGAGTTTATCAAAAACCAATGTTATAAGCAAGATATTATAACATTAAAATCTAGGGGCAATTCAGGGGACCTGATTTTATAAACAAGTTGTTGTTGTCACCAAGCTTAACTTTATATAAAAATTACATATATTTAGGTGTATATACATATTCATGTGATGTTTTATATGCAAGCATTTTGTTATGTTTTATGTACCTTTTAGAGAACGAAGACTCAATATTTTTTGTTGAAAGATTTGACGGCTCATCCACAACTGCAGCTTCAGTCATTGTAGGACCAAACTATATAAAAGAAAAAGATGTTGCTTCAGCTAAATTGTTAGACAGATTGGACTTAAATGCTTTGCAATCTGTTGAAGTTGTTACTAAGGAAAAGGTTAGTTTCTTAAAATGTGATTTTAACTTTGAGTTATTGTATTCATTTATTAAAAATACCTTTTTAATTAAATAAACTTATCTTAGGTTAAAAGAGTTTTAGTTAAATACCATTTTTCTATTATTAGCAAGTACTTTCTTGCATCACTATTTCTAAGTTTAATTTTAGATTTAATTCATTAATATATGTTCATTAAAATACCAATTTATTTAGATGCATGAGTAAATTAGTGGATTTAAGATCATTATTACTGCTGAGGGCAGGTAAAATACAGTAACTAGATTAATGACTTGAACCATTGTTGTAAGCGCACAGTAACTGTCAAACCTATGAGCAAGTATACTGAAAGACTGTTTATTTAAGAACAAAATTGGTCCGATTCATTGTCAGGTAGATGCAGTTTACCTGCTTCATGGCTGATTATTTATCTGTAATACGAATTGAAACCAAGTACCTATTATTTTCTTCCAGAATGGATTAAAGTTTTCTGAAGTTCATTTACAGTTTGATACTTTGAATTCCTCGAGGCAAAAGAGAACTTATACATTTGATGATGTAGATTCAGCCAAGGTATGATATCTTACTTCAATTTAAAGTACACTGTAAAATAATCCTTTTAACTATTATCAAAGTGTGATGCATAAGTTCTGCTCTTTGCTAGAAATTTACATATGATGTAAAAAATTGTTGTGTGGTACCGGCGAAAACGATAGCGCTTCACTGGGAGTGATTGACCACATGCACCCATCCTTCTCTGTTTAAAGGCTATTGCAAGCTGTTCATGTGATTGTATGTCAAGAAAACATAAATTTCCTGTAAAACTAGCCTATAAATATTTTTCAACACTGCGATGTAAAACCACAAAACATGTTGTAGTTTGACAGAATTTATTTTACAGTTTACTCTTAGGCTTTAAATGGGGCACTTCCATCTTTCTCAATTTCTAGAAAAAATCCTATTTTTTCTTGTTTGGCCTTCAAACAGAGTACATTTAACTATTTTTTGGCTATACAGAAAAAAAATAAGTACTAATATAAATTAAATATAGTTTAAAACCTCATGATTTTCTTTACTCTCTGACTAGATATATAAAAATTTTAACAAATAAGCATTTACTTCAGAATGTTCTTAAAATTACAGTGGAAATCAGAATTGATATTTCAAAGCAAATGCACTGTTTCTTAACAAGACTGTATATTTAACATTTTCCCTCAGGTATTAGCTAAAACACTTCAACCATTTGCTGATGCTTCAACTCTGAAAGAAGTTGCACTTGGTGCTTTAGAGGTTATTATAATTTTTCTCCTTAATTTCTTATTTTAACTGTAGAACATTACTGACATTTATTTTATTGCAGTGTCTGAAATGCAACTCCCAATTTTCAAAATCAAATGCCAATAAAATGGTGTTGAAGACAAAAAAGCCACTCTATGGAAAAGACATTTTGTCATCCAGCTCTGACTCTAGAAAAGGTAAAACCTTAAATTTTTGATAACAAGAAATATTCAATACTTAATATCATGTTTTATTTATATGCCATTATTTATTGAGTTAATACTCTTAATAATATTTAAATAAGTTGCTCTAATAATATTTTGAAGTTTTAAATCTTAAAAAATAATTAAAGCTATTTATTTAATTTCCTCTATGTTCAACTTGTCCCCTGGAGTGACCATTAATTTTAAATATTCTTTGTGAATGATATTTAACTACTCTACAAAAAGTCTGCTCTGAGTCTGCAAAGGTTTGTCCGTCAATGTTGCAGCCCATTAGAGAAAAAAATACATGTGTTTCCTCCAAACTCTTTGATTAAGTTTTGATTATAACTTACTTTAAGAAGTTTTTTTAAAACCACATTTTAAAAGCATCTATTGATGCCATTAAATTGATGAAGCCAAACTTATGCAAACTTCTTTGTGCAGATTTTGAGCAATCATCAGTAAATGTGAATTTGTGTTACTGTAACTATTACATAAACATATAACTTGTAAATTTTTATTTATGATATTTTTGAATATTTTATTTAGAATATGTACAAGAAGTGGACGCCTGTCCCAATTGTGGCAGTCACATTCTCGTTGAGATGGAGACTCTTCCCATGCCTGGTATGGCTTCATCTCCCACGGGTCCAGTATTCCTGAAAAAGAAGTCCGATAAATCACCGGACTCTGTTTCCGCTGGGTCTGGATCACCTGGAAAACTGCTCTCCAGCTTTTTCCCTTCTCTAAAAATTTCTCCTATTTTAAAAAGGTCAGTGAAAATCTTTCTTTTAATGAAGTAAAATAAAAATGTGTCAATGTTTTATTGGTTGTTTAATTGGCATGTTTCAACTCTTGAGTAGCTACAAATGCAGCAGTATTTATTTAAGTTTTTTATTTGTTTTGGGGGATAGGGAGCTCAGTTGGTTAGAAAGTCGGCTTGCATACGAAATTTCCAGGTTTGGGTCCGAGAATTGGCAAAATAACTGCCGACTATAGACGGCCTGTGCAGCCAAAGATTTCTGACGAATTGGCATGTAGAATATGTCCTCATGTAGAGAAAGTGCACTTGAAATACACACCATAATTCTGAACTGTGTAGTATGTCGCCTTGAAAAATTGCATTGAGTTCCTGCTTAGGTGTCAGCCCTTTACTTGTCTGTGATTCTAAATTACCCGCCCGTCGCTAATAGCCCTCGTGTAGCTTAAGTGCAACAATAGTTAAAAACTAGCTTATATTTGTTTCGGTATTCTCAAAAGTGAGTTGTGTACAAACATTTATTTCAGTAAAACTATAGCTTTTTTTCTGTTCGTGAATCACCTAAAATGCTGTTTCACAATTTTGCTTAATTTCTCCGCACAAAGCAAATATCATTGAAACCAAAGTTTTCCAACAACATTTTCATTTTAGCAATGCTTTGCATAGTTGGAATTTAACCAATTTAAAAACGCTGAAGTTTAATACATAACAGGAATAAAAACAAGTTGCACATAAAAACTGTAAAACAGCCCAACAGATGAAAAGATTCTGCATTGAGAGTGATACCGAATTAACCAATGAAATTGCTGAAATGTAAAAATGAAAACTAAAATGAGTTACTTCATCTGAAGCAAGCCAATGGAAGTTTCTTGTGGTAACACATTAACCACACTTAATAACCACATATAGCTAATAAAACTTAAAAAATCTAAACTCCTCTGCACAACAGCCCGTTAGTGGGTTAAAGCCTGCTATGCCCATTTCAGCTTACTTAACCAAGGGTTCTGAGGTGTTAGGCATAAATCCTGGTTTGGTAGTCAACCTCACGTGGAACCCGCAGTGTTTAGTTCCGAAACATGCTTGGTCCTCATTTTATCAACCCATTTACAGGCTGAAAGGATGAGTCAACCTCACTCTATCTGCAACATTACCCAATAATCTGCAAGTTAAATCTACATAGAATATTAACCCACACTTAACTGAGTCTAATATGAGCTACTGCAATATAAACTTGTTAAATTTTGTATAGGAGTGAATATTAGTTTTCAATTCGTCATTCAAATTTAATTTTCTATGATAAATTATATAATTTGTATTCTCACCTCTAATCTGGATATAAAATGTATTTTTTTTCGCCTAAGTTACATATTTTTTACTTACAATTATGAATCAATCATTTACTAAATTTGTATTTTTTTTTTTAGAAAAACATCAACAGTTACTAATAGTACAGAAATCAAAGGTATGCATTAAAATAATTATCTTAATGCTGATGTTATATTGTTATATTTTGTTTTTGAGAAAAGTGAATTTCCAGCTAAATTTTTTATGTATAACTTATTGTTTAATTATGACGCATGGTTCCTGTTTTTTAAATTACTGATGTTAGTAATTGTAAAAGTTTTGTTGTCAGACTTAAAATATATTATTTTTTATATATATTTAAAATTTTACTTTAATTTGATCACATAGTTTTTATTATAACTGAATAGGATCTCAATTTACTTTTCTTTAAAATTCAATTATTTGGTATTAAAGAGCAGAGGCGGAAATTGCTTATGTAGTATATACTTTTCTCTTTCACTTAGCTCGATGGGTTTTTAAATGCGAAATAATTTAGCTTTTATGGTAAAATATTAACTACTATCTAAATTTGTATATCTACTAATGGCTTTAGCAATCGAAGCTAATAATCTTTAATGTAATTTAAAGCTAGATTATATATATTTGTACTTTTTTTTAAAGACATTGAGCCGAGCTTAAATGGCAATGGTGAGCCATGTTTACCGTTGGATGACAACACTCAGCTGAGAAGAAACTCCAGTGACATCACCATCCTGAGCAACCCAAGTCAAAGCAGTATTGCTGTTATTCCAGACCCTGATATGAACCTAAATACAATACTGGAAAGGAACTCGCAGACTTCTATGTAAGTATATTTCCCTTCCTCGCAAGTCATTGCCATTAAATTTCAAATCATGTTAATATTAATACAAACAAGCAAAGGATTAAAAGAAATAAAAAACAAAAATTACAATGACAATAGCGCTAAAAGCAGCTTAATTGTACAAAATAATCTGAATACAAATACAAAAGGAAAATAAAAAGTGAAGAAAGGAGATCCCGACTGACCTTCTCATCAGGGGGTCTTGCCAGCCAACATCTGCGGAGGCCATTAATAGGCGTTAATGGTGAAGAGTTTTCCGGATTACTATTGCAATTTTAAATTCTAATTTTTGTTTTTGCTCATTTTGTGCGGAACTGTGATTTCTGCGGCGATGCTTTGATTTTATTTTATTTTGATGTGCGTGCCGAGTAGGGTCATCTTCATTTTTACTGTTTAATGATCGGGCTTGGTACGTAATTTTGTTCTTATATATTTTATTCCTCTTTGTTTGGTTTTGGAGGCGTTGGGGTCAGTAGGCTGCCGTTTCTGCTTATAGCTGGCAGTCCATTTCGGAAACGCCACCAGAGATTTTGGTTGACTTATGACTTATGACTTGAGTGGGGGGCCCGTTAGGGCCAAGCACCGCGACCACTGGTCTATTGTACTAACCCCATCGTTTAACCTTGAAATAGGCCAATAGCTGAGATGAACCTCAGAATTTCCCTGATTGGTAAGTTATCAACTTCCCAGGCATCAATACAATGGTACCCAAGATACTCAAATCTTTGTGCAGAGTAGTTGTCACATTCGCAGAGAACATGAAACGAACTTCCCTCAACCTGTTGACATGCCCTACAGAGAGGGTCATCTTTTACACCCATAATATTCAGATGTCTATTGAGAGCACAGTGACCTGTTAGTAGCCCAATAGCTACACGAATCTCTTTCCTGCTAAGGCTAAGTAATTCCTTGGCTCTCCTCCATGGAGCACTCTGGTTGAGCTCCCTAGCCTGCCTTTGATCGGCTGCCATTTGCCAATCAGCGAAATTGTAAGCTTGGAACAGCCGCCTTATGGTATTCCTAACAGAATTATGCGGAAGGCCAAGCACGGGCTCGGGACCTATAAAAGCAGTCTTCGATCCCGCTTTTGCCAAAATGTCAGCCACTTCATTTCCTTCAATCCCTCTGTGCCCGGGAACCCAAAATAAGGACACTTTATTAAGGCGAGCTAACCTTGCGAGGGACAGGTGACATTCCCATACAATGCTAGAGGAGAAACATTGTTTGGACAGTGCAAGCAATGCTGCCTGACTATCTGAAAATATCCTAATTTTTTGGTCCCTAACATTTCTGTCGAGACAGTTGTGTGCACAGGCTAGGATAGCAACAATTTCAGCCTGGTACACTGTGGCAAGATTCCCAAGAGAGAAAGAAATTTTTGTGTTATTGGAGACACAGTAGGCCCCAGCACCTGTTCCTGAGGACGTTTTAGATCCGTCTGTGAACCAGACCTCATTAGCACTCTTAGTGTTAATCTGACAGCTATCCCATTCCATACGTGTGGGAATGTGTATGGAATAGCTGTCCTCGAAACTGTATCGTTTAAGAATCCAGTCTTTGTTTGCATTAAGGCAAAGATGCCCTTGAACTTGAGTTCCGAGGTTTTTAAAAGTAGTAGTTTCATTGACAGTCTTCCAGTCACCAGTAAGCTTAAGCCTATCAGCACACAAGACCGCCTCCATTTCGACTTTTTTTTAGAGGGGTAACAAATCAAGCAAAATCTCCATGCTATCAGATGGCGTTGTTCTGATTGCCCCTGTGGTGGCTATTGTGGCCATTCTTTGTAGACTGGTAAGTTTCTTTCTTACAGTGTTATTCAGAGTTTTACCCCACCAGACAATAGCCCCATACGAGACACTGGGACATACAATCGCAGTGTATATCCAGTGCATTACTTTAGGAGATAACCCCCAAGTTTTCCCCAAAGCCCTTCTACATGCCCAAAAGACCCTTTTTGCTTTATTGATGCAGTGTTGAAGGTGACTTGAAAAAGTAAGCGTTTTATCAAAGATAATTCCAAGATATTTTTCCTCATCTACAAGAGTAAGGCTTTTTCCAAAGAACTTAAGAGCCTTAATGTTATTTATTTTATCAGCTCTCATTCTAGTGAAGGGAACAAGGTTGGTCTTATCGGGGTTTACTGTCAACCCAACAGTGTTACACCATCCCTCTACCTTTTTTAGGGCACTTCCCATAAGGTCAGCGACTGTATTTGGAAATTTCCCTCTAACGACAATGGTGATGTCGTCAGCATAGCCGATGCAGTGAATGCCCATGGTGTTGACTTTACAGAGAAGTTCATCAACTGCAAGACACCAAAGTAGAGGGGAAAGTACACCCCCCTGTGGACAACCCTTACAGCTATCAACTCTAACCACTACACCCAGAAAGCTGGATGTAACAATTTTAGTTTTTAGCAGATTTTCTACCCAAGAGCAGACAATTCCATTTGTTCCAACCCTATGCAAGGCTCTTACAATGGCATCAGTAGGTACTCTATCAAAAGCACCCTCTATATCAAGGAACGTAGCCAAGGCCAGTTCTTTTTGGTTGATTGCCCTATCGAGAACCGTAAATAGGTCGTATAGAGCTGTTTCAGTTGACTTACCAGGTTGGTAAGCATATTGGAATTTCGACAAGGGGTTTTGTGGTAACACCTCATCACGAATGTATCTGTCCACCATTTTCTCCAATGTTTTCAGAAGAAAAGAGGAAAGACAGATTGGTCTAAATGCCTTGGCAACAGAGTAGTCTGCTTTACCAGGCTTTGGGATGAAGACTGCCTTGCTCTGTCTCCATGCCTCTGGTGTGTGTCCATAAACAAGACAAGCCCTCTAAATTTTACATAGGTGAGGAACTAAAAGATCAATACCCTGTTGTAGTAGCACAGGGTAAATACCATCCACACCCGGGGATTTGAAGGGTTTGAAGGAGGAAATAGCCCACCTGATCCTTCGATGTGTAACGATTTCCTTTACCACTTTCCATTCATCCTTACTTTTCCTAGGAAGAGAAGGTGGATAGTAGGTTACCTCAGATCGACACACTTTTGATTCAGGGAAGTGTACCTGCAATAGCTCTTTAAGTGTTTCTTCCCCATCTTTGGTAAGTTCCCCGTCTGTTTTGCGGATGGAACCCAGTTGACTATACTCATCTTTGGTAAGTATCTTAGTTAGCTTTGAAGCACAGGAGATACCTTCCATTTGGCTACAGTAATCCTTCCAGGAGTCCTGCTTTGCCTTTCTGACAGCCTTATTAAATGTTGTAAGTCTCATCTTATAGACAGACCAGTCTCCAGTCTTTTTGGCCCTATTAAAGAGTTTCCTGCACTCTTTCCTTAAATCACCAAGATTTTTACTCCACCAGGGCACTCTTCTTGGTAAACCTGAAGAGGCCAACCTAGAGTGGGAGTTAAATGACTGCACAATAGCTCTCTGCACATTGTCGACATTCATGTCAATGTCCGCTAAAGAGGGAAAATTAAAGTCATTACCTCCAAGAAGCAACCCCAGCTCCTCCCTGTAGGAATCCCAGTCAACCTTTCTGGGATTCCTGTTGCCCGCAGGCGGTGTTAACAGCGGGCCTGAAAGGTTAAACAGAATTAGTCTATGATCTGAGAGATAATCTTTCTCGGATACATGCCAATTCGAAACGCAGTTCACTGCTTTGGCATTACAGAATGTAACATCTATGACCTCACTTCTTTGAGAAGTGATGAAAGTTGGACAATTTCCCCTATTGAGAATTGAGAGCCAATTGCTTAGAATGTATAAAAGCAATTCCTCACCTCTGTTGTTGCAGTCTTTGCTGCCCCAAATGATGTGATGTGAATTAGCATCACAACAGACGATAACTTTCCAGCCAGACTGAACACAATGGTCAACAAAGCGTCTGGCAGGAGCCGATAGAGGTACATTTTCCTCATATGGGAGATAACAGGACATTAAACATGATATTTCCCCTTTGCTATCTGTTAACTTGATGGCAACATTGTCCCCATCCAAAAAGTTAACCATAAACATAGCATTAAGAGACCTACTAGTAACAATGCATGCTCTGGGTCTCTCGCAAGTGCGGTCGTAAAAAAGATTACCAGTGCCTCCAAGGCCAAGAATTTTACCATGGTGCACCCAGGGCTCTTGAATAAGAGCGATATCGATTTTACCCTCAATCAAATCCTTGCTAATAAGAGCAGTAGAGGATTTGCTGTGATGTAGGTTGATCTGTGCTACCTTTAAAGGTTTTGCACTACCTAGGTCATTTGAAACATTGGTTGTAGTTAGGGCCATTAAATAAACAGTCAAACCGCAACCATTCTCTCTAGAAGCTAAGCTTCCATTACTTCGCCAGTGAATTCGTCAGTTTCCCTCAGAAGTTCACTGCCTGAAATAATTGTAACATCTGAGCCAGAGTCAGAGTGTATACCCAGATCGGAATGTAGATCAAGGGAAAGTTTACTAACCTCATCAGACTCATCGGCAGGTACTACCTTTGAGTCTGTTGGAGCGTTGTCAGCGATGTCGTTGCTGACCTGCATCGGAGTTTCCTCCTCGACAGCGTCTGTTTGCGGCTTTTCCACCGGAGATGTGACGGTGGAGCTAGGGGTAGGGCTCGCTGTGCCAATTAGCTTGCAAAGCCCTTTGCCGAAAGCAGAACAGCTCGTTGTTATGCTGCCTTATGAAGGTGGCCGCCTTCTCCGGAACTTCGAGCACCCACCTCATATATGTGGGTGCCTTGTCCTTTGAAAGAACCCTCCAGCCAGCTGTGGACAGGCCAGGGTTCTGTTTGGCCAACCTTTTGAGGAGGATAGATTGGTCGGTAAGCCCATGGTTCTTGGTTTTCAAAATGAGCTTGTAGGGCTTTGGGAGCTCCGCCGCATCAAGGGTTTTGACAGCTGTGTCAATGCTGCCAAACTTCCTGCCATTGATGGATTTGAGGAGCTCCACCGCATCCGCTCCGATGCAGTGCATGATGAGCGCACCGTTGGACAGAGCAGCGTTGCTGAAGCGAGGCTCGTGTCCTTCAGCTGCATCATCGATGAGGACGTCCAGCTCATTCTGTAAGTTGAACGCCTCTGATGTTGATAGCAAACGCTCCGGGAAACCTTCCAGAATGATTGCCATCTTTTTCGTGGCAGCAGCTTCTGCAAAGGATCCAGAGGCCCGTTCCAGGTTGGGCCGCTTTACAGGTGCGCCAGGTGATGGGGTTGAAGCAGAGTTCGCAGGCTTTCGCTGACGCTTCTGCCCACGGAACCTCTTCTTTTTTTCCTCCATCTTAGGATCTGTAACAGATACAGAAACATTGAGATTTTGGTTGCTAGACCCCCTGATGAGAAGGTCAGTCGGGATCTAATTTCTTCACTTTTTATTTTATTTTTGTATTTATATTTACATGTTACTATTAACCTTGGATACAACAAAGATCTTTTTTAATGCAATTTCAATTTCGTTTCCTTCAATGGTTTTGATGCTTGCTATATGTTATAAAATTACTTGTATATGCAATTAAGTTGCCATTAAATATCCATTTTGTTGGTTCTTCTACGAACTTGAACGAGGCTTATGTTATGAATATCTGCATTTTGTATAATATTGTGTAAATGGTGTTTATTATACCTAGGGATATTTTAAATTTTTATTATAGTTCTCCTCCAATCTCACAAGATAGTACATACTACAAAGCACATATTTCGTCTGTACCTGAGGGTTACATCGACACCATTAGACAAGGTATGAAATAATTCTAATTAGTTTTTACCTGTTAAAAATACATTAAGTTGTTTTGGAAGTTTTCTTTTATTTGTAATCTTAAATAACTAAATTTGAATTTATTTGCAAATCAAATGAAAAGTAATTTTTTAAGTAAAGCAAAAGCTGTATACTACAGGAGTTTTCCTGTAGTATACAGCACATTTGTAATAATATTATTACATATTTGCATACATATATTACTTATATATATTATTAAACATATTTGTAATAATCTTTTATTTGTAATCTTAAATAACTAAATTTGAATTTTATTTATAAATCAAATGAAAAGTAATTTTTTTAAAGTAAATTATAAGTTATATTTTGAGCAGGAACTTTTTATAAGAGTTATTTCGCTGTATGCTACAGGAGTTTTATATATACTAATTTTAAAACATAATGGCATTAAAATCACAATAAAATTTAACTATTCATTATTTTAGATGATCACAATGTCTATCATAACAAAGAACAAATCCCAGGTAATAGGCAAGATGCCGAATTTTACTCCATCACCGAGAGCTCCCTAAACACTAGTGCCAGTCATTTTGCAACCACAGAAGTCACTTCTAGTGAGTCGGAACATTTTAGGTCGCCTGCAAAGACTCAAGGGTACGTACAGTTGAACTTCTTATGTTCAAAAGCAAGGTATGTGTGGATGTGGATACCTTTTTGTTATTTATTCATGAATTATTTTTTGTTTGATATTTGATTTTGCCTTGTCTATCTAGAATGCGAGCCTCGAAAGCATTTTTCTTCCCTATCCCCTCTTGTGGTTTTGTTTGAAACGGTGTAAGTGTTTATCCCCCACCCTACTTGGGTTTTAACTGTTCGGATTGTTAACGTCACAACAGAACCTCAAATAGGTTTAGAAAAGCGATGTTCTCCTTATATCCTAGAAAACCAAACAAAATGATGGGGGAAGAAAGCAAGAAAGTCTTTTCGAGGCTAGCTAGTAAATAGACAAGGTATAATTAACTTAATTCTTACATTTGTGCCTTGATCTATTTGGGATAGTTTTCTGATATATTAAGGGAGTAACTAATTACTCAAGAATTTGAACTAGTTAATCAGATAATTATTTTTTAATGCTAGTTTATGTTCATCATATAATAATGTAGTTTTAATTTGTTTTTTATTTTACTAGGCTATAATTTTAAACTTACTGATCATTGAACTTGCTATCTTATTCGTTATTCTATTAAAAATGTTGTAGTTTACTTATTCGAGTTTTGTTGTAATTTTATAAATTCTTGAAATATGAAGAGTACACGGAAAGAACCGATTGATTTATTAGGCGGACGCCCACAATTGTCTGCTTGGCGAACATTGGCGGCAGAAAACCGGTTTCTCTTTCTTCTTTGCTGGTCCAAGCGTCGGGATTGTCAATCGCCTGAATCTTGGTAGCTAGAAACTACAGAGATAGTAGTTACAGTATTAGAGGCAGATCACGTGACCTACAACACTGACTTCATTGGGGCTCTTCTGGGAGCTCCTTGGGCATCCCGTCGTTAGCATTGAAGTCACATGATCTGCCACTCTATTACTCTAACTATGATTCTCTGTGGTAGGAACTGATTTCCCTACACAAGTTTAGGCGATCACTCGCTATCATCGCCAAAGTGGCCTGCTAAGGAAACTTCTCTACAAAATCAATCGATTTTTCCCGTGTACTCTTCATATCTTCACATTGGGAAAGTTAGTTATATTTTTTACGGGCTATACAGCACCGCTAGTATGAAATCCGTGCAACACTTTATATTTAAATTGTATATTAATTTGTAAAGGTCTTTATGTTTATTTTTAACAGCTCACAAAGGTCCATATCTGAATCTCCGATTGATGATGAGGAATTGGAAGAATCTTCTCATCTTTTTAACCTTTTAGGAGAGAAAAAAGTATTGTCTTACAGCACATTTAACGAAATTGACCATAGACTGAAACTGCATTTAGAAATTAATATTTTTGGTAAAGATGAGCAGCTGGAAGCCTGCTTAATGGTAATAACTTGTTAAAAATATTATTAAATCATGGCTTGCCTTTGATAGTCCTTGCTTCATTAACATTCTTAACAACCCCAGGAAGTTAGTTGTACGGTCGGACCTTGTTACCACAAACTAGCTTAACACAGAATTACACTTGAGATAAACTAAAAGCCAGCTTGTCAATCATTGAGCTAATGCTAAAAAATCTCTTAACGTGAAATCGCTTTTGGCAAAATCCAGCTTAGCAGAACAAAAAACTCAGAATTCGACTTTTTTCCCTTTAGTAATTCGATAAACGATAAGCAAAACATTATAAAAAGCATCAAACAAACGTTATAAGACTAAATTTTCTTCTACTTCTGAGAAAATCATGAGATCTCTCCTGATTCGTCAGTTTAAATTCAATTGCTGTTTCTTATTATTGTTCCTTAACAAATTTCCTAATTTTCCTATAGTATGTACTACTCCCAATGAGATTTACTAATTGGATTACTAATTGTATACGTGTATTATTAATGTATGTATTAAACTATTCATTGGTTAAATATAAAATAATTTCTGATGGTGCTTCCTTCTAGTTCACGCTTACTGGGTTTGATTGTAATAGAAATATCCCATATTAGTAAGGTCCTTTTGATCCCTAAAAAGTCCATAGAAACTCCATGTTTATTTTGGACATAATTAAATCTTTATATTTTAATTTAATTCATGAGATAAAAATTATAACTTTTTGGCACAAATGAATAATTTCTTATATAGGCATGTAACACAACAAAAGCAATATCAGAAACTTTTGTTACTCCTAAGCTACTGAATGTCTTTAAAGAAGCTAGCTTTATATGTGGAATTAAGTGGATTATTCTTAAAATATGTTGAATTGTTATCTCGTATCAGTGTACACTCATATCAGTGTATATATTTGTTATAAATTTAGTGTGTATTTAAGTAACTTTCTTATTATAAGTATTGCAGTTTTAAAAATCTCTGCTTTCTCTTTATTTTGTTAATACTACTAGTATAGCTCTTGATTTACTTTACTTGTTTTTACTTTAAATTTAATTTAAGATTAAATAACAATAATTATTTTGGATTTTTTTAAATTTGTATTATTTGTTTAAAGCTGCAAACAGATTTAATTAAAAAAACATAATAATTAGTTAGAAAATCTATAACTTGTTTGTCTACTTTTGTAAGATTTTAATTTTACATATTTTAAACATTTAAAACTTTAAATTTTACATTATTTTTACAGACATCTATTGTTCCCTTATCATCTGGAGAGGAATTTTCTGGATTGTTTGCCATATCTTCTAGAAAAGTGTATATTATCAAATTTCTTCCGTCTTTCCATAAAAGTCTTCACCAAAAGTATGTACATTTTATGCATATATGCAATCCTATTTCAATTAATATAATAATAAAACTTTCAAGTACTTTCTTCATATTAAAAAAACAAAAATCTTAGTTTGTTTGAGTTTTGGCTGTGAGTTGTCAGATTTTCAGGATAATAAAATGGTTGCCAAGGATGTCATGATTTATGTGGCATATAATGATATTCCTCGAGTATCCATTTGATTTAGGTTCTCGAGACAAAATCAAATCTCAGTCTCTCTTTTACTTCCACAGATAGCTCAGATTCAATATAATCTGAGAATCTGAATTGGTAGCGAGAGGCGTCTAGGTGTCTCTACAAAAAATTAGCTCTGTTCTGAGGAATATTCTGTTTCTGCAAAATTCTTAATCTATCAAAAAGCTGCCCTGTTGAGAAAAAATCAATGTGGGGTGTGCTACATAATATGGTGCCCGTGTTTGTAAAGTTTTAAAGATTCAAAACTTTTTATGGCGTGTATTTTAGAAGTCTAACAACAGCAACACAGCTTACTTAAAATATATCAAGATTGTCTGAAGAACTCAACAGTGTATTCTCTGGATGGAGATAAGAGTTTATTATTATTTTTTTAATTGGGCTGCAACATTGGCGGTGAGCCTTTGCAGACTCAGCATATTCCCCAAAACAGAGAGCCATTTTTTGTGCTACCATTTAGGCGACTCTCGCTATCAATTTTGATGCGCAGACATGAATCTGAGCTCTCTGTGTATGTTAAGGTATGCCAATATTTTAATTTTGCCGAGAGAACCCAAGCCAAATGGGCCCTCCAGGGATCTTTTACATGCCGCATAATCATATGGCATGTGTGGCCATGATTTTTCCATTTAGAAAATCCAACAACTTAGCTGGGGCTTGAACCCACGATCTTGGTCTTACGAGGTGAACAGGTTTAACCCCTTAGCCACTGAGCCACTTGGAGATTAGATTAGGAATGCTATCTGTTCAGCTACATCTCTAGCAAAGAATTGATTTATTTAGTCCTGCCTTTAGAATGACCTTTGACTTGTTTGAACAAGATGAAAGATGAAAGTATACTATCAGTTTAGAATTTTGACTGACAGTTTTTCTTTAATTTAAGAAAATATGAAAGGTTTGGCTTGTAATCCGTCAAATAAATCTCGGTTTAAAGGGAATAAAGTAGGGGTGTCATCACAGTAATAAGAATCCATTTCATTATATTTAATGCTTCAAAGGTCTATTCTCTATTGTATTCGTACTTTTTTAAGGTACTAAATTCTTCATTAATAAAATAAAACTACCAACAATTTATTAATATCAGCAATGATGGAAACATAATCATAAAATTAAGTTTACTAGTGGCCATTGACTGACGTTTGAATATTTCTTGCAGTGAGCCCTTTGATAAAGCTATTCAAATTGTACATACCAGCTTGCTTCAAAACATAAGTCAAGTCGATGTATTTCTGGGAAGTCAAGGCTTGACTATTGCACTTGGAGCTTCAAATGTGTATTCGTTAATCATAAGAGATGCTGATACATGCAATGTTTTTTCTTCACTTTTATCAGGTAAGTAGTAAAATATAATTTTTCTTGCCGATTGAAGCACATTTTATCTATTTATTCCTATTTTTTTTTCATTTTTCGCATTTTAATTTTCATGACATCCTTAAAATTCTGATGAAATTATGCTTCTGAAAGAAATCAATGTGATAATGATTAAATCAAGACACTCTGAGATATTTTAATCTTAAATGATGTCATAATTTTGTGCCATTTCACTTTTTTGTGTAAAATATTTATTTTTGATATTCTTTGTAACTTTATATTACTTGAATATACTTTTTTAAAAAATTTTTACTATTGAATATCATTTTTAATTAATAGACTTGAAATGAACATGTTCCAAACTGTATTTTGTTTTCAACTAAAACATCCCTTTTATTTGTCCTTGTATTAGATTTTATTCAAGAACGTAAATCCATTTGTGGCCCCACTGAGTTTCTATCATCAGCTGATATAAATTTACAAATGATCAGAGAAACAGTATTTTCAAAGGTTAAAGTTGATGAAATGCCAGAAGTTTTACTTCATCTCTTTGCTTTTTATAGTAGAAGCCCAACACAAGGTACATTTTTTAATGTTTAAATGCATATATTTATTACTTTTAATTACCTTATATGATACATGAAATGACTAGTTGAAAGTATGGTTTTGAGATTGAAAATCCAAAACATAGTTTTTTTTTGTTTTGCTATGTTTTGGAGGGTGCTGATTCTAAAAAAGTTTTTTAATAATAGTCCATCCGTCAGATTGTCTACCTGTCATTCTAAATGTCTGAAACCAATCTACAGTTGTTTTCATTTTGCTAAAAGAGCAATATATTTCAAATTTAGTACGATTAGTAGTCAATTCCTTGTACCTTTTGAACTTTAAATTAAGGTTTTCTAGAAAATGATGGCTGCACAAATGTTAGGGCACCGTTCACACATTTAATTTACGGTGGATTCACTGTGCATGCTCGAGGCGGTGCTTACTGGAGCCGAGTATACATTGAGTGCAGGGTCATGAATTATACTTGAAAGCTGAGACTAATCTTTTTTTGGCCCCGTTAAATTTTATATTTTCTAAAAAAAAAACATCACTATCCAACATGGGGCAGTATTGCAGTACGCATTAAAAGCCTAAACACTTGTTTGTGGAAACGTAAATTTAGTTTTCTCTTAAAGAAACATCAGTTCTAGCCATTTGTAAAGAAAGTTCAAAAAATTGGAAATTTAAATAATTAATAGAAATTTTAAAAAATGCAAGCAATTTTCAGTACAATTTTAAAACGATTATCTACCAGGGTGAAATAAAAAAGATGATAAAAATGTTTAGTAATTCAGCCGAGAGCAGATATTGAACACGGGACCTTTTGATTACAAACCACTTGCGCTACCACTAAGCTGCAACGGTCTAGGATTTACAAAAAAACACTGCTTATTACCCTTGCTTTTGCTGAGTTATTACCTGTACGTGTAATGCTTGTACAGTGCCCATGCGCGTAGACACTCCAAATTAAAAAAAATTGCATGTGCAGAATAAACAGTCAAAACTAGCCTATCAACTATCTTATTAAGTGGTAATTGAACATTATGTGATGTTTTCACATCGCTATTTTTTTTATAATTTACTATACATATATGTTCGCATATCAGCATTTTTAGTTGCATGAGATTCCCTTCATTTTTCTAATCATAAAGCCATGTGTAATGGAATGTATGATTGCCGTAAGCTTAGTGCAGATAAAAATAAATTAATATTTTTGTTTCTCTATAATGAATCTATTAAATTTAAATCTACCTTTGCAGAAGACATACCCGTGTGCCTCATAGTAACTTCAGATAATCTGTTTGTGTCAAGAATACTCTATAAGAAGTGTGATGCTGCATCGGATTTAAAAAATCTGTGTGCCTACCAATATTCTCTTCTGGATGACCAACTGTTGTCTGATGTTATGTCTTTGGTAAGTCGGTTAACTTTTAAGTTTTCGTTGTGGGATTGTCCAATTGTGTCCAATTGTTTGTTTTTAAAGTTGTAAATTATTGATTAAGATTTATATTATTATTTTCATAGCATGGGTATAACTTTTTATCCAGTATGAATGTTAAAGAAATAACCTTGCTGCTGGCAGGTAAACTGCAGAAACTTGACTAATTGACTTGGACCATTGTTGAAAGTACTCAAAAAAGATAACATATACCAAAAGTTTACAAAAAGATTTTATTTTAGAGCAAAAATGGTCCAAATCCTAGTGGTTATGGCAGTTAACCCGCTCGCAGCAGATTTATTTTTATAATGGTCGGTCTTGATTTTAAAATTTGCTTTATGTTGCAAAACAACACAAATGCCCAAATCTGATAAATGTTCTACTTTGTATTTTGGTACACAACTCAACTGGTATGGTAACACTTCATTAAATATTCAAGTTGGCTAAGAGTTACTGATGATCAGGCTGACCGTTATATCATAGTTACATCAGATTTAAGTACCTATCTTTTTTAAAATTTAATTAAATAATTTAATTTGTCTACATATACAAATTCATTAAAGTTATTTTAAGAAAGACCGTTGCATAGAATAAATCTGTCCTTGATTAACTGCATTGAACTGTTAGTCTAATTATTAAATTTCCTTTCTTTTCCAGAAATTAAAGAACAACTTAAAAAGTGTGGAGGTAAATTTTCTCAATGAATCATCTCCGGATGATTCTGTGGTATGGAATCTCCGAATGGAATCAAAATCTTCCATGTTCTCGTTTGTGTCGGCATTGAAAAGTCCATGGGAGGGAATGTTTGGTGTTCCCTTATCCTTAAGCTGGCAAGAAGGATAAAAAGTACAGTGTGTGATATGTAAATATATTTTAATATAGGATGTTAAATATCATAAGCAGATTTTAAGGATAAATATTATATTTTAAACTTTAACCCTAACTTGTATATTTATTTTATTACCTTTGTGCATAATTTATGTTGGGTTTTAATTATTTCTTTATTAAAAGTAGGACTGTTATCAGGATTTTCATTCTATGTTTGTGTACATAGGCATAGGCGTAACATTTTATTTATCAATAACTAATAATTACTTTTTTTGCAAACCATATCTTTGGAATTTGTTCAATAAACCAGTCTAAAATAGTTCTTAGTAATTCTTTTTTGATATGGCCTAAGTTAATTTTACCGATTTCTTGTTTGGGTGGTAATTTATTAATTACTCAATAGAAGTTATTGGCCTTATTTAAATATGTTGAGTTTATCATGTTTTATTTTGTCTTGTCATTATATAATATTTAATATTGTTTACCTTTTGACCATGTGCATAGATTAATTTATTCTTGCTATAAAAACTTTAGTTTGTTGGTCAAAATGTACATCGATTGATACTTTTAGATTTTATCAAACGGTTTAATTTGTGAAAAAGTTATAAACATTTCAGTTTGAAAGTACATTGCACACTTTAAATATTGTGTATTTGCATTAATTCTCTGAAGTTTTAAAAATTTCTTAATCTGATTTAGGCAATACATTCTGGTCAAATTAGCACAAAAAAGGCTTGTCAAACCAATGTGAAACCAATCAAGTTAACAGTATTTAACTATTGTATTGTATTTAACACTATGTATGTGTAAAATTTTAAGCAACATGTTCTTGTTCCTCAGTTTTAAAATTTTATAAAGAAATATTCTGTACTGTATAGGAAAAGTGAACTCTAAACGTCATAGAATTATCCCAGAATATAAAAATTGTTGGTTTTGTATCTTGTTTTTGAAAATTTTTAATACTACTTTGACTTATGATAACATATTTTTAAATGCTTTTTTTAAATAAATAAATATTTTCTACTTATATTTTTTGTGACTTAGGATGGAACATGATGATGTTGTTGTTGGAAAGATTAAGATTGTTTAGGATTTTAATAAATAACTTATTTATGTTGTGTGACATTGAATATAAATATTCTTGTTCAATTGTTAAGTGCTAATATATATTTAAAATATTTATTATAAGCGTTTATGTGTATTACATTGTTAAAATTTTTATTTAGCATCTAAATAACTTCATCCACACAGATTATTATTCGGTGTTTAAATTAACCCTTTCAGTCCCAGTGATGCCATTTTTCATCACCGTGTTTCTGATCATAATTAAAAATATTAATTAATAGGGCTGACATTATTTCGATTAATAAAAATGATTTTCTAATAATTTTTTTTTCATAAAATGATGATGCTAGTTTGTCATTGGGACTGAAAGAGTTAATTTTTTTAGCATTGAAACACATTTGTTTACTAATTTCATTTTTGAATGATATGCCTAAAAGTAAATTTCATTGTATAAGTAAGTGTTGAAACTTTATATCAACATTTTAATACACTCATAATGTGTGAAACCTTTCGGAAAGTATTTTTTTTTTACGATTCATAATTCAAAGTATTTTTTTTATTTTATGCTAAACTTTTTCTCATTGATGTACAAATAAATTATTCATTCTCCTAAATATTTGTGCTCTCAAGACAAGTTTTAAAGATTTTATTTTTGTGTAAAATTTTTATTTTATGAAATAAATTTCTCTTGCCATTCTCTTTTTGTGTGTTCTGTTTACAGTATGTTACAGCATTATAAAAGTTACAAGTTATTATTTTACTTATAATCAACGACATGATCTCAATAAGTAAACATTTTTAAGCTAGGAGCAAGCCAACTTAATTTAGTAACATTTATTTAAATATTTATGGCATAATATTGTTCATAAACTAATCATGAAAATATTGGTGGTTTTTACTATGTTAAACCTAATTTATTTTATAAGTGTATTTATGCATTGTATATATTTTTTATAGATAAATATTTGTTTTGTGAATATTGAATACTCTATACAATGCAAGATAAAAAAAATATTCTTGAGAAAAATTGTTCAAAACGTAAATAAATTCAAAGGGCTTTAATGTTGACTAATGACAGTGATATCGGTTTAAAATTTATTTGAAGTATAAAATAATCTAACAATTGGAATATTCTAAATCATGCTCTTTTCTTCGTGTCTTTCTTCTGCTCCTTTTGCTTCTTTTTGTCCTTTCCTGGGCGCTTGTTTTGACTCCTCAGAATTTTGCAGAAACAGAATACTGAAATATAAAATTTCCAATTAACAAATATAAATTTTAAGTAATGAACGTATTCAGATCGGATCAAAAATTTGAAAAGGAGATTTTGTGCTTCCTACAATTTTGGAGGGTGCTTATTCTAAAAAAGTGGTCATTGTGAGTTTAGCTGTCATTATAGTTGAACATAGGGCAGTTTGCCTGAAAGCACACTATATCTCAAATCAAAAGAGCTACCAGCTTGTTTTAAAAGGGATTATACTGAGAAACGAAAATAGTAACGGATTTTAATTTCATGTCCCAGTACCTGTAGTACGGTAAGGTTGTCGAGAAATTCGAAAATTAGCTAAGAGTTGTTGAAATAGAACATTTTAGGTTTTAAAGTTATTCAAATAACCTTATATCGTAAATCAGGGCTCGAAAAAACTCTTGAAATTTTAACCGTCCCAGAGGATCCTTTAAAACTAACCCGTCACTCTAATTATGTAAATACATATAGTTCTAAATAAATTAAAATATAATTTTTCTTATTTATTACAAGCTTACAAGCATTAATAGAAATTGCACAATGTATTATTAGTGACTCGAACTAAATTATACACTAATAAAAGAAATACTAGGTTACTAATGGTAACCTATCTAGTATTTCATTTACGAATTAATTTAAACGGTAAAGGCTAAGTTATCTGGAAACGGGGAAATGGCCGTCCGCCGTCCACGGGGATTTCGGATTCGAAAAAGTCGTTGTCCTCGGGGAATTTTTGACCCATGAGGACGGGTGGTTTTTTGTGCCCTGGGGAATATCATTACCTTTAAATGTGTATTGATTTATTGAGTTGCAATTGAAAGTCGTGTAGTGTTACACAACCCTAGTTTTTCGTTATATTTAATTGCCCTCGTTATCAGCAGATTATATCCCTCTGCATGCAGCAAATTTACAAATCATTAAAAGTTATTTTGTTCATTTAATTTTGTAAAAGTTTAAAGTAGAAATCATTGTCTTAAATTTTAGTTCTTTGTTGCCTCATTGCTCTTTTTTTAAAAATTGTTTTCGGCAAAATGATCTTTATATTTTATTGCTTTAGATTTGTTGTATTGAGATGTTCGTCAAATTGTTTTTTACAGTTTTTCAAATACATATTCTTCTTATTTACAAAATCACTGAACTCTATTTTGAAAATAAACTTTCAAGTTTATTATATTACGCTTAGTCACAAATTGATATCGATATTTTAAAAAGAAGTATACCAGTTGTGGACCAGCGATCTATAATATATACTGGATAAACTGCTCTGTTCAAAGAAACGCGCCGATGTAGGGTTACCTGGATGCAACTGTTTGGCTTCTTCCCAACTTTGGCAATGGTTTTTTACTCTTTTTAACGATATTTTAGAAATTTATCGCCATCATTTAACGATAAAGTTTTAAATGTGTCGATAAATAACGTCAATTTTTGCTACTGCGCATGCCTGCGCCATTTTGCGAGAGATAAAATTGGTCGTGCTTTCTGAGATCCAGTACTAGAGAAGTTCCTCCAGTATATATTATAGATTGAAGCAGTTGGCATCTAAATTTTTTACATCGTCATAAAATCTTTTTTCTTTCAGTTCTCATATTTCATACCTTGCCTTTTTTCATAAAATTTCTGGATTTTGTGATAAAATAGAATAATATGTAGATTTGTTATGAATGTTTTTACTGCCATATAATCGATAAGTTTGAAGAAATGAGTAGTCAAGGAAAGAATTTTGAAAAGTATAAAATACTTAGAAAAATATGTAGATTTTTAAAGTAATCCATGAAAATGATTTAAAAAGGGTGTTATATGTTTAAACAATCCGCATATTTTACGGGACATAGAATGATTCTTTCTTTATTTCCGGATTTCATATGGTATATGATATAGTAGGCTCCGTTACTGCATTGATAACCAACTGAAACCTTATTTTCATTCGATGTTGGTTTATATATTTTCATTGTTTATATTGCCACTCAAGTCGTGAAACATGCCCATTGCCATAAATAGTCGAATTGATAATTTCTAAAATTTTACTTTTAGAATTGCGTGAAAACAATCCGACTTTTACATTATAATTTCAATATCAGACCGTGCAAAAAGTAAGACTTTTTGAAACAGTGAAAAAAAGTATGTACAATTTTTCACCCAAAAGCAGTGAAAAAATTACTTTTTTTCACTTTTTTCATAAGATGCCAACATTTCAAGTTAAAATTTCTATTTCATAATATTAATAAAATTCAAATATTTATCGATCTACTTTTATTTAAAGATATAAATGCGCGTGAAGTATTTTTGGACCAATAATATTTTTTTTTTCACACAATTATAAAAAATAGTGTATGAAACACGTGCGAAAAGTAAACTTTTTAAAACACGTGTCATTGTTTACAACAATAAAATCCATTAGTTTTAAAAAGTGTTACTTTTCACATGCCTACATAACTATTTATAACATTTTATTACTTACTAAAGTTCAAAAGATATCATGAAAACACAGTAGTTTTTTTTTTTTTTTGCCCTGAACAGTTATAAGATGCACGTAACAAGTAAATTTAAAAACAATGAACCATATTTGCACGACAAAAAGAAAAATAATAAATTTTAAAAAAGTGGGAAATCTTTGTGAAAAATTTTCGGTTTTGAAAGAACAAACATGTTATCAGAAATACAGCTTCTACAGACAACTATATTTTAGTTATTATTTAATTACAGTTATTATTTATAGATATTATTTAATTATATTAGTTATAGAAATTTTTTAATTATATTTATTTATAGATATTATTTTTAAAAAAAGTAATGGGCTTCTTTCAACACTAATGCCAAAGAAAAAAATCAATGAAACCGCAGTTCGGAGCGCGTGATGTTACAAAAAAATGCCAATGAGCTTGTTTCAAGTACTAGGGAAAGAAAACAAAACAACCAATGAAATCGCAGTATGGGGAGCGTGACTTTATAAGAATTATTCCCATTAGAATAACAACGTAATTATCCATTTGGAATGCCAAATTTGCCAGTATTGTATAAATAATTTACATATAAACAAACTTAAATGAAATAGTTAATTCGAAAATTTTTTACTATTAAAATGCCTTAAAACTGTCAAAATATGAAAAAAAAAATATAAATGATATTCTTGCAATAAACCAAACGAACATACTCATAGTATTTCATTCTATTCTCTGTAGCTGACGAGAGGAGATAAATATCGAATTCTAAAAGTTCAATCGACTTGGCGTTTTTTATCGACAGACAGATTAACAGAGAAGCACATTAATAGATAATGTATTCAAATATCCAATTTCTAGTTGAATGAATTGAATGGAAAATATATTTATCAACGAATGATAAAAATTCTTTTCTCAATTTCAACCGATTTCACTATGACTTTTTGTTTTAAGTAAACAAATTATGGGCAATTTCGTTGAAACAATTTGAATCGATTTAATTATTTTATCAATTTTCTACTAACAAATCGTAATTGTTTTTTTTTTAGTGAAAACTGAAACCTCATGCATGGAAAACAACCTTAACGTTTTGCGTTACTTTTCAAATTAACATCGACACGGTTCATGTATTTTTTTTTTCAAATACTTGATTAATAAATCTGGCATTGCACCTAGGAGCTTTATAACGGTGACTTGTATATTATGTAGACACTCTATTAGGTAAGCAGCTCTCTCTCTTCTTTTATGAAATACAAATTGCACTTTGTATTTAAATATTCCCCTATATTTCCATTTTTTCCTATTTGCCAACTTCAAAATTAAGCAACAATTTCTAGAATTAAACCGGTTGCGTTGGATGCCTACTCAGGTGCCGCCTCGTCACTTTACTGCTGTTCTAAAATACGACACCCGTTGGCAATAGCTCTCGTGCTAATAGTTAAAAAATACATATAAAAATAGAATTTTACCGAATTCGGAAGTAATGAATTGTAAAGTAAATTCGACCGCGAATTAAGCGATTAAAAAAATCAAATAATAAAGTAAAATTTCGATTTACAAATGCATTTTGATGCCAGAACTTAATTTTTGGAAGAGCTGAAATTTCTTTCAAATTGAACATTGACATTAATTCAGTGCCGACAACGATGCGCAAGCCCGCACCTATGGAGAAACTGACTCATGTTTTACCATCCCAGACTTTTTTGGGTTCGAATGTCTTAACTTCACTTCTTAAGTAACGCCTTCAGTACAATGTACAAAATGAATAAGCTCCCAAAACTTGGTATATGAACCTCCAATATCTTTGTCTGGTCGTCAATACGTATTTTTCCATTTATAGATATAGATGTTTACACTGTGAAATATGAACTCTGGGAAGAGCCACAAAACAGCGCAAGAAACAAAAGTTAGAGTTTATTCAAATATTTGCAGTAGTTTTTACTTTACTGTTTTCTATATTTTATGATCAGTTTTTGTCACAAATAAAGATGATTTAGTATTAAAAGTGTTGGTGGACGATATGCATCTGAGAAATTGTTCGGAATTTTTTGTTAAATCCTTCAATATTTAGAGCAAGGTTTAAAGGAGTTGAGGAAAATCTGAAAGGAGTATTAATCTGAACTAAAGTAAGCATATATATTTTTTTAAAATATCAGAAATCGTGTATCTAGGTTGCGAATATTATTATTATTTTCCCTCAAATTTCACAATATTTTTCTGAAAATTAATCTAACTTTCATCAAATATCTGTTTATTTTACCCTAAATAAATGATATGCGAATAATATTATTTTTCCCCACCTTTCCTAATCATCATTTTTTAATACAAAAACTCTTTGATATTTTTTTTTATCAAACTTCCTCAAATATCATTCTTATTTTATCCTAGATAAACAATATGCCATTTTATGAAAATGTGTTAAGTTTTAGTTCGACAGTAGTTAAACTTTTAAAAATACTATAAAAGAATAATGTAAAGAAAAAAGTCCTTCTTAGAAACAATGCACCATTTGGGTCAATGAGGCTTTTAAAAATTATACAAGGATAAAAACTTATACATGCGCATATCCACTCCATACATTCTCATATATTTTTTTATAACACAAATAATAATGTAAAAAGTAAAAGTTCTTTCTACACAGAAATGAGGTTTTGTCATCTTTTTAACTTTTAAAGATTCGATATTTTTTCCATTCGGATAAAAATCCCATTAAAGATCAAAATATATCTAAGTATGGGTATTACTTTTATAGGTCAATAGCGAAAGTTGATATTTGAAAGTATTTGTTTGGATTTATTGGAAAAAGTTGTGCCCTTTTAAAACATAGAGAAGATGGCTTGTGTTAGAGCGAGATTCGGGAAAAATATTTTCATTCGGCATTTCTGTTTTCACTCAAGACCTGAAGCATGTCCATAGTAAAAATGTTTTATAAAGTTAACTGCATAACAAAAATATCAGAATTCTCAGATGAAATGATGAGGGCGGCAGCACGTGATATGTTAAATTGTCACATGAACATGTTTTCTAACAGTTTAAACGTTCATCGACAGGACCATCTTTTGATTTGTTCGAAGCGTACTTACGCACAAGGCCTAGCACTTACATACGAGGGCTGTTTTTTTTCAACCTCCGATGGGCCGTAACAAAAAGACGGGTCAAGATACAAAAAAAAAAGATTTTGTTTACCAAAAGTAACGTACAATACTGCTTATTTCTCCATATAATCACATTGACTGTTAAAGCATTTGTCTTATCAGTAAACAAGCTTTGAAATACCATCTTCATAAAATGTAGCTGCCAAAGATTAAAAGGGAGTTGTGACGGTTTTTTTCTTTGAACTCCACGCTAACTTGGAAGCGCTACAATTCATGCAACTACGCTTATCAATAATTCACTTATGGTAAATCTTCGAGTTTCCCTAAACACTTGGTCAACTCGCTGAACAATACTGGTTCATGAAGAAGGGGACCAAGGAAGCAAGTATGTCGCTACAGAAGGTATTGTTCAGCGAGTTGACCAAGTGTTTAGGGACACTCGAAGGTTCACCATAACTGAATTATGGACTAACAGTGGCTTGAAGTACAGGAAAAAATTTACACAAAGCTTAAAAATTTCATATTATTAAACGAAGCCGTCACAACTCCCTCCCAATGATTGGTGACTACAATTTATGAAGAGAATATTTTAAAGCTTGTTTACAGGTGTGACAAAATTGTCAAGGTGATTATGTAGAGAAATAAGCAGCATGATAGATAATTTTTTTTTTGTATTTTGACCCGTCTTTTTGTTACAGCCCATCGGAGGTTAAAAAAAAACAGCCCTCGTATATAATAATGTAAAAATATGCTATTAATGCATTTTGAAATTAAAACCAGTGCTTGTATTTCGTAGTTTGATTGAACAATGTAACAACACGTTTAAAAAACGTTGCGCATATAAAAGAATATTTCATGAGAAAAAAAGTTTGGTGATAAAGCATTTTTTTTCTCAATCAGCTTTATCACCTTTAATTTTAACTTTAACAACTATCTTTCTGTATTATTTACCTAACCTTCCAAGCGGCCTTTAAATGGAGAAAAATGTATGGTTGTTTTCACTGAATAAATTTTAAATTAAATTTATTTCAAATAACATATCTGGTTTGAAAATATGGAATTAGGATTATTTTTGAAGAGATGATCTTAAAATAATTTCCAAATGAAAAAGATATCACTTTGAATGATAATTTATTATTTATAAAATTCTGAAATTTAAGTTTCTGGTAAGAAAGGTTTATGAATAAAACACGGAAAAAGACGGGTCCAATTTTCTAAAACAGGAAATTTTGATTCGAAGCTTTAGAATATCGCAATGGCATTTTCAAAAGGCCTAATATCTAAATTTTATCTTGTACAGCGTACATAAGCATCCTCTACATTTGCTTAGCTTGAATTAACTATAAGTAGTGACTCATCTGAACTTCAGTTTTTAAATGACAATATAGAGAAATAACTTCTCCATATATATAATGTATGAATCTGCCACTCCACTCCATGGTAAACACACGTGAACCTTTGTAGAATTCACTTCTCATTATTTCTTTCTACAATTTTTCTTAATATTAATTTTTCGTTTTTAAAATAAAATAGCCAAGCTACCCTAAAATACCAATACCGTAGCAGTTAAGGGATTTATTAATTGTATAAAAACTGACGTTCCAAGTAAGTTAAGAAGACTTCGTTGGTCTTGCCAAAATGTTTTTTTAGAGATTAATTTGTAAGACATTCAAATTTTAATCTTGTTTAATAGTTTGTCAAATAAAGATCAATACAAAATTTAGAATGGTTGGAATAACAACCATTAATCATAATAACTGTCAGAGCTAGTTAGTTGATTCATATATCACTATTTCCAGCTCAAAATATAAATGATTACTTAATTAACTTGACCCTCACAAAATAATAAATGCAAATTTTTTCAATAATACTAGCAAAACGTATACTTCTAAATATATAATTGTTTAAATGAACATGTTTAAATAAATACATATACGACATATTTTTTTTTGGCAAAGACGAAGTTAAATAAATGAAGTATTTTAAACTCAATTTTAATAACTATTATTTATTTTATTTAATTTTTAACTATTATTTGTGTGCTACAGTGACGCAAGAAACTGAGCAGGAGTATAACTTCTTAAGACACAACCTGTACTTAGTCCTATGCGTATATTCTTAATCTAAACATACTTTTCATACAAATATACGCTAAAAAGTATGTTTATCAAAGACATTTAAAAAAAAATATGTTTAATAGTTTCTAGAGACACGCCTTAAACTCTAAATATATAAATTTTTTGTGCTATAAATGCAACAAAAAAGGCCGTATCACTTACTCGTAGTTAACATATTATTTTAACATTGTTTTTAATGCAAAATGGCTTTAAAATTAACTATTAAGAACTTTTTGAAAAGTTTGAAAATAAATTAAAATAATTTTTTTAAGAACTCTAATAACGTATTGACCCTCGTTCAACTGATTTTTTAATAGAAATAAATGACTGATACCTGCAATCAAAGACATGTAAACTGATATTTGGATAGTCTTCTATTGGACCAGGTCAATTTCGGAACTAATGATATGTTAATTCTTTGTGGGGCGGTTTTTTAAAAAAAATTCCCCAAAAGGGGACGCCATGTCGCAAGAGGATAAGGGTCTTGCCTTCCTAGAAATTTGCGATGCATACTATGACATTTCATAGGTTAGGTTTGAATTATCTTCGCACTGGAGCTACACGCGGGATATTGGCGACGGGCGTCGTATTTTAGAACCACAGTCAGGTGACGAGCCAACACCTGAATAGGCACCCAACTCAACCGTTAAGGGCGACATCGTACGCAGCGTTAGGACTTTGAAGGATATTTAACGTGCACTCCCTTACACGGGGTATTATTCGTCGAACATTTTTGGCTGCACGGGCCGTTTATAGGTCGGCAGCTATTTTGGCGATTCCCGGACTCGAACCTGGGGCCTTCCGCATGCTAAGCGAGTGCTTAACTGATGTGACATTTCATAGATTTCGTACACTCTTAATACGAACGAGCGATTTTAACTCAGTCTGATTAATTTTTACTCTTCCCGTCTGGAAAATGCACTTCTCCTTTTGGAGTGGATCCTTTGTGTGTTAAAACTCCGACAGGATCACTCCAAACGAGTGATTGTAACTCAGTCTGAGTTAATATTCATTCCTTTCCAGTATCGAAAATGCACCTCTCCAACTGGAGTGGATTTCACTCTTTTGTTTTAAGTGTGTATGATTTTAAAAAAGCATATAAACCAATGTCATTTATTTTAAAATCAATTAAGATAAATAAATATTAATTCCACTTACACAGCAAAGACAATGGTATGAGCAGAAAGGCCAGGCACATTAAAACCTGTATTTCAATGGGCTTCTGTCTCTGGTTGCCATAAAAATCCGAAGTCATCCTCGAAATGTTGGCCACCAATTCCTCCATGTTGAGGCCCACCGGTTCATCTTCGATTTTCTCGCCGAAATCTTCGGGAAAATCTTCGAATTCGGCCATGCTGTTCTTATTCCGATGGATTGATAAGTGTTGTGTGTAGCCTCCACGTTGGAAGAAAGATTATGCTGATTTTAACGTTGCGTCCACGTAAGCTGATTTCTTCGCTATCTCTTTTGGAGGTTTGTATGACAATCGATCAATGTTCTTTTTGGATAACGAATGCTGTCTGCTAATGTTGTTGGTTGAGATGAATGTTCTTCGCCTGAGAGATACAGACGTATTATCCTAACCTGCATTTTCCGTATTTTATTCATCAGTCTTTTTTTATAATAACCTTAAATTTCAAAAATTAAAAAATATATAATTTTTATTTCTGATGAACTTTTTTTCATTTGGGAATTATATTAAGATGATCTCTTCCAATATAAAACTAAATCTGAATAAAAAAATCGTTTTATTAAAAAAAAATAATTTAAAAATCATACAGGAAAAACAACCATACGTTTTTTTCTATTTCGAGGCCGCGAAAAATATTTATTAATGACCAAGAAATTGGCAAATATGTACGCTTGTTTTCACTGCATAAATATTAAATTTAGTTTTTTTTTCAAAATAAATATTTAAAAAAAAATAGAATCATGATTTTTTCAAAAAAATAGAGGATTTAAAAAACAATTCCAGAGGAAAAAGTACATTATAAAGTAAAATTTGTAAATCATAACATTTAAAATTTTCAGATTATTGCAAGCAAGACTGGTGCACAAGAATGCTGAAAAAGCTGGGTTTAATGATCGGAGGGTTAAACTGTCACCAGAATCAAATTTTTTCCAGCAACGCACATAAAGTTTTAAAATATTTTAAATTTAATAATTATATTTTAAGTTTAGAGTCGTCACTTAAAACCATCTATTAATGAAATAAAAATTTAAAAAAAATCTAATAAAAATATTTTAGTGTTATATCTTGGAAATTTAAATTTAAAATTCATATATGTTGAAGTAAAGTTGAGTTCTATAAAAAGTATTTCTGCTCTTTCCAAACCAGGAATTTAATTTCTAAATTTAAATTTATCCTATCAATGAAGTAATTTAATTCATAGTAACGCATTTTCAAGCTAAGACGTTTTCATCGGATTTTTTTGTTTTCTGTTATATGAAATGATACATTGAAACAATAAGTTGTTATTTCTTTGACATCCTCTCTCGTGAAACATCGTTGATGCAGCTGCTGATAGTTCACCTGTATTTGGGGCTTGTTTCGATCTCGCCAAATCTCGCATTTATAGCAATGTTTTATTGGTTAAAAAATTTCTTGGCGTGAGTTTTTATTTGCACTTGTTGAATCAGATAATGAGTAATCACGCGGCGTTTATATCTTTTTGAGTTAGTTTTTACTTTCAATCAACTAATATGAAATGTAAGGTAAATAAAGTATTAAGATTGAGTCGAACATATACGAAATGGAGATTTTGTGCTTTCTTCACTTTCAGGGGGATGCTTTTAGACGGTTTAGGTTTCAGAAAAAGAGGTTTTCGAACATTAGTCTTTCTGTCTGAAACCACTCTACAGCTCAAACTAAAATAGCTACGGACCTCAAATTCGGAAGTCATAAGAGTTGGCGAAAGTTCCTTATGCTATAAATGAAGCTGCAATATTTTATTGCCTTAAAAGTATTGCTGAAAAACTAAAACCTTCTTATAAATTTGTTAACCAAATACTAGTGATACAAATATCTAGTATTAAATGGAATTTTAAAGTCGCGTAGTGTTACATACCCTTAGTTTATTGCTAGTTCATTTATTTTGTTTCTGTAAAGTATTCATATAATATAGAAGAATGGATTTATACATTCTAATGTGTTAGTAAACTTTACACAGTAAATTAATTATTTGCATGTTAAATTAGCTAACGGCTAATGGTGTTTCTAATACAATTTCGGACTAAAAAGGTTCTTTTCAATCACGTATTTTGCTTTTCTAATTAAAATACTTTTTTTCTTCTATTATTTTAAAGCGTGGAAATGAGTACTAAACTTGCTCTTTCATTAGTGTTTTTGATGCAGACAGGATTTGAAAACATGTGTTAGGAACTTTGCATAAAATAGGCACTGAAGAAGAATATTCATTGAAAAGTAAATTTCTTGTTAAAAGGGGATTTTATTCATTTCTTAGGAAGTCTGCACTATAAAAGTCAATACCTAATCAGCTCAATTTCAATGCTTGAACAGCTCCCTCATTTCCAAGGAAAAAATACGTTTTCTATTGGAAAAATATGCATGGTTAAATGCCAATTCCACTTTGACAATCTACCTAATTGGAAATGAATAAAGATTCAAGTCTTTTTTTTTCCTGTAAATGTTGCAGCTGACAAGTACTTGTACTCGTGTCAAACAAATCTTCGAATAATTTATAACAATTTGAGAATTTTAGGAATTGTTCAACTACTCTCTACTTTTCTTCAAACTGAGAATTATCTGACACATATATTTTTAACTTATACAAGTCTGAAATTAAATAGCCTAGAATTGCGTTTTTTTAATGAAGTTAAAATAACAATGAATTTAATAAAAAAATATTATTTAAAGAACTTAGTTCGCAGCTTTAATTTTATTTAGTTATCAGTTGGATAATTTTATAGAAATGTATCATTTAATTGAACTCAAAACTATAAATTGTTTTTAGGGATACAAAAGAAAAAAGAATTTGGTAAATTATTTATTTGATGTAAATTATTGTACAAGTTAGAACTAAACTTTAAAAAAAAAATCGAAAAACAGATTAACTTAAAAATATCTTAAATGTTAACTATCAACTGGTTTTATTGATTTTTTTTATTTAATAGTGAAATATTAATGAAATTCTTCTTCAATGCAACATATCAGTCGTTTACTAGTAATACATCACGTTAAATACAAATATCGATAAGATAAATATAATCTATATTTACGTTACCTCTTACTTATCTTAAATGCACTAAGCTACTCATTTCATTTTAAGTTCTTGATTGCGCTATTATTGTTAATTCTAAAAGTTTTTTTGCTTACTAATATGTTCATACCTAAATTTTATTACGTCACCTTTTTTGAGTTTATGTGTTTAAATCTATTTTATGTTTGTACAAATTTTGTTCAAGTGTCATGTGTATAAATAGAACCAATTTTGTGGCCAGGTTGGGCAGGCGAGCTGTTTTATGTTTGTTAAATAAATTGATTTTGAACAGAATAGTCGGTGTTGTTATTTAGGGGAGTTGTGAAACCCGGTAGCTGATTTTTTTAATAATTATAACCTTACACCCAAGATTTTCCGGCAAAACCTTAACGGGAAACAGCGGCACTAGTTTATTTTATTTTTACTACTCCCTTTTACACTCAAAAATCGTATTTATAACTTATAAGCCAGTTTAACTTCAGTGACAAAATAAAAAATTTTAGTAACGTTTACGCTGTGTAGGTGTAATGTAATATATTCCAAAATAAAAATTGCTCGTGAACGTGGTTAATTTCATGGTTCATGGGTAACTCTTTGGCGTAGGATGTTGTTATATGACCCGAAAAAAGGTGTTTTGCAATATCTTAAATAAACCTTTGTTGACAATTCGAAAGTTTTAGTACCTCGTACTGCATATTAGGATTTTTTTACGGCTTTCGATTTTGTTTACAACTATAAAAGTTTGTTAGGTGATGTTGTGTTAGGAAATGAACCGTGTATAACAGTTTACTTTTCAAAATCAGCATAATTTAATATTGTTCACTGTAAAATATAATGCTTCTTTGCAAATTGAGAAGCATACACTATTAAACAAGTACAGAGTGTCCGTAAGAGAATGTCAGAGTTTTAATGGTATATTACAGGGCTTTACTTTATAATAAATATAACAAATCATACATGAAATTGAAGGAAAACTAACCTATTTTTTCCTATAAGTGCTCAATGTGTGCGCCTTTTGTGATACGGCATACATCCAAACGAAAATGCAATTCTTCCCATACTGTCTGCAGCAAGTTCGGAGTAATGGAAGCAAGTAATGAATAGAGGACACTGCAACTGTGAAAATGATGTAGCGGTACAAGCGTCTGCGCTTATCTGAAACTATTTGAGATATTCTTTATTCGTCAACTTCAACCACAACTGTCGAACGAACACAGCTGATACTAATACAATTTGAAACTCGGACATTATTTTACGGACATACTGTATATTATGTATTGCAGATATAATAATAATTGAATATTAAAAATTAGTTTTTACCCTATATGTTGAACATTTTTAATCTAACAATTCTGATTTTCATTACAAAAATTGCAGTTTAAAGTTTGGTGATGGTAATTAAAAATCTTGATTATGTTCTTTTTTAACTATAAGAATTTAGTTAAGTTACATTTGACGTACTTTATGAGTTTAATCAAAGAAAACTCATTTTATGAATAACTTAGAGAATTTATAAAAAACCCCGTTTGTTATTATCGTTTCAGGTAAGAAAATAAATGAAAAAGTTTTTATTCCAAAGTTTACATTTAGAAAAAAACATGGCATTTTCCTGAAGTATATATAAAAAAACTTTAATTAAGTTTATGTCAAAATTTTCCATACGCCGACGTATTTTTTTTTACGGAATTTCATTACTTTCACTCAAAAATATTTTGAGATATCATCAAATTAAACGTAAAAAACAAATATCAAAATGTAACAATTAGTCCAGTGAATAAAGGAGTTTTACCATACAAAAGGTCCGGTATCGCTGATTTTTTTATATGTTGTGTGTGACCCCTAAGTAGTAATAAATGTGAGTTTTCGTCATCCCCGCTCTATTGCTTTTTCCGCCATCTTGAAAAAACGTTCGAAATTTCGACCATTTTCCAGTTTTTGGCCTATAACTTTTTTTCTAAGCATTTTTGAATAAAACTTTTCGACACAAAGTTGTAGAAAACAAAATTTTCTTCAAAATTGGTATGAAAAGTTTTTATGTACGACAATTAGTTAAGGAGCTACGAATCAGCAAAAAGGGCGTAAAATCGAGTGTTTCGAAAAAACATTACGTTCTAACGACTTTCTGTCGCCGTAACTCACACAAAACTTCATTTTATCAATTAACAATGATTTTACAAATCGTAGAAAATTTAATTTCCTATAAAATACACTTATCAAAAATAAGTTTCTTATATATTCTAAGAAGAAAGGTTAAATTTTTAGAAACCCAAAAAAGGTTCTATTTCCACCCGACGATACACTGTTTTATTTCTTTGAAGGTAGCTCTTTCCCATTGTATTTTTTTACTATTTTTATGAATACAAAACTTGTAGAAAATAATTTTTTCGATAAAATGGTTCTATTTTGTGTTTCATACGATAGAATGTAACGGAGCTACGTTGTTCGAAAGATGGCGTAAAATCTTGAATTTCGCCAAAAGAGTTTTATATCACTCAAAATCCCAATAATTAAAGCAAAAAACTTCATTTTAGTGGAACATAATTGTTGTGGAACTTGAAGACATCATCCTTTATTATATTGGTACTGTCTTAAAAGTTGTTTTAGATTTAATACTAAAGAATTTAGTTACATTTTTTGAAAAAAGAAAACGAAGATGGTTATTTATTCAAATGAAAAATACATGTGATTTGATAAAAGATTTCAATTTCATTTCAACAAATAGTTTATATAAAAAATACTTTTAGTTTAAGGAACATCTACCAATGGAACTATGAAAAAAATATGGGAAAGTGTCTGATGTTTTTCCCCTTCTGAACATTGCTGAAAGCTGACGTAATATCGCAGCCAGTTATTGCACACATGTAATAAAAATATGATTTTGACATTTTGGTTAAGCAGAAAAAATCTTCAATGAATATACTCTTGATTATTCATGATTATTAGTAGGTTTCAAAAAATAAACAGTTTTTATCAAATGGAGTTTGTGCATTCAGTAGTATTTTCTATGAGTTTTAATAGATAATTTTCTATTCAATAAAATTGGTAGGAATGGTTCACATAAAGATGCATCGGTTATCTCCTATATAAGAATCCTCATCTGTTGCATTTGAATCAACATTTAAACAAGATTGGCCATGGCAATTGGTACATACTAAAGAACAATATAATCCGACTTTTTTACAGCCACTGTTTGCACTACAATCTTTTTTGCAATTACAAAATATAGTATACTACCAGTATGGTCCCGCCTTACTGGGTATCCGTGAACTTCGCATTGCTTCCTTTTAGAGGCATACTTACTTGTGAAAATGCACTCAATATCTAAACTAAATTCAATTCGTGTTGGTTTGCACATGCGGAAGAAAAAAGCAAATAATAACAGAAAATGGCGCCAAGACCCTGTTACGGCCCAGTCCATGTATTTTCAAGCCCTGTTATGGTCCCGCGCTCAAACGTGGATGAAGTTTTTTGAAACTAATTATATTATATTAATTAAAAATCACAATCAAATATGAAAAAACTAAGCCTAAGGTACACGCACGTAGGTATTAAACGTAATCGGTATTAAAAATTTCGAATTTTTAGAGCAGTCTAAGTAGGTCTTTTGCTATCCACAGACATGAACGCAGACAGACTTTCTTTTTATTATTATAGATTAAGCAGTTTTTCTGGAGCAGGTGGGAGTAAAGCTAGAATTGGCCCCAAAATATTATTTGTTAATATCCAACCCTTGTCTTCAGGGTTCAGTTGATTGCCTAGCCTAACTTGAACTTGATAGTATACTCGATACAAGTGTTGATAAGCAGAAGCAGATGTTGGAGGAAGTCAAGATGGTTGAACTCTTTTAATGTTCAATGCCTTTTTTGTATAAAAAAACTTAAATATCTATTATTATCTATATATACATATTATTAAATATCTTTTACCTGCAGGTCAAGTCATTTTGGCTGCATTCTAATCAATGGTTCCTTGGCGACCGGTTGATGTTCACTTCGATAGTTATACCGAGACAGTTTTTTAAAGAAAAGTATTGAAATATGATTCGAGACTCGTCTAAAAAGTTCGAGTTGATTCATCCGATGACCTTTTTTTTCAGCAAAAATCGACTAAATATCAAACATTTGTTTTTTGCACTTTAATATAAATAAACATTTAGCTTTCTTAATCTGTTTCATTTTAGTTTCTAGTTTTTAATAGAACCGAAGTTATAGCACTTTAAAGCTTTTTTTTTCTTCTTGTTTTTGCATTTTTTTTTTTTCAAAACGCGTGATTGTTAAAGCATTTTTGACCTAGAATAAATTTTTTAGCAGACTTGGGATAGGTGCGGATCTTTTTTACGCTATAATAGCGTACCAATGACCTACACTCTTAAAACAAACACTCCCAATTTGCCTCAGTCTGAGTGGATTTCACTCCTCCAGACTAGAAAATGCACTTTTCCTTTTGGAGTGGATCCTTTGTGTATTAAACCTCCGACAGGATCACTCCAAACGAGTGATTTTAACTCAGTCTGAGATAATCACTAATTTCCAGTGTCGAAAATGCACTTCTCCAACTGGAGTGGAATTCACTCTTTTGTTTTAAGAGTGTACACTCTTAAAACGAACGAGCGATTTTAACTCAATCTGAATAATTTTCACTCCTCCAGTCTGGAAAATGCACTTCTCCTTTTGGAGTGGATCATCCTTTGTGTGTTAAACCTCGGACAGGATAACTACAAACGAGTGATTTTAACTCAGTATGAGTTAATTTTCATTCCTTTCCCGTGTCGAAAATGCACTTCTCCAACTGGAGTGGATTTCACTCTTTTGTTTTAAGAGTGTATACCAAAATTTAGCTGTATGCGAATTTTTTTTAATTAAAATGTCTATTTGACCGGACGTGGTAGCCATCAAACGCATCAATTACCGTAGATACATAATGCTTAAGAATGTACTTCCGATAATTAGTGTAAATTTCAGAAAATGTCGCGTTTCGAATCCACACCATTTTGTGGAGTAGATATCCACCATCAATAACAACTATGCAACGATATCTAAAATATATATTTTTTTATAAAAAGCATCGATATCGTAAGATCTTTGGGGTTAAAATTATTTCCCTTATTTTCTCCGTGTCTTAGGCAAAACATATAACGGCTTCTACTCATGCTTTTCGAAAAAAATATACCAAAATTTTTTAGTTGAATCTAAAATGTTTTTGATCTTACTAATATAATAAATGATGATGTCTTCAAGTTTTAGAATAATTAAGTATTTTCCTCTAAAATGAAGTTTTTTGTTTTAATTATTGGGATTTTGAGTTATATTAAACTCTTTTGGCGAAATTCAAGATTTTACGCCATCTTTCGAACAACGTAGCTCCGTTACATTCTATTGTATGAAACACAAAATAGAACCATTTTATAGAAAAAGTTATTTTCTACAAGTTTTGTATTCATAAAAATAGTAAAAAAACACAATGGGAAAGAGCTACCTTCAAAGAAATAAAACAGTGTATCGTCGGGTGGAAATAGAACCTTTTTTGGGTTTCTGTAAATTTAACCTTTCTTCTTAGAATATATAAGAAACTTATTTTTGATAGGTTTATTTTATAGGAAATTAAATTTTCTACGATTTGTAAAATCATTGTTTATTGATAAAATGAAGTTTTGTGTGAGTTACGGCGACAGAAAGTCGTTAGAACGTAATGTTTTTTCGAAACACTCGATTTTACACCCTTTTTGCTGATTCGTAGCTCCTTAACTAATTGTCGTACATAAAAACTTTTCATACCAATTTTGAAGAAAATTTTGTTTTCTACAACTTTGTGTCGAAAAATTATATTCAAAAATGCTTAGGAAAAAAGTTATAGGCCAAAAACTGGAAAATGGTCGAAATTTCGAACGTTTTTTCAAGATGGCGGAAAAAGCAATAGAGCGAGGATGACGAAAACTCACATTTATTACTATCTAGGGGTCACACACAACATATAAAAAAATCAGCGATACCGGACCTTTTGTATGGTAAACCCCCTTTTTGAGTCTCTATTCACTGGACTAAATTCATAGTTGCATTTTTAGAAGTTTTCTTGAAATCCCAGTTTACTGGAAAACGAAATACGCTCAATAATTTAGGAAATTCAGATAATTAAATTAATATAAATATTATAATCGCAAAATAAATATTATAATCACAAAATATTGATTAAAATGCAAACGATGTTCAATATCAGATGAAAACTTCTGTACAAAGGTTTTTTAAAATTAAAATCTTAAAAAAAAGCGTAGCAATTCGCGAAGGTTACTGTATATATGTGTAGATTTAAAATACTTTTTAAAGTTTAATTTTTTAGTTCCCAATTGGATTTGTATATACCAAAATAGCATCATAACTTTTGGTAATTTATGCGGAATCTCTATGCTCTTTGGTGAAAATGTAGTATCTTTGCGATTTTCTCTCAATTCATGATTTTATTATTTATATATATTTTGTTTAAATGCATATAAAAAACAATAAAATATATAGTTGGAGTGGAAATTTAAACACATCATAGTTTTATTCTAGTAGCTTTTATTAAGTTAATGTCACATAACATTCGAAGAGTTAGAAGCGTTATGATCATGAATGTTTCATCTATTCTTATCGACGGATGCTCTCCGCATTATCATAAATTCCCAAGTCTATGTCGCACTGTGCGCTGAAAAGTGAATTAATGTCCAAAAGCTAGTTTTTCAATAAAATCTTGTAAAGTTTATGTTTTCCCATTGTACATTATAGAAAAAAATATGGATCCGCCAAATGCATTCCAACTATCTTACTAATCGATTAATTATTTCCCTATTCGTAAGATATTTAATTTTTTTTATGTTTTTTCATTTATAACTCGATAAGTCATATCTGTCCGATATATCATTTTTCCTTGCATGGTGCGATTCGAACTGAAGTTATAGACAGGACTGTATGTGAAAGTCGCATTCATAAACAAGAAAAATGCTACGCAATAAAGAAGTAAATTTACTTAAGGAATTCTGAATGGGTTTCTCAACTCATAAATTTTTGATTTTGATTATTTTTACTTCTGCGAATTGAAGATAAACATTGACGACAAATGTAAAGTAAGAGTTATTCGTAATGTAAAATAAAAGTTATTCCGTAATGTAAAGTTAAAGTTATTGGTAAGTTCAGAGACTAAAAAACCTCTATGCTATTTCGAATGTCAATTTCTGAATATTTGTGGCAACTTTCAGAGAATTTGTGGAATATAGTCTTTATATATATTTTTTTATTTGACATGTAAAAAAGAATCCCAAAAGTACAAATAATATAACAATAAAGAATGCAGCTTCATAATGCCAAATTCAGATTCGACAGTAGCAATTGAAATTTATAATTCAAAGTTTTTTTTTAATTAATTTGTGTATTTTGAAATGAAAAAAACAAATGCAAGACTGCAATATAAAGCATTTTTCTCGAAAGTAATATTTCCTAATAATTTTAGCCTCTTCTACTAATAATATATACTTTAATAGCTATAGTTCCATCGAATTTATTTAAATATTTAAAATACTAAGAATAAAGAAAAAATTAAAAAAACAAGCAAATTACAAATGCTTACTTTATTATGCCGTAAAGAACAATAAGCTATTTTTTACTGTTTGTTGTACAGTGAACAGACATCTTTTTATCTGAAGTAATCTATTAATAGAACCCTTTTGAGGGCACAGAAAAGGGGATTAAGTGCAGTTTTTCTCAATTTGTCCCCGTAAAAAAACTGTTATCCCAGTTTTATTTGTGTTAAGTTCGAATTACAACTTACGAGGGTGTTTAGTTTTTTTTATCCAGTTAATAAATTAACAACTTATTTTATAGGTTGGCCTAAGTTGCAGTACCTATTCCCAACAACAAACAGTTCACGCATTGTAATACTGTCATATGTTTTATTATTGTAACGTTGCACGAGTTTCGGAATAATTTGGTATTGATAGGTTTGTTTTACGTGGGATATGGCAAGAGAATTGAGTTTTCTTGGAATAAATTATTTGAATCATTTATCAAGGAAAACTTGCATTGAAAGAAGTTGGAATTTTTAAAAAGATAACAACTAAAATATTCTTAGAACAGTCAATTTTTAATGCCAAGGTAAAATTAATTCGAGAAAAATGAAAACAAGACCGCGAAGCTGTTGCCAGATCCCTAGTGAAACAAGCCCATTCTTGATGTTCCATAAAATGATACTTAAGGCACTGAAATGAAAGATGTTTTTACATTTAGTATAAGATTTAAGGTTGGAATTGGGGAAAATGTTTTGCAGAATTTAGTTAGCTATAGTCACAAACCTTCTGCCGCCCCGGTGGCACAATTGTTAGGATGCTGGCCTTTGGAGCTGCTGGGTTCGGGAGGCTTTGGAGGTCGGGTTCGAATCCCGGTCAGGCACGGATGTTTGTGACCGTCAATGAATGTTGTTATTTGTCTATGTATTTGTGTTGTCCTTTCCTTGTGTGTCTCTTGTGCTTGTAAAAACTCTTTCTGTGTCTGTCCCACTTGACAAAAGCTTATAAGCGGTTTTCTGAACAAGCACGCAAGCTGGAATATGTACACTCTTAAAACAAAAGAGTGAAATCCACTCCAGTTGGAGAAGTGCATTTTCGACACTGGAAAGGATTGAATATTACCTCAGGCTGAGTTAAAATCACTCGTTTGGAGTGATCCTGTCGGCGATTTAGCACACAAAAAATCCACTCCTTCCGGGTAAGTGCATTTTCCACTCTGGAGGCGTGAAATTAACTCAGACTGAGTTCAAATCCACTCTCTTGTTTTAAGAGTGTATGTACCATACCATACCATCACAGACCTTCTTTTTAACCATTAAGGCAAAAGATAAAAATTCAAACAATTTTAGTGGCATTTATTATCAAGTAAATTTTACTACCAAACATCGTAGGGAAATATTGAATACAACCCCTGGCAATAAATATGGAATCACCTTTCAAAAAGTAAAACAATCTTTATTCAACAGTGTGTAGAAATTTCAAAGTTAAACTAAATCAAACAAAAACATATTTAATTGAAAGTAGACGATTTAAGACACAAGTTAAAAACACAAACAAGTGGATTATTGTGTTCTAGCATGAATAATGTTAGTTCTTATTAACTGAACTGGAGAAATATGTAAGGACTCAGTGACGACACGAGAAAAAGTATGGAATCACCATGTATTTTCTGTCTTGAAATCTGGCGACAGGTATGTTTGCAAATTATGCAAATTAATCGTAACATAAAAGACGTGTTACCGATCTCCTGTTATCATTTGACGAAGTTATTTCAGTGCAAGCATGGCTCCGACGAAAGAATTATCCGATGACGTCAGGCAAAGAATAATCAAGCTACTCAAAGAAGGACTGTCAACCAGAATTGTGGCGAATCGAGTAGGCTGCTCTCAATCTGCAATATCAAAGATATGGATAAAGTTTAAACAAACCGGGACTCATTTAAAAGTGAAGCGTAAAGGCCGCCCAAGGAAAACAATCAAGCGAGACGATCGAAAATTAAAGTCACTTTGCCTTCAGAACCGCAAACAAACTTCAACAGTGTTGAAAACGAAATGGGCTGAAGCGGGTGTTGATGTTTGCGCCAGGACAGTACGAAATCGACTTCGGGGGTTGGGATTCCCTTACAGAAAAGCCAAAGGAAAGCCGGCCCTGACAACTGCCCAGAAGAAGAAACGTCTACAATGGGTCAAAAATAAGACAATGTGGACTGTAGATGATTGGGAAAAGGTAGTATTCAGTGACGAGTCACGGATTTGCGTTGGTCATGGAGACGGTGCAGGGACATTCGTTTGGAGACGAGGAAACGAAGCTTACTCAGACGGCTGCATTAAGAAACAAGTAAAGTTTCCAACTATACCGTTCTGATCTGGGGCTGCATGTCAAGTAAAGGGCCTGGCGAAATGGCTGTCGTTAAAACAACTGTCAATTCGCATATTTATATTGACATTTTAGAGCATTTCCTGATCCCATCAATTGAAAATGCATATGGAGATGAAGATGTCGTGTTCCAGGACGATAACGCCTCCTGCCATAGGGCGAAATGTGTAAGAGATTTCCTTGCTGGTAGGCAAATTCCTACCATGGATTGGCCTGACAATAGCCCAGACTTGAATCCAATCGAAAATATGTGGTGGAAACTAAAGAAACTCGTCAAGGCGAAATCTCCACTTTGCAAGGAAGATCTGGTAATTGCCATTCGCAAATCTTGGAAAGAAATTAGCACTGACTATTGTCAATCATTAGTAACATCCATGCCTGCAAGGATTAGGGCAGTTATCAAGGCACGTGGAGGTGTTACGAAGTATTAGTACAAGGTGGATATGGGCTGAGTCTATATTTTTTTCCAGCGTTGTTAGTGAGTCCATACTAATTTCTTTGTATACTTACTGTGAACTGCCCCTATAACGCACCAGATGATGTTTTTTTGACTAGTTTATGTTTATTACCTGTAGTTCACATCGTCTACTTTCAATAAAACATGTTTATGCTTCATCTGATATTACTTTGTTATTTTTATATGCTTTTAACTATCGACAACATTATTTCTTTTAAGGTGATTACATATTTATTGCCAGGGGTTGTATATACTATCTATTTTAAAATATATTTTTCAATACGAAGTCCAAAAAGTTATAGAAAATATAAATTACGATACTTTCTCGCAGCTTGCACTGTGTACTTAAATGTGAATATTTCAAACATTACTGTCCATATAAATGTGATTTTTTGCATAATTTATGCCTCTATGAATACGAAACTCGCATTTGGGGAAACCTTTAGCTACAATTTCGTGAAACTTATCCAGTATTTGAGCGAATATAAGAAAAGGGGCCTTATAAAATATTAATACACATTCTGTTTAGATAAAACGATTTTGTGTACATTAAAAGATAGTCTTATAAAAAAGCATAGATTAACCTAAATAAATTAGCACGTTTATATAAAAGTGTGCCAAACACATATTAGTAGTTTAATAAAATATGTGTCGCCCCGGTGGCACACTCGTTAGGATACTAGCCTTTGGAGCTGCTGGGGTCGGGTTCGAATCCCGGTCAGGCATGGATGTTTGTGACTGTCAATAAATATTGTCATTTGTCTATGTGTTTGTGTCGTCTCTTTCTTTGTGTGTCTCATGTGCTTGTGTCATTTCTGGGGCTTAGTACAATAGACTTAAAGTCGCAGTGCTTGGCGATCTTGCCCCCCACCAAGAACGTCATAAGTCATAATAAAATATGTGTTTATATTACACAAAAAAATGTCAGGGTAAATACTCTAAAAACGAACCTTTTGATGAGAAAAATATAGAAAAAAATTATCAATTAAAATTTGTGAAACTTTGGATTTGAGTTACACTTACATACTACGTTGGAGATATAGCATCGGTCCATATCATATAATTAATATTAATTATTCTGATAGTAAGTCTTAATTAAAAAAGGTTTCTTATAGAAAAGTTTTAGCCCCCGAGAGTAACATAAAATATTTTATTAATGAGTAACACTTTAACAAAATTTCAGTACTACTTTATTTTATTAGTTCAAACAAAATATAGTGTTACTATAACGCACTTTACTTAGAATTAATTAATTTATTCTTATATAATTAAAACTTCATGTCCGTGTGCCCAATAACTACGGACGTGATGTCAACAGATTGCAAATTACATGTTTCATCCTTGTAAAACATGGTATGTTTATATTTGAATCATGATTTTAAAAAAAATAAGCTATTTGTATCTAATGCTATACATATGCTTAAGTAGGAATATATATTTAATTAGCTTACTAAGTTCTTTCTTAGCCATAGACGTGATGCACCTAATTTTACCTTGCACTGAAATTAATGTTAATGAACATAAAAATGACTTAAAGCTAAAAACAAACTGATTTTTTGATAAACGATTATTTGATAAACTTTTTTTGATAATATGGCTAAAATGAATCTAAAATGACCAAAACACTGCATTGTACTGCCCCCCCCCCCCAACTATTGAATTCAATACTGGTTTTTGTTCATGTCCACGGACGTGACTGCAGTCATTGGAGACAAGCATTTAATACTAAGTAAAATAAATACAAATTAAAAAATAAACACAAAAATTGCATTTATATATTATTGCCAAAATATTCATTTCTTCAATTCTCTAATTTAAAAAATGAATTCATATTTTATAAGTCAGATTTAAACTTTGGGGGCTGGGGAACCCAATCGGTTAGGTATTCGCCCATCATGCAAAATGTCCCAGGTTCGGGTACGGGCATCGCCATAATATCTGCCGACCTATAAATGGCCCGTGCAGTCAAAAATGTGCGACGAATAATACCCCGTGTAAGGAAGTGCACGTTAAATATCCTTCAAAGTCTTAACGCTGCTTACGATGTCGCCCTTAACGGTTGCGTTGGGTGCCTATTCAGGTGTTGGCTCGTCACTTGACTGTTGTTCTAAAATACGACGCCCGTCGCTAATAGCCCTCGTGTATAGAAGGATCGTTTGTGTTCGTAGTGCAACGATAATTCAAACTAACCTAACCTAAGATATAAACTACCAAACTCTACGGACGTAATGCTGGGACACACCACGGACAAGACATATCAAGCTCTGCGGACTAGAAAAAATCTATAAAATAGGAACTCTCGTATTATTCTTTCTCCCTTATACTCTATACACTGTGTTTTCATTTTCCCCTAAGCTACTTTACTTTTAAAAAGCCTATATTACTTTTAAAACTGGAAGGGACAAGAATGGTTCGTTTTCAGACTATTCACCCGTCAGTCTGTTGCATAATAACAAACCAGGAAATGCTATTAATGAGACAGCGAACACCATACATCCAGATCGTACTACAAGTATTACCCAAAGAAATATATATATGGAAAGATATGGGGGGAAAATGTATTCCGTTACATTACACATTCAGTGTAAATAGAACACACATGAGAGGATATGTAACATGAAGAATCACAAAATGACGGTTTGTCAAACTATTTTACAGGATTACAGTGACACGTATGCTTTACATGTGTCAATAATGTACTGAAATCGTGAGCATTCAATGCTAATATTTTAGGTAAAAAATATTATTATTGTCTTAGTAATCTTCAGAAGACTGTAGAAGAGTGAAAATTTTTCTTTTTTTAGTTTTTTTTACTATTTTACAGTTTCTACATTTTGTACTTGCCAAAGTCTAGAACACCTTACTTATGGACACCTTGTCTTAAATTTACATTTGTTTACGTGTCATGCACAATCCTAAGCGTAGTGGAGATAGGTGTATATAGGGCCACCGTGTATTAAAGTCAAAGCTGATCTACTAAGTGATCTGAGGAAAACCATATTGTTGAAATTTTTTAAATATTATTTTAACTCTTGAGCTATGTCGAATTTTATTAGTATTTCTTTATTAGTTTATTTTTGTAAAAATAAAACTTACGACGAAGTCCACCTCTTATGGTATGGTATGGTACACACACATATATATATATAATATATATATATATATATATATATATAATATATATATATATATATATATATATAATATATATATATATATATATATATATATATATATATATATATAATATATATATATATATATATATATATATATATATATATATTCTAGCTTGTATGCTTGTTCATAGAGCCGCTTATAAGCTTTCGTCAAGTGGGGCAGACATAGAAAGAATTTTTACAGTCACAAAGAAATGAATAACACATAGACAAATAACGACATTTATTGACGGTCACAAACATCCGTGCCTGACCGGGATTCGAACCCGACCCCAGCAGCTCCAAAGGCTAGAGTCCTAAAGATTGCGCCAACGGGGGCGGCTTCCACCTCCTAGTTTATTTTATCAGGAGGGGCTTGAATTAGTTTATTTTAAGGTTCGTTGAACGCGTCGTCTACGTTCGTCATCTACGTCGTTATGAGTTCGTTTACTCTCGCCAAATTCTTTAGCGGTAGGTTTTTATTGAAGAAAAAAATGCAAATATTACTCATATTATAACTTATATTAATTATCTTATTTTTATATCAACACTAAATATTTAATTATTATTCTTTTATTTTGTTTCACTGGGTGCTTTTATCGAAAGTTTCTTCTTATTTTTTTTTGTTTATTCTTTTTTTTTAATTTCATTAAGTATTGTAGTACTAGCTGTTATATCCGACGTTTCACGGGTAGAGGTGAAAAAATAATTTAATAGTCAATTTAACTATTTTTTCTTTCATTTGCGTTACATAAGATGTAAAGATTACCCAGTAATTTTCCATTTAATTACCCGTCTTTGATATAGTAATGATTAATATTAATTTCTCAAAAATACCTTTGATAAGAAGCTCAAATTAAAAAAAAAATTAAAAATTATCAATTACATATTTAAGTAAAAAAATAATCCGAAAGAATTAAAAAAAATAAGCCACTCTAGCAAACAGCAAACGATTTGCATTTTTTTCATATAGTTCAGTTCAATTCATCTATCATGTAATCCGTTATAGAATAATAAGCTTATGCTGGGGCGCAACTAGAAAAAAATCCTGGGGGGGGTTTCAAAATTTTTATATTATTTTTCAATTAAAATTATTTTTCATTGAAAGTATTTGTAATTAAAATTATTTTTAATTGCAGCTAGTTTTAATTTAAATTACTTTTAATTAAAGTTAGTTTTAATTAGAATTACTATTGTATAAATACAGTTTTTTACAATTAATTTAGTATTACTAATTACTGTTTATAAACATGAATTATTTTTCACTTTACATAATTCATATTTGTGTTATTTAATAGATAATTAATGTTTTATTTTTTAAACACAAATTAAGTGTAATGAATAAGAAAATAATTCCCGTATGTTTTTTTTTTTTTAATTAACTAATAAGATAATAAAACAACCAATAAAATCGTAGTATGAAGATCGTGACATCGTAAGGAATATTGCCAACGACAAGCTTCTAATATTATATGTTATTATAAAAGGAGGGTAGTGTGTGTGTAAAGATAACCGGCCAACGTCCAAGCTTTCTTTGATTTCGGGAATTGGCTGACCAGATCACGAAGTGGCATGAGACGATCAGCCAAAATTGGAAGAAAAAATTATTGGCACGTATTTTTGGCTCCGTATAACCATTAAAATTTACTAGCTGCGGTGTGATGTGGCAATTTGGGACAAAGTAATTTTTTTACATTTTAATTAAAAATCTTGTCGATTTTTAATATATTTTTAAATTAGGGTATTTATACTTTTAAATTAAAAAAGAAAACAAAAGGGGCAATATTAGCAAATTAACTTTTTAATAAAACAAAACAATTGGGCATTCTTTAAATAAGCACAATCACGTTTTGGCCGATAACTAAGAAATTTGATAGGACATATTTAAAGTTTAAGCTGAACAAAAATAATAATAATAAATGATTTAATATTTCAAACTTGAACAAAGCTAATTCATATTTGTAAATAAACTTTCGACGTCATAGATGCGAATCTCCGATGTGAAATAATTAAAAAATTTTATGCATTTATGCCGCTGTATAAAAATACCAATTAATTATTATAAATTGTGCTTCAAATATAAAACCCATTGAAATCTAATGAAAACAGAACTGAACGGCCATAAAAGCAATAAAAAGACAAAAAAATAGCGCCCAAGCTTAATTACAAACATACTCATCTTCAGAGAAACTTGAGAGAAGAAATTAAACTTACCAATATTTTGCTCTCTTATGACATCTATTCAATCTTGATCTTAAGATTAGAGTACGACAAAAAGACACGTAAAAAACTCCTAACTTGTAATTCATTGATAAATAAAAAAAACTAGTCACTTAAAAAAAAAGATCCTAAACTGGCAAAGAATAACTTAAAATAGACACACAATCGTTGTGCACTTAACGCAACCAATATAAGAATAATCCTTTAATTAAGAAGTCAAATGAACTTTTTTTATTTGAAAAAATGCCGAGTTCCACGTCATTACCAGACATTGGTAGATACCAACTCCCGACTTCATGGCAATCCCGGGTTGTACGTTGAATGTCGTCGAGACTACCAGGCGGCTAAAGTAGTCTGCTATTACATACGAATTAAAAAAAAAAGAAGAAAGAAAAGTGGAGAATTATTTGACGTATTACGAATAAAACCGAACAAAATGCACTTTCAATAGCGATTTCAAAAAATAAATCTTTCATATTTAATATTTATTATATGTTTTCTTAATACTTATTTCCTGTCTGAGTCGGCATAGAGGCTCCACACCCGCTCCACGACTTAGCTTTTCATCAAAAATTGCTTCTCTTAGATTAAGTAAATGCAACGTGGTGCTTAAAAAAAGTATTAGGACGAAGACTTTCGATTTTAATAGTCAAAATATATATTTTTTTTTAGGGCACTAGCGCTTTTTTTTTAATCCCCCCTCCTCCTCAACATTAAAGGAATAAGATTTTTTTTGTTTTGGTTTTCGTTTTTCATCATCGTCGCTAGAGCTACACGAAGGCTATTGGCGACGGGCTTCGTAATTTAGAACCACAGTCAAGTGACGAGCCGACATCTGAATAGGCACCCAAAGTAACCATTAAGGGCGACAACGTACTCAGCTTCGGAACTTCTAGGATATTTAACGTGCACTTCCTCTACACGGGGTATTCTTCGTCGGACATTTTTAGCTACACTGGCCGTTTATAGGTCGGCAGTTATTTTGACGATGCCCGGACCCGAACCTGGGACCTATCACATGCAAGGCGAACGCCTACTGGGCTCCCCAGCCCCAACTCGGATTTCGCAAATGCGAAGTGTTCTTTTTCTATGAAATTTTTTTCTTGTTAACAAAATAAATTGTGACTATAATGCGGGTTCTGGGGAAGGAGGGAGAGAGGTTATGACCCTAGCCCAAGATTTTTTGAATGCACAATATTAGAGCAACTCATAAAAAGTGACAAAAAATTAATAAATTTGGCAAGACATGTCATTTTATCAGAGCTGGCGCTTTTTTTCATTCCCCCCCCCCCCCTCACATTAGAAAAGAGTTTCGTTAGAAATATTTTGTTTCACACAGATTTATACTTCCCGCCACCCATATTTGAAACACTTTGGGGATGGAAAACCGAAACCGGTTTTTTTTTGCCCTCGGTTTCGACCAAAAAACCGGTTTATCATAAGGCCAGTCTTAAGGTTCAGTATAACCGAAAAACCAGTTTTTGAAACATCGGTTTTTTTTTAAAAAACCGCCATCCCTATAGTTTCTTATTTTGTTGGCGGCGAGCGAAATAGTGAAATAGTGTTTCTCTATGGAATTTTTTTTGATCACTTTCGATTTTTTTATTGTTAACAAAATAAAATTTGACTATAATATGGGTTCTGGGGGGGGTTCTGACCCTAAAAACCCCCCCCGTGGTTGCGCGCCTGAGCTTATGTTGCTGTTACCGTTCGTTATAAAGTACAGAATCCCGCTATTTATATTACCTTAAACATTCAAAATATTAAAAACGCTATAAAATTCACCGATAAAGTCATCGTAATTTCCCGCATAATTTTTTTTAGCGCATTTGGCACTTTTTTGCGAATTTGGCAAGGAAAAGATATAGCCACCAACACACCCATTCAGCTCTTGTGCGATAACCTTCGCACAACCAGCTAATAAATTTTTTTTTTCATTTGGTACGTTTTTTGTAATGTTTGTAAATGAAAGGAAAAAAAAAATATATCGGATTTGAGTGAAAGTGGTGTATTTTTTCTAGAAAACTTTCGAAAACGATAAAAGGAATGGTCTGATTCAAAAAATTCTTAGCCTATGTTTGTTCCGGAGATGAGAGGAATATTTGTGATAAATTTCGTGACGATCTGTTGCGTGGTTCTTTAGATTTCGTGTCTTATACAGACAGGCAAACAGAAGTTGCCTTTTATGTATAGATTTAATATAATTTAAATATCGTGTTTGGCGATAATATTGGGTTTGGTGAAAATGGTGAGCCGGATAATACACAAGTACCATTTTTTTTTTGAAGAAGTGCAATCGAAAATTACATAGTCTTGCAACTATGAGCCATGTGTTTGCTTTGTACGTAGGGCTTTGGCCCTATGTATAATGCATGGTATTTTATAATAATTACATGCAGAAAAAATACTTTAATCAACAAAATTATTTAGATTAGATAAAGATACTTTTTCTTGATATTATTTAATGGAACTATTGATTTTTTTTTTAAATTTTACGAAGGCATATTGCGCAACCGGATATATTTGTATCCATCCGCACTTTTTCTTCCTAGAAAAATGTTGAATAATAACTTTTGGAGCTGGAAGCGTTTGAAAATTACTCACTTTGGTGTGCTACATTATTTACAAAGCCTGTATTATTGCTTTGGCAGAAATGGCTTGTGGCATAAACTTAGCCTTTTATGAGTAGGATCATCTATTGACAAGTAAAATTATGCATGATGAAAATATCTCTACCCTTAAACAAATAATAAATATATCAAGATATCACCCCTACGTATACCAAAGCATTCCCTTTTCTATTGCTGTAAAATGGCCTCAGTAAGGTTGCTAATTTTGCAAATGACCAAATGTAAGTAGTACATAAATAAGCATTTTCATAAAATTACAAAAAATGTAAGTAAGATTTTAAATACAGTTTTTTATTTGTTTTGTAACTAATGCGGTCAAAAAGTGTAAAGTTACTTTATAACTATCAATTACCGGCAAAAAATAGCATTTAACTCAGTTTGTTGGGGACAAATATTCAAGGCAAACCAAAGAAATAATATAAATTCAGCAACGTTTATATCACCATTTATTGAAAATTCTTAACTTAACTGGATTGAGATGACATAGCGCAGAATCATTTAAATGAATTAGAATATATCAACAATATTTATCTAATCTGTGGCATCAAAAAAAGACATCGAAAACTTATGAAAAATGAGAGCTTAAGATGATCCAGTACTTGATATGAGAAAAACAATCGTTGTACAATTGAAGAGCTTAGTTGAAAAACTTGCTAAGTGACATTTTGGAAAAGAAATTGAAATTTGTGTGTCAATGAGACTGTTAGTCCCTAATTTAAAAATGACAAGATCCTTCCTTTTCATAAACTTAAAGTTACGTATATTTTTTTTTACTTTTGTAAGTGCCGTATTTACGTATCTCGGTGCAAACTAAATTCTCGTTTTTACCTTTTTATCACTTAGTACGTTCTTCTACTAAGCTTTTCATTTATCTGTATTATCTCAATTCTTACATCTTGTCAATATTATTGGTATTGCTCTAATAGATCATTTTTTTCCAAGACTAAAATTTTTATTAAAAAGTAATGAAAAATCATACCCATATACTGACTCATAAAAATTCCGTAAATTATTTTCTGATGAGCGAAACAAATGAATAGAACGAATTTCATTTTTGAACTGTAAAAATTTCCCACAAATGAATCTTATTATTTAAATTTTTTTTACAAAGAATGTCAAATGAAAATATCAACATTAATTAAATTTTATTAATGAATTTTAAATAACGTGTATTTCAAAAACCAATGTTACATATTTCAATATAGTACGTTAAAAAAAAATCCAATATCCAAACAAAAATGCTGCACATTGTGGTCGTTTCGAAACAACCAATCTTGACGGCCTGCTTTCTGCATAAATAATAACTTACAGTTTGGTTTTCCAAACGTATTACATTTCAATGCTGATAACTTGGGTTTCATTTACATGTAGAAATAAGAAATTCTAAGAAAGATGGATGTAATAATCAAAATTCAGGTATCGAAGAAAAAAATTGGTCTTGCTAGGTCGAACGTGCCACTGGATGTGTTTATATATATTTATATTTTGTTATGATAAAAGTCCGATTTCCTCGAGTTGAATAAAAATATAGTGCACGTAATACTTTTTTGGAACAAATTAAATGAAAAAACTTGTAGTTTTGAAACATATTTGGACTATAGAAATGTGAAAGAAATTGATTTTAAACAAATTACAATTCAAGCATTATCGTGCAAGTCTACAGCAATAAGTCAGGCCATACATGTCTTCTGCAAAATAATTTTGTTGTTAAAAATTTATAGTTTTTTTCCAAGGTTGCCTATTATGAACAGCCACAATGCCATTATTTAAAATTTCAATTGTCCAAATTAAATTTACTAGGTTCATCACTTGATAATTTAAAAATACTATAATAAAAATGAAATATTTATAATTAATTCTCAATGCATACGTTTTTTTATAATTAAATAGCATACAAAAGCAATCGTTAGGACTCTAGCCTTTAGAGCTGCTGGGGTCGGGTTCGAATCCCGGGAAGGCATGGATGTTTGTGACCGTCAATAAATGTTGTTATTTGTCTATGTGTTATTCCTTTCTTTGTGACTGTAAAAATTCTTTCTGTGTCTGTCCTACTTGACGAAAGCTTATAAGCGGTTCTCTGAACAAGCACACAAGCTGGAATATATATGTACCATACGTCCGTCCATAGTATACAATTTACTAAAGGTTTTTATAACGAAATATTACATGAATAACTTAATATTTTTATGTCACTAATTATAACAATAAATAAAACACAATAAAAATATTTTACTATATGTTTATTCTTCTTCTAGCTAGAATACAATATAATAAGCTAACATATCAATAAATAGCACGTTTACCAGCAAAATACTTATAAAAAATTCGGAAACATACTTGATTTATAAAAAGTTTTCCGTTTCAAAGCTTCATCAAAAGTTTTGTAAAAGTTCACAATATCGTTATTGTAATACACAAAAGTTGTTTACAAGAATTTTTTTGGACAAATTTTTTAAAGAAGTTCTTCCGCCTTGTGAGTCAGATGTGAGAATATTTTAGCAGCTTATATTTTAGTACTTTAATATTTTATGTCGCAAGTACACCTCGTACATATTTGTCGCTAGCGAAAGGAAGCTCGTGTGCTTTGACAATTTTATTTTTATTATGATATTTTAAATTTGTTTTGTAGAGTACATTTATTTCTTAAAATTTAGAATAAATCTTATACATATTTTAAGTTCTAATTAATTTTAAAAGGCCATATTACTGCGTATCATTAAAAATATTTAATGTATCTGCTTATAATAACATACAATAATACGCATTCTTAATTTTTGATATTCAGATAAACATATTCGATTTATATTACTTTTTGTAAATTTTTAACTGTGAGCGTTATAGACCCTCCATTTCCCGTATTTTTTGAATTTTTTTAAGCAGTATAAAAAAAAACTTTAACAATCTAATCTATAATATATTTTTTTATATTTTACTTTTTACAATTGGAAACCATTTTAGAATTTCACCCTTTTAGCATTAAAAATACTTCTGATATCCTAAACAAATATATTATGTTTTAAAGTATAAACTGCTAGAAAACATGATACTTTGCTGGAAAACCATATGTTAAATCATCATTGCCTCCTAAAGCAATCACTCGAGGAACTATATTTCAAATAAAATATTAAAAGAACAATAAATCCGTTTGAAATGCCACAAAAATATATTTCACAATGAGATCTTTGATTGTCCGTATTACTTTTGTTTGGAATAAGGTAAATTTTCTATATTTTTATTTAAAAAAGCAATTGTAATTTTTCATTTATATTTCGTTTCAATGTTGCATGCTGACGTGAAATGTTTTATTTTTTTCAAGTGTGAGCAATATCAGAAATTTATTCTTTGAAATAGAAATAAGTTTGCAAACGATAAATAGTGGTTATTGGATTTTCAAAGAAAACTTTTTTTTAATTTTTAAGCTTTAGTTGAAGTTATAGTTAATTTGAAATTTAAGTTTAATCTAGAGCAATATTATTTGTTTGGAGCTTTTTTTGTTACATGAATTTATTGTGGAAGCAAGTCTAAAAGGCGTTTTCTGTTACATCCCTCATTTTTTTATTATTTTAGATATGCTGTTTTATAGAGTTTTTATTTATTTGAAATCATCCTCAATTATTAGAAAAAGAAAAGAGACTGGGAATAAAAGTGCTGCGCCAATTCATCAATAAGGGGAGGGTAGTTTTGTTACAAAGTATCTGCGGAATTTTTTTTTAAATTGATGGGTATATTCTTATTGAGTTGAAAAACTGTTCCCTGTAAGGAAAAAATTAAAAGCAAATTTTCCAATTCTAATGTTAGAACTCTATCATTTTCTGTCAAAAACAATTGTTGCTTTGTTTGAAAGTGCCTAGTGTGTAAAAGTATATGAAATACATACAATTATTGTATTTCCCCATTAAAATAAATTAAAATAAATATTAATAAACCATAAAATATCTTCTAACAATAAATGTTGTAATAACATGTAAAAGGTTCATTTGTTATTTTAAAGCCTTAATGAAAAGTTTTTGTGTTTTAATTAGTACGAATTAAAAGCATTGTTTTTTTTCAAATGTAATGCATGCATTCGTCTTTCCATCTGATTAAATCTTTCAAAATTTCAAAGTATATATAATTAGTTGTATAGATACATCATATTGTAACAAAATTTCCATTCCGTTTTATCAAAGACAAGCTTGTACACTTCACGTCTAGTAAGTTAATTAACCCTTCAAATCTAAGTTTTCTGATTATTTAATTAAACTGTTACGTAAGTTAGCGAAAGCTGTTTCGTAAAATATATCTTAAATTGATTATGTTCCTTTAAGCGTTCTATTATAGATATTTTCAGTAATAACTTTGTTAACAAGCATTGGTTTCTTTGCAAAATTATGTGCACTAAAAATACACTGTTGAGTACAAAAGTTTACCGTAAATATTGTAATAACATTGAAAAGGTTGAATTTGTTATTTTAAAGCCTTAATGAAAACATTTTTGTGTTTTAATTATTACGAATTATAAGCATTGTTTTTTCAAATGTTATGGATAGAACTGAGAAAATGTGTGAATATTAAATAGTTAATTAAGAACAAATATTAAGGGCTACAAACGTAATTATATTACATTTTTCAAATTAAATTGTGACTATGTCGTAGGAGAATTTTGCAATAAAATTATTTTTAAGATTTTTTCCCTATTTTTATTTGTACCAAATAAAAGGTTCAGGTATTGGAATATTTCTAAGGACAGCGGTCTTTTTACTTCTCATGTAAAAAAATATGAAAATGCAATTTACAATATTTTAAAAGAAAAAAAAATTGGATATTGTCTTTAAAAATTAGACAATATAATTGATTTTCTGTTGTATATTAATTAAACGCATTTATTTGACAAATACATGGTATTAAACAAGCTTGTTGCTGGCTTTTTCAATGCCCCTTGTATACTGAAATTACATTAGTGTAGATTTGAGGATCTTGTGATTACAGATTTTGGTTTTTAGGTATACAGAAAGTGAAAACGAACTTACAGAAAGTGAAAAACGACTTAAACATTCAATTTTGTTTTATTTCTTTATAATATGCCCTGTTTGACTAGCTTTCTGAGGATACCAATATTATTAAAATCCATAGCTTAGTTTTTGACTTATGATTTTTTTGTAGACGCATATCTAATAGAATCTAGGGTCTTCTAGTAACTTCAAATTGATTTTCTGAGGAATGTACTAATTTGCATGTATTGCTTCATCGTGACAAGGATATCTTGAGTTCTATTAAATATTTTTTTTATTCTGTTTTTAGTGATTTGTATTATATAGAGCATGTGATGACCCTCCATCTTATTTGTATCCTTGAAAGAAATGCTTTTAGAAGCATTTAACTTAATTATTTCTTTAAAAAAAAGCACTTTTTTTGCGGTATCACAAAAAACATTTTTTTAAAATAAGTTCTAGTTTAACTAAGAACTATCTGGAGGTTCACAACATTAAAGAAGGTGTAATAAACAGTTTCCAAAAGAAAATATCGTTTTAAGTCAAATTGAATTAGCAGGATCATTGTCAAAAAATTGTCTAATTACCATACTAATTATTAATTAATAAATATGTTAATTACTTTTTTTGAAAAAAAAAAAATACATATAATAGTTAGCCTATGTGTACTTCATCTATGGTATAAATTAAAAAAAATTCCATGAAAATTTAAAAAAAAATGTAAAAGGTGTACGTATACCTTAACATATCTCGAGCTGATAACAAGCGACTACCATTCTATGTAGCCATGATATCATAATAACGGAAGGATATCAAAACGATATAATACTAGTTTGTTTAAAAATATGATATTTTATAATTACAGTTATTCTTATTTCAATACAATAACGTTTAACGAATTAAAAATGAACTTTCCATGCAAAAAAAAAAAAATATATATCAGCGAAATTAAGTTCTATTCCTCAGGGCCTCTTCTTGAAATGTTAAAAAAAAAACCCTGTTAAAACGTAAAAATGTAATTTACAATATTTTAGATAGGTTTTTCTAACAAAGATTATATTGTCCCCCAAGGAGTGCCGAATTCATGAAAGAGGTATTTCAATTTTAATAAGCTTTTTTGGATAGGAGTTTTGAATAGTCAATGGATAACAGTAACAAAATAAAATTTTAGGTCTAAAAACTTTAAATCAAATTAGAGTATGCTTCATAGTATAATAGTGTCGCATAAGAGATAACTGCCATCATCCGTCGGTTGTCCAGTGGTAGAATGCTTGCCTACCACGCGGGTTCGAATCCTAAACAGTACGTGTGATAGAAGGAAATCTAAAATTTTACTTGAAGGAGTACACGGGAAAAACCGATTGATTTTGTAGAGAAGTTTCCTTAGGCTGGCCACTTTGGCGACGATAGCGAGTGATCGCCTAAACTTGTGTAAGGAAACCAGTTCCTACCATAGAGATCATAGCTGAAGTAATAGAATGGCTAACGACGAAGAATGCTAACGACGGGACGCGCAAGGAGCTCCCAGAAGAGCCCCAATGAAGTCAGTGTTGTAGGTCACGTGATATGACACGCTAATACTTTAACTACTATCTCTGTGGTTCCTATAGCTACCAAGATTCAGGCGATTGGTGAGCCCAACGCTTGGACCAAGCGAAGAAGAAAGAGATAAACCGGTTTTCTGCCGCCAAGCAGACAATTGCGGGCGTCCGCTTAATAAATCAATCGGTTATTCCCGTGTACTCTTCACTTACTATATGCTTGGAATCAGGATGATTCTGGAACTTTCTTAAATATTCTATTTCGATCTTTCTAGAACATTCTATGCAACTATAAAATCTAAGTCCCACCAGTTAGTGGGCAGTTCTTCATTCTGCTGTGTCCCAAATAAATTAGATCGATAGTTTAAACCGAGTGTTTATTTCTATTTTTACGACAATAATATAATATGCAATATAGGAGCATGTTTCTATTACTTTATGTTGTAGTTTGGAAGACAATCGGATATAAAGATTAAAAAAAAAAACGTTTTAGATGTTACTCAAAATAGCATTATTTATTCTGTTTTTGTTATGTTTTTTTTTTTTTTTTTTGTAATAGCATTATTTATTCTGTTTTTGTTATTTTAATTGGCCTTACTTTTTTTTACTTTAAAACTAAAAGTTATAAACATGAAAGGTCACTTTTTAAAGCTCGAAAACCAGTTATAGAAAAGTTTAGGAACGATATAGCAAATCAATCAATAAATTTAATTTATAATGATATAAGAAGAGCCTATAATTTTGCCTTTTTTTCCCTGATAATCCAAAATTTTTCTTTTTTTCCCAAATTTTTTTGCAACTGAAAACTTAGTTCATTTTAATAGCTAGGATATAATGATGTTTAAACGAATAAAAACGTCGTAAGAAAGAATTCATGTCTCTTATCAAATGAATCACGTTAATCTTCAACTTAAAGACTCAAAAGTTTTCGTATCTTAATTCTATAAAAAAATATTTTAAAATTGAATTTTTTTAATCTATTTATATTTATCTTCAACTTTTGTTGTTTAATTAATCGATAATTTTTTTTTATAATTTCAAATAAAAGCAATTTTCGCATTTTTTTTGTTTGTGTAATGATTTTAGCTTGTACACTTGGAGGAAAAAAAATTCAAAACACATGTAGCACACTTTCATGAAAGTTATAATTGTAGCGTTTAAGATGTTTTGCATTGTACAGGATGCAAAGAAAGTTTTCAGATAGAGCCATGAATGAGTTCTTCTGGAAGATTTGTAAACTTTCACTTTAAAAGGGAACATAATATAACACCTTACGCACTATTTTTGAGTTCATTGTGGAGAGCATTCAAAATACATATTGCGAGCTTATAATCGAACCCATCGCCTTATTTGAAATTCTAGCGGCTCAGTGGCTGGAAGGTTAAACGTGTTCGACTCGTAAGCCCAAGATCGCGGGTTCGAGTCTTCAGATTTTCTGGATGGGAAAATCTTGGGCGCGCATGTCATATGATTATGTGGCTGGTAAAAGAACCCTGGAGGACCCATTTAACTTGGATTCTCTCAGCAAATTTAAATCTCGGCATATTTTAACATCCACAGAGAGCTCTGATTCACTGTATCTTGCGCTTCAAAATTGGTAGTGAGATTCACACAGATGGTGCCACAAAAAATGTATCTCAGTTCTGGGGAATAAGCTGAGTTCGCAAAGGACGTGACCGCCAGTGTTGCAGCCCCATTACACACAGATAGAGAGAGAGAGAGAGAGAGAGAGACACCTAAAGAAATTTTTAGTTCACAATATTACAAATTCAAGAGATCGGAATCGATTTGTTCTATTGTTGAAAGGGGCTAATGTTTGTTCTTTGATATAAAACGTCCAACGGTATGGTATGGTATGGTATGATACATACATATTCCAGCTTGTGTGCTTGTTCATAGAACCGCTTATAAGTTTTCGTCAAGTGGGACAGACACAGAAAGAAATTTTACAGTCACAAAGAAATGAATAACACATAGACAAATAACAACATTTATTGACTGTCACAAACATCCATACCTGACCGGGATTCGAACCCGACTTCAGCAGCTCCAAAGGCTGGTACACTAACCATTCAGCCACCGAGGCGGCGTCCAACGGTCTTATGCACTGGCGTGGCGCAGTCAGTTAGGCATCTTGCAAGAACGAAATATATTTTCCACGAAAAACGTCCTTGTTTTAGTCGTTGTGTAAATAGATCGTTCTGAGCAAAACAAATTGCTAATGAATAACTCTGGGTATTTGGAAAAGACTGTGTATCAAGAAATAAAGTAAAGAAAAGAAACCTAATATTATCATTAATTCATAATGGCACTTTAAAGCACAAAATATATTTTTAAATAATTTGCGTTAGCTTAATTAATAAATTTATCTAGAAAAATAGTAAATACGTTAAGAACTTTCAATATTGGAAGAAAATTATATAACAGCATTTAAAGTACAAAAATGCCCTAAACTCACACAAGATTTAACACAAAAATAGATTTAAAAGCAACGATCGTGTACTCAAAAAATCATAGAGATAATCATACAAAAATAAATAATAAAATTATATTTATTTTTAATATTATTACAAAACACTTAAGTACACGCAGGTTACTTTTGAATTTGTGTTTCATTTTACAATTCATTTTTGAAAGAAGTTATAAGACGATTTCATTTAATGCAAAATAAACTACAATTGATTTTAAATCTATCTGTGCTGGAACACATCAATTTCTACTTATTCGGTGCCAATGGTGATTGATGATATGCGTGAGAGATTCGGGAAATCATGCCTAATAGTCATTTTTCAACTCGGAATTTCAGCCATTCATAAAACATTAACAGTTCTTTATTGATTTTTAAAAACATAAGTGGAATTTATTTTATAATATATGAATAATGTTAAGAGAGAGACAGGACTAGGGGAGACCGGGGCTAGTGTTCTCATGGGGTAAGTTTTCCACCAGGCCTTATACAAGAAATGCGCCTTTAGGAGGTGCTATATGGCTGCTTGGTTCATAAAGCAACCCGTTTTATGTCATCTAACAGAATTTTTGCTCAGTTGGTGGTGTAATATTGTTGTTAGAGCTGTTTTTGGAATATTTTCAACGTTGAATGAATTTTCCTGCTTACATTCAAATCTAAATCAAACGTACTTTTATTAAACTTACAGTTTTATAATTGTGTATACTAAAAGGTGGTTCCTCTGTTTACGTAAATATACCATATACATTCGTTTTCAAGATAATTTAAAACTCTACTCTCCAAGGTACTATTAAATTCAGAATATGACGACGGGCATGTTTTCCAGAATTTGACGGGGCAAGATTTCCAACAATGCCTTGTAGAAAAGCGTGCTCTAACCTTTGTAATTTGGGCTTAATATTCCAAAAACCAAATTATTTGTCATCTTATGAACAAGTAAGGAAAAAACTTTTGCTCCAGATTCAAAATTGTATGCATTATGATGAAAAAGGAAGCAGAATAAACTCGTACTATTCTGAAACAATAAAAACATGCCATTATAAAAACTTTATTTTGAATACACTTTTACTCCTGTCATCTATGAGGGTTATTAGTAAATAAAACTTCAAAATGGAATGTAATCGATGGAAAAACTTAGATGTGTCGAGAGGGAGCTCTAATTTAATAGAATAAAGTGGATTATGTTACTTGTTGCCATATAGGACCAGTATGCATTAGAGTGTTAATAGTGTAACCCTTCTACCACGGCAGACCCTACTAACGAGGCCAAGGAATATGTGAATTTATTATGTCCTTCCGGTTCGGCCCATTTCCAAAAAAGAGGAACAACCTGATCGGAACTTGAAAGACATATTCCTGTACAATAAGTTTTGTTCTTTTTTCTTCGGAAATGCTGACTATCCAAACCGGACGGATGTCGTGATGTCGTGAAGAGCTACTGTGGCTTTAAAGTTAAGCACGCCATGCTGCAACCCATTGCACCAAGTTGGGTCTCCCATTTTATTACTGTCCTAATAATAGTACTTTGGAGATATCTTGGCATGTTTTAAGGTAATCTTGACGAAAATCCTGATAGTTATTTAGGCATTGGATCAGAAAAAATTCAGATTTCAATCAGATTTCTGGAAAAAGTTCTTTCAAAATACTAAACAAAGTTTTGTGACAGGCAGAATTGATATTTCTATTCAGAATCATAAAAACTTTCAAAATCTTTTTTATTTATGTAAAATTATTATTATTGTTCGATTTTATTGTTGATTAACAGCATTATTTTCTCAATGTACTCTAAAAATATGTCGTGTGTGATAATTTAGTTAGCTCTTGGCGTATACCTGAACAAGTTTAATTAAAGTTGCATGCTTTTAAATTCTGAATTCATTCCACTTAGTTTGTCAGAAGAATATTATGTAAATTAATATTATTTTGTTCGCAGCGAAACTACTTATATCCCGAAGGACCACTATAAATTTTTTTTGGGTGCTTATTTATTTCAGCAAATTGAATTGTTTACATATTTTAATTTAAAACTAAGGGTATGTAACACTACGCGACTTTCAATTATTACCCATTTAATCAACATAGAATTAAACGCAATTTTATTCCCCATTATGTAATTTCAATACTTTTAAAGAAAAAGAAGTTCAACGCTACCAATTTCGCGATTTTCAAGAAAAACCTTTTTAGGCGTCTGAAAGTTACTTAAAAAACTCGTCTACCATATTTGAAGTCTGTAGCACTTTCAAATCAATTTGTAGAGTTGTTTCAAACAGACAGAAATTAGGAAGAAAGACGGAAAAGTGCTCAAAATCCACGTTTTTATAATCAGCACCCTCCAAAACGTGAAGATCCTTCAAAATCTCGATTTCAGATTTCCGACCCCATTGTAATACCTTCATTACTTTATACTTCATATTAGGTAAGTAAAAGTAAAATGCTTTAATATAAAAAAAGTTGTTGGATACATATTTCTTCATTTGCTTTTGATTTACTTGGAAACCTTTTTATGGTATGGTACATATATATTCCAGCTTGTAAAGGACAACACGAACACATAGACAAATAACAACATTTATTGACGGTCACCAACATCCATGCCTGACCGGGATTCGAACCCGACCCCAGCAGCTCCAAAGACTAGCATCCTAACGATTTGGCGGGAACCCTTTTTAATTCATAAGATTTTTATTTTCTCTGTGCTTTAATTTAAAATAATTTTTACTTCTTCAGAAATGCAGCTAAGAAACAATAAATCAAGAAAAATTCACCTTTATAAAATAAGAAAATGTATTTTGCTGACGACAAAAACGAAAATTTTGAGATATAAATCGAAGTTATCAATGAATTCGCAAGAATAACAAAAAATAAGCGTTAAATCATCTGAAACAACCTAATTTGATTCTCGACTTTTAAACTCCAACACGAGACTTCTACATGAACTGAAATTGATTTAACCATTAAAATAATCTGATCAATATCTTACAAAACTAAAGTCGTTTCCAAAAAGAACTATTAAAAAAATAGAGATTTAAAACATCATCATACCCTGTAGTGTCATAAACTAACAAAAAAATGTTTTTAGAAATTGAAAATAACGAATATGTTTTCTCCAGCATCAAATATAATGAACAATCTTTTCCTTAGAGACATTTAAAAAAAATCTTTAAATTGAGTTGATAGGATTTACTTGCTTCAAATATGCGTTGATTTTATAACCGATGCTGACTCCAAAAAAAAAAAATCTTTCTTTTTAAGTTGAACACTTTTATCACTAGAAATAAAAATGATTTGTGTTTCATTTTTAATAGTCGCAAAAACTGGGTGTAATAAAAAATAATTAAACAATTACAAAATATCTGATCATATACAGATTAAGTTTTGGTCCACCACAATTGAAGAGCTGAGTGGAAGTACGTGCTAAATGACAAAAAGGTGAAAACGAGTAAATGAGCTTTAAAGTTTTACGTTTGCAATAAGATCTGTTAAAAAAGGTACTTGCAAATTGTTAAAAAGATACTGAATATAAAGTTTATGAAAAAGCAGAAATTTATTATCGTTAAAGAAGATATTAATATTATCATCAACATATAAATCAATTTTTTTTCTTCAAAAATGCCACTTAGCATGGTCTACCACTAAGATTTTTAATTTTAACACACTCATGGAAAGTGTTAGTTTTTATAGCCATTGAAATTTTTCATACCTGATAAACTATTTTTTTAGTTTTTCAGGTCGCTATTCAGTTTCGCTAATTAATAATTATCCGAGTAACTTCATTAAGGAGAGTCACAGGGCACTTATCATTTAATAGTTCTATGAGTTAATTCTATGAGTATGAGTTCTATGAGTATGGCACTTTTGCAAAACTATTGAACTATAAGTATACTGCAAAAGAAAAAGCGTTCAACATCCTGTATTAATATGCAATGTGCATCTTTGAAAATAATACTGAGTATGTGATTAATGATAGACCGTCCCCTCACTTTTTATTAGTTTTCGTCATAATATAAAAATCCTAAAATGTTTATTGTTATGTATTTTAAACTATTCTATTTGAAAATAGAATTATTTCGCCCTTTAGTAATTCTATTATTATAAAAAAAATCATGATTCAGCCATTAGATATATAATCTTTTAAAAACGACCAAAAGGACATTAAAGACAGGATTTGATCATATTTTGTTTCAGATATTTGTTACATACATGGTGGTTATAAAATAACGCTCGGTATTCGGAGTGGTCTGTAGCTTGAATGATTAATCCAAATGCAAATAACTTTGAGACACTTACTATTCAAGAAGGGGACAAAGAATGGAATCATAAAAAACAAACTCATCACTTGACCAGGGTTCTAAATTACGAGGCGTATTTGGATGTGTTGGCCGTAATAAGCCATAAATGGCTATGCCTCGTAATTAAGAAAATTGGTTAGGAGACGAGTTTCTTTTTTTATGATTCCATTCTTTTTTAAAAAAATAAACTCGTCTCTTCACCAGGGTTCTAAATTACGAGGCGTAATTAGCAGAGTTGACCGTAATTGTCCATAATTGACGACGCCTCGTAATTTAACACCCGGTCAAGAGACGAGTTTGTTTTTATGATTATTCTTTTTTATGATTATTTTTTAGGATTCTATCTTTTTTATGATTATATTCTTTTCCCCCCTTCTTGATTAGTAAGTGTCCCAATTTTTGATGCATTTGGATTATTCATTCAAGCTACAGACCACTCCGAATAGCGAGCGTAATTTTACAACCACCCTGTATATGTTTTAAATTAAATAAAAGTACTACAGTAAATAGTTAATCGTTAAAAATGTCAACTTTTGTTAGGCTTCTCCCACCAACCATCAAATAAATTTACTAAACCTTGATCTAATGAAATACGAGGGTATCGACAGCGATTCACTTGAGTTTATCCTCTATTAAACTCAAGGCTTTAACAATCGCAAGATCAAATAAAGATGTCAGGGAGCATGTTTACTGCAAATATTTAACTTTTGAGATGAGTCATTGCCTCTTTGAATAATTTCGTAGAAGCGCGGTAACTTGGTAACAAGCTTTCATAAAATTTTAAGGTTACATTCTAACGTTTTCTTAGTTTAACCTTTTAAGACCCGAGCAAAATCCTACACTTATATTTTTAACATAAACATACTCTTCATAGTAATATATACTAAAAAGTATGTTTTTCAAGGTATTTTTTTTAAAAAAATTGATCAATGGTTACTTAGGGTCACGCAACTAAACTACACATTTTTTGCACCATAAATGCAGCAAAAAAGGCCGTCCCACTTATTTGTAGTTAACAGATGATTTTAACATTGTTTTTAATGCAAAATGCCCTTAAAATTAACTACTAAAATATTTTTTGAAAAGTTTGAAAACAACTATTTTTCAAAGAACACTAATAACGTAGTAACCCTCATTCAGTTTCATTTTTTGTCGAAATAAATGACTGATACCTGTAATCAAAGGCTGAAAACTGATAATTGGATCGTTTTCTAACGGACCAGATCAATTTTTGGAACTAATTAATGTGTTAATTTGTGGGGAGAACTTTTGGTTTTAAAAAGTATCCCCAAATGGGAAAGCCATGTCGCAAGAGGATAAGCTTGTAGAATTTTATAAGAACAAATATCTTGTGTATTTTAGGTGTTATTGAACAATAAAACTGTATTATATTGGTGTTTTTTTTTTGCCTTGGAGCTCAATATACAAACCTTTTAGCGATGGAAGTTTCCAACTCCGAAAGGATTTAGCATTCTGTGAAGAAGAATATAACACAATATATATTTTTTAGAGAGCCGCCTCGGTGGCTGAATGGTTAGTGTACTAGCCTTTGGAGCTGCTGAGGTCGGGTTCGAATCCCGGTCAGGCATGGACGTTTGTGACAGTCAATAAATATTGTTATTTGTCTATGTGTTATTTATTTCTTTGTGACTGTAAAATTTCTTTCTGTGTCTGTCCCATTTGACGAAAGCTTATAAGCGGTTCTCAGAACAAGCACACAAGCTGGAATATATATGTATCATACCATACCATATTTTTTAGCAGCACTTGTTTTTGAAATATATATATTTTTATTTGCGTATGTATTTTTGAATGTTGCAGAAGGGGGGGGGGGGGATCAGTGTCGTTGTTCTATCTTTAATGGTTTTTTCACAATAGTACTATGACTTTTTCTGAAAATATTAGTCTATTTCTGATACGACTATAATTTTTTTTAAAAAGTAATTTAGAAGTAAAGCGGATCATAGCACTAAACAATTAATGTAAGATATGTTAAGTAAATAAACGTAAAACAAATTTTTAAATCTTAGAGTCAACGTTGTTATCCGGGAAGTAAGGTGTAGTGATCATAATATTATACCCTAACTGGAGTGAACTAGCGGAAATACAGTAATAATCAAATAAAATTCACTATGAAGACTTTTAAAACTCCATCTCTGTGGTGTTAAATGCTTCATAGTGTTTTTTGATTTCTTGATAAAAATGGATAAATCCGATTCAAATTTTAATTTTAAATATTATTTTAATAATCTCAATTACATTTGTTGCTTTGTATATAATAAAAAAAATTGCAAAGTACTATAGCCCACACTTTACAATTATAAAAAAATAGTAACGCTTATAATTTAACAAATTAACATATTTTCTAAAAATGAATTATGTAAATCAATTAGAATGTAACACAATCCAAATCAAGCGGACGTTAATGACCACTAAGTATTTTGAATTCAAAACTTTAATTACTTTCAACGCTTTTTCTATCTTTTAACTTTTTAACATTATAACAAGATACGAATGAATAAAACTTAATTACAAAAAAAATTAGTAAGATTAAGTCATTTTAAGCTTAATTAGGAATGAATGGAACTAATGACGATTTACTAATTAAAAATATTCAAGTCACTTAATATTTTTATAACGTAATTTCTAAAAAAAAAACGTATCTGCTTCAGACGAACTCATTAACTAGAATTGCGCAAAGTTTTGATGCTCAGAAATTCCAATAATTTATGGTCAATAAACTTTTTAAGATGAGTTTTTTACTTTTGATTCCTAGAAAAAGAATAGCTTAGCAGAAATAGTTTTGCTGTAAATACGGTGATTATATAAAATAAATATATAATTGAACATAACACTTTTTAAAATCTATCCTGTAAGAAAGAAGAATCAATATTTTTTTTAATGAGTTTTTTTAAGTTTTGATTTCCAGAAAAAAGAATGGCTTAGCTGAAATAGTTAGTTTTCTTCAAGATACTCGCGATTATGTAAAATAAGTGTATAATTGAACTTAACACTTTTTAATATCATTCCTGTAAGTAAGAGGAATTTAAATGCTGTATTTGTGAAAAATATTAAACTATTATTGTTTATTTTTGTATTTTTTATTATTTATTAAAAGAAATTTTTTGCCGGCCCACCGGCGCAGTGGTTAGTGTGCTAGCCTTTGGAGCTGCTGGGCTCGGGTCCGAATCCCGGTAAAGGCATGGATGTTTGTGCTTGTCAATAAATGTTGTTATTTGTTTTTGAATAGTACACGGGAAGAAGCGATTGATTTACTAGGCGGGCGCCCACAATTGTATGCTTAGCGGCATAAAACCGGTTTCTCTCTTTCTTCTTCGTTGGTGATCGCCAATCGCCTGAATCTTGGTAGCTAGGAACCACAGGGATATTAGTTTAAGTAATACAGTGGCATATCACGTGACCTACAACATTGACTTCATTGGGGCTCTTCTGGGAGCTCCTTGCGCGTCCCATCGTAAGCATTGGAGGTCACGACTCACGTGATCTGCCACTCAATTATTTTCACTATGATATCTATGGTAGGAACTGGTTTCCTTACACAAGTTTAGGCGATCACTCGCTATCATCACCAAAGTGGCCTGCTAAGGAAACTTCTCTGAAAAATCAATAGGTTTTTCTCGTGTACTCTTCATATGTGTTTGTGTCGTCCTTCATCGGACTGTAGCTCTAAATAACGACGCCCGTAGCCAATAGTCCTCGTGTAGCTCTAGTGCGACGATAATTCAAACTAAACTAAACGAAAACTACATAAATGCTATCTTTTCTAACACGTTCAATTTGGTTTTTTCCTCTTCAAGTTATGCATTATAGCAAATGCAGTGTGACAAAATGTATGCCTGTATAATGGTACATTTATTCTGGAAAATGACTTTAAAAATCATAGCCAGTTAAAAATACCACTAAAATCCTTTTTTTTTTTTACAAATAGTTTTTTTTTTCACAATCTGCACAATTTATTTTGAAAATTGAAATATTTTTTCTTTTAAATTTTTGACGCTTAAAAACTAATTATAACTCTATATAATCATAATATACATTGCTGTCTTTTTATGCTTCATTAATTTTTCTCACAATTGAAGAGCTCAGTGGAAGAACGTGCTAAGTGACAAAAAGGTGAAAACGAGATAATGAGCTTCAAAGTTTTTAGATTGCAACTTTTCTGTCATTCACAAAATCATAGTTTTTTCGGCATGATATTTTAGTTTGGTTCTTCAAAATACTTGTTGTCTTTTGGCTTAGTCGTACGTTACGTAATAACGCGTCATTTACGGAACGCGCGTGACGCCTCCTGCACTTGGCATGTTTTTCTTCGGAAAGGCTTCAGATTTTTTCAGTCGTTTAGTGGAAGAAACTGCTAAGTGTCATTTTTTAGGCAAATTTGATCCATACGAGTTTCATAATTTCTGTTCTAACATTTCGATTTTCAAAATTCTTTTTTTGTTTGGAAGACAGATCTTCACAGATATCTTTTATACTTTTTAATCGTTTGCCTGTCCGTCCATCATTTTGTCCGTCCGTCTATATCCCGTTCAATCTCCGATACAAAGTGCCTGATTTTGAATTTTTTTTTTGGTTCGAGCGTAAATAAATAGATGTCTACAATTACAGTGTTTGGCCATCTGCCTGTAGGTCTGACTGTTATTTTGTTTCTGTCCGTACGTCCTACTACCCCCCCCCCCAACTTCTTTTGTACCCGTGCAATTTTTAAAGTTATCATTATCAATTATCTAATATAAAATGTAAGGTAATAAAAGTATTGCGATGGGTTCAATAATACAAAATGAAGATTTTGTGCTTTCTACACGTTTGTGCTCATTCTAAACTTTTTTTTTTTTTTTTTTTTTACATTGATCCGTCTGTCTGTCTGAAACCACTTTACAGTTCAAAATAAAGAAGTAGTGTAGTGTAGTGTAATCGTTTCCGGATACCTATTTCGAGCCTCCATTAGGAGCTTTAACACAGCCAATAACGCCTCGTAATTTAGAACCCTGGTCAAGTGACGAAAATAGATACGGACTTCAAATTTGATACACGTGTTCGCTGTGCTAGTAGGACGTGAAAATAAAGTTTTCTACAATATTATGCATGTGAAAGGAGTAGCTGCCATAGAACTTTTAAGGTTTGAAAGTTATTGAAAACACTTTATAAGGGATATTATGACTTTTAAATGAGCGTTTCGATTTATTAATCGGTAATTGAAAGTAATATAGTGTTACACATCCCTAGTTTTTTTTAAAAAAAAATATTGGACACCTATTTTGTAAATTTTGTTCGTCCGTCTGTCCCTACTGTAGCGATTTCTTTGACTATTTAAGTTAAAAGAAAGTAGGTTATATATATGTTATTTTAGAACTTCTTGCTTAATGTTAGATGAGTAAGTTTATAATTGAAAATTTTTTTTTAAAAAATACATTATCACTGAAATTATAAACTAAATGCATAATATAATAATAATACAAATCAACTTAATGAAAAGTATACAAAAAGATAGTAAAAGAAACCTAAATGCGTGTGAATAAAATAAATATTAAATTTAAAGATGTAAGTTTTCGCAAAACAAATTTTTAAATAGTTTTTCGATAAGAATAATCGAATATAAAAACAAACTTTGATATTAAATAAAAAAAAAGTAAAAACAAGTTGTGTGGCAAGATATAGATCCTACGGATACTTACGTTTTACTTTCTCATTTTTAATGGGTTTAATCAATTTTAAGAAAGATACTTTAACAGCATTTCTACAGCAATACAACATGATTGTTTAAACAATTTATTTTTACAATCGTGATGCATAGTACTTTTTTTTTAAAGTCATCGATATTTTAAAAAAATATTAAGAACTTATAACGTTTTATACATTATTACTTTTTTTACATCAATTATAATAAACATATTGTAGTTTTACATAACAAAGCAATACCTGGATTAAATTTGTACTTACCATATAAGCTGCTATTCGCATGCACGTTCAAGCAAAAGTTCAGCTTTCCGCTTGCTTCATAATTCCAATTTAATAATTTTAGGAGTTTAGGACATTCCACAAAATGCGTTCGATAGCTTTAGAGATCAAACCTAAAATGGCTTTAAACTATTTTTGTACCCATAATTCATTGTTTTAGATAGCCAGATGCTTTGAATGTTCATGGATGCAATGTTGTTTTAACGCGAACTGCGATCTCAGCAGGTGCAACTTTATTTTAATTATACCATCTGTTCGCTGCTAAATTATCTATGTTTCTTACAATAAAAATCAGAAGACATTAAAATCAGACGATATTTTTTAAAATGTGAAACCTTTAACTCCGAATACTTGTAAAATAAAAATGCACTTTCTCCTGCTTTGCTAAATGCACTAAAACCAGGTTTTATCAATATAAATTTTATTTCATTGGTTATATTTAATAAATAAAGTTAATAAGTATATATTAGTTATATTTTGTTCAATTCTTTTTGATTAAAACTACAAGAGATCATTTTTTTTTTTGCTAATGCAAGCGAAAGTCGAAATTTTCCGCGAACGATGTCACTTAGCACTTTCTTCCACTAAACGATCGTACCGGAATCGGACGATTTCGGAGGAAAAAAAATGCTAAGAGCCCTTAGCACTTTCTTCCATTGAAAAAGTGACGAAAACGCGCGCACCTTCCAACTTCGTTTACGAAAAAAGTAGGAAATCGAATGTTTTCTAAAAAATTGAAGGCTGTTATGTTTAAAGAAGATAATAACATAAACATTAACACAAAAATCTCAATTTTTTCAAAAATGCCACTTAGCACGTTCTTCCACTCAGCTCTTCAATTGGTCATGTACAAAACAAGGAGCACTTAATTATCGGTTTTCCGTGTCAGGTTGTTTTAAGATAATTGGAATTCTTCTCATTATAAAAAGTTAATTAGTAAAACATTTATTAAGTTCTAATGAGTTTTTCGAAAACTAATTATAATTTCATGTCAATATTTTTTATGTAATAAAAAAATTAGTTTTATTTATATTTTAGAAATGGTTCGATATTCAAAATAATTAAAATATTAATTGGCTGGGGCCCGGATGGCCTAATGGTTTGGATCGCATTCTATAACGCTAGCAGTCTGCACGCTGTAACGGGTGCGGGTTCAATTCCCGCCTTCGCCCTGGGTGTATTTCCTTTCTTTGTGATAGTAAAAATTCCTTCTGAGTCTGTCTTACTTGACGAAGGTTTATGAGCGGGTCTCTGATCAAGCACATAAGCCGGAATATATATGTACCTACCCTACTTATTGACTGAATATTAAACTGACAGCAAAAACGTTCAACAACATAAAATTTATAATTGAGAGCTAGAGTAGCAAATAAATGTTTTGAAACTTTATTAGAAAGAGATATTCGCTGCCTAAAGTGTTATAACTGACAAAACTTACTTTCCAAAGGTAACTTGTGCAAATGTACATAGCCTTAATAAAATTATATGAAATTACGCAGGAATATTTTTTATATTGTTTAGGTATATGAAAAATTCAGTTAAATTTTTTTTGGGGAAATTTACAGATAATTTTGTCGAATTTCTTGTTATTTTTTTATTATATAATTGGAGTTTTTTTTTTTAACTCCGAAGAGAAAACTTATGGTTTTGTGCTATTCATAAAAAATTCTCAAGCATTTTGTTAAATCATTCAATTCATAGTATTGCAAAATATTGTGCAATGACATTTACTAAAAGTGTACTTGAATATTTGGCTCTTATTCTGATTTATTATTGGGTAGTTAATGTAAAGTATATCTTGAAGGATTTTGAAGGAACAGTCACAGTTTTCAAAGCATAACCAATAGGGGAGACCGGGGCACAATGGACCTAGGGGCACAATGGACCACCCCCTATTATTTACTTTGTATATTTTCCAATTTGGTTTCTTATTATAAATAATAGGTGGCATAACAGTCTTGATCTAGTTATTATGAAAAAGCATGTTGTTAGCTCACACATTTGCCATTTTTTATTATTGATGTGTATTAACCAGGTAAAAGTAAAAAATCTCTCTCCTAGAAATTATCTTCTCATCATTAAAGTAACAATTGTTGGACAAAGTGGCTTAGCATAGTTGAAAGGCAATATATTTGTCTTTCCATATGATCTATAAATTAATTTCTGAAATCAAAATACAGCATATTTTAATTTTGTTTTTTGCTCTACTACAATATGGGGCACTATGGACCACAAAATCTGGGGTACAGTGGACCATGGTCCATTGTACCCCAAGCAACTTTAGAAATATGTTTAGTTTAAAAAAACATTGATGCAAGTCCTTCCTAATTATTAAAAGTTAAATTTGCTATAATAGTAAAATATTTCAATATATATTCTAATATTCACTTCTGAATGTAATAGATTTTCCCAAATCTACTAATAGTGCTTGTTTTTTTTAAACCTGAAGTAACAAATTATTAGTGAACTGATGTTTTAATTTATGTATTATGACTTCAAACAATAAGTGTTTCAATGAGAAAGGTATAATAGACCTAAGGTCGCAGTGTTTGGCGAACTTGCCCCCCACCAAAGAAGTCATAAGAAGTCATAAGTCATGAGAAAGGTATTTTTAAAATCAATTGTGATACTAGAGTGTTAAATTATTTAAAACAAGAAGTTTAGAAATTTTAGTTGGTTGTAAAATAAATTTCAACATTTACATAACAAAAGTACAAGTACAATATCATAAATTTTTAAATTCATATTTGATTACTGTTGATTTTTTACTACCAAAAATGTGACTTATTTGTTGTAGTTATAAATAATTAAGTAACAAACAAATTTTCTCAGAATTGGTAAAATGCACAAAATTGAAATTTTGTTAGTTTAGTTAGAAATTTGTTTTCAACCACATTGATTAAGGGAAGACTTTAAAAAGGTTAAAAAATTAATCTCGCATAAAAACGAAGATTCTTTGATCCACAGTTTGGCCCTACACTTTAGGTGTTGTTGCGTATAGTAATAAAAAAAGTGTTTTAACTTTAAAGTGATCTTATAATTTTGAAGATAAAATTTACTGCTTTTACTATTTTTTTCTCATTTGCAAATTTTAATGTTCGATAATACTTTTTTTTTTTTTTTTGCTTTCCTCATCTTTTCAATATTGACTGACACTATATATTCTCACTAAAAGAAATTTTAATGCAATTGGATACTTAAAATTCAAATAAAATAATTATTTTATATGTATTAATTAATCTTAAAAAGTGTAGATAAATTTTTTTCAGCAAAAAATAACATGGTCCATTGTACCCCGTGATGTGGTCCATTGTACCCCGATCCTGGGGTACAATGGACCACTTTATCACTTGTAATAAAAAAGTGAATTCATAAAAAAATAATTGAAGTTATATTTTTTAGGTAATGTATTTTTAAACCGGGATATATATGTAATATATATACCTTTTTCTAAACAAGTGGGATGAATATTTTTGTACTTATAGCGCAAAAAAATGAAAAAGTGGTCCATTGTGCCCCGGTCTCCCCTACACAGGATCTTTCATCGGGTGACTACGTGCAATTGAATACACACCTTTATCAAAAGTCGCAAATGAACGTATACCATAGAGATCTTAATTAATGTATTAGAGTGGAGGTCACGTGACATCTAAGCTAACAACGGGACGAGCATGGGGGCCGCCATCTTAGAGTTCGGGACCAACTTTTTTAAGTGGAAAGTGCTTAGAAAAAATAAATTTAATTCTAAAATATTAAAAAAATACCATAAAAATACTAGCTGCCATTTTGGAACATTTTTAGTGACTTTAAAAGGACCTGAAACGCTTTTCTAGTATTTTTATGATATTTATTTTGTAATTTTAGAATTAAATTTTATTTTTCGCGTATTCTTCTTCTTAATGTGACGGCGATGGCTGCAAGTTGCCAGTGTCGCCATCACATAAAGAAAAAGAATGTTAGGCAAAAAATAAAATTTAATACTAAAATTTGAATTCTAAAAATTGCTTTCGTGAATAATGTTCACTGGAGTGCAAGGCTATGTCTTGGTTAGGTGGTCAACCTCACGCCGATATCCCTAACCTAAAACATATTAGGAAAAGTAATAAAAAATAATTATTTTTAGAGTTTTAAAACACATTTCTTATCGTACACGCCGATGCCCCCATCCTAAAACATACTAGGAAAAGCAATAAAAAATAATTATTTTTAGAGTTTTAAAACGCATTTCTTATCGTACAACAATCAAAGGATAAGCTATTAAAATATTATTAACGGCAGTTAGTTTTGAGGTATAATGTAACTATGGAACAGACATATCAATCTAGCAATAAAAACTGTATAATTGGTTTATTTGAATAAATGCAAAAACATTCAATATTGCAAAAATGCAATATTGAAGCTTGCACTAGTTAAAGTATTTTCTAGTTCAATTTTTATTTCTAAAATTGCAAATTTTTTTTTGTCTGGCATGCAGATCACAACGCAACGTCCAGGAAAATATTTTTTGAATAATTTAACTTCATTTTAGTTAATTATTAGAAAATTAATTTAGTAGTTAAGTAACTTAACTAACTATTCAAATTCAAGAATCGGAAACATAATTTAATTTCGTGCGCCTTAATGGATACGAATAGAGCAAGAGTGTATTATAAAATTAAACTTATTTTAAATATGGTTCAATTGAGTTTATCGTCAAGTAAAATTAATTTACAGTTGTGTAAATCAATTGGTATTCACATGCCATGTAAAATTCTTGAAGGACAATGTTAGAAGACTTTATTGAAGTATAGAAAGCCAGTAGACTGTTAAATATAGTTAATCACAATTGCGTTATGTAATCTTTTAATAGTAAAAAAATATTAATTGAAAAGTCAGACAAATCCGGCAAAATAAAGACAGATATTTCTTAAATGTTTTCTTAAGAAATCAACTATGAATGTAATCCATAGAAAGATAAATACATTGTACAAATTCTTGGGAATGTTGCGAAATGTGGATGCTAGACATATAGTGTTTTGTGCATTGCATAATTTATTGAGTTGAAATTTCATAATAAGCACGATTTATGTTTCTGTATATTTTAATTATCATTTATGCAATAATAATTACTATTATTAAAAAAATATTTAAATATAATGCTACATTCGTGTATTGGTATTTAAATCTTGGGTGATCTGAAACGTGGGGCTAAAAATGAATATTTGTTAAAAATTCAAAACAAAATGTTTTTAGATCAAAAAACGAAAGAATTTTGAAAAGGTCGTATAACTTTAATAATTATTTAAGCAACAGGTGTCGAAAATAACACTTTATTAAGTGAGTGGCATTTTTTTCACGAGCGAGTGAAAAAATGGCAAGAGCTAAAAACGTGTTATTTGGCACGTGCTTGCTTACAATATTTTTTAATAATAACGTGCAAAAGCGTGAAATTTGTGTTCTTACTTTTTAGTCCAGTGAATAAAGGAGTTTTACCATACAAAAGGTCCGGTATCGCTGATTTTTTTATATGTTGTGTGAGACCCCTAGGTAGTAATAAATGTGAGTTTTCGTCATCCTCGTTCTATTGCTTTTTCCACCATCTTGAAAAAACGTTCGAAATTTCGCCCATTTTCCAGTTTTAGGCCCATAACTTTTTTCCTAAGCATTTTTAAATCGAACTTTTCGACACAAAGTTGTAGAAAATAAAATTTTCTTCAAAATCTGTAGCAAAAGTGTTTTTCTACGACAAACAGTTAAAGAGCAAAGAAGCAGCAAAAAGGGTGTAAAATCGAGTGTTTCGAAAAAATATTACGTTTCAACGACTTTCTATCACCGTAACTCACATAAGACTTCATTTTAGCAATAAAGTAGTATTTTACAAATTGTAGGAAATTTAATTTCCTATAAAATACACATATCAAAAATAAGTTTCTTATAGATTCCATTAAGAAGGGTGAAATGTACAGAAACACAAAAAATGTCATATTTTCACCCGACAATACAACGTTTTATATTTTAACCTACAGCTCTTTCCCAGTGTACTTTTTAGTATTTTGTGAATGCCAAACTTGTTTAAAATAATTTTTTCTATAAAATGGTTCTATTTTGTGTTCCATACTGTAAGGGTCACGCTCAGATAAATAAATAATTGATAATTAATTAAATACGTGCAGACGAATGTGCATAAGTTTGTGTGCGATGGTGGCAGTCTGGTTGTAGTAGAAAATGGAAAATGTTTAGTTTGATGGAATTTGTGCCTTTTAAAGGTAAAGTTTGTTGTTCGAAATAAAGTAGTTAAGAGAAGAAATTTGTTGTTTGAAAGTTTGTTGAACCCAGTCATTCGGTCACTACATAATGTGCGGGGAAACCCCAATGGATTTCGAATTATTTTGAAGAACTGTGATGATTGAGAATATATCCAACGGCTGGATTGTGAGTTAATCATTTTGGAATTTATATTCAAACGGTATTTATAGAAGATATTTAGCTATGAAAATCTAGTTAACAAGGTTATTTGAATAATTTGGAAGTTGTTTTAAGTTTTTGAGTTTAAAAGAAGTTATTTTGAAGAATTTCGGAGCAGAAATGTCGTTTTTAGCAAAAGCAAAGAAGGTCGATTTGAAGTGTTTGGCGGAAGATTTAGGTGAAACTGTGACGAAGGATATGAAAGTGGTTGAATTGAGAAATATTATTTTGAAGAGTGCCGAGTATGAGGAAGGATTTGTGAAAGACGTATTAGAAAGAATAGTTAGTGAGAGAGAGGAAGAAGAGGAGATAAAGCGCCAGGAACAGGAGATTAAGCGCCAGGAAGAAATTAAACGCCAAGAAAACGAGTTTTTATTGGAAAAATTGAGTAAAGAAAATGAGTTTGAATTAGAAAAGTTGAAGATTGAAGCATCGATGTCCAGAAAGGGTGATGGAGGAGAAATGAGCTCTCAGAATGGAAGAATGCAAGAACAAGCTCAAGTTGGATTGCAAAAATTAATGAGTAAATTTGATCCTAAAGAAGGTGATATTAGCTTTTTCCTTATATTGTTTGAAAGACAAGCAAGAAGAGTGCAGATTAAGGAACAGGATTGGGTGACAAATCTTGTTGGATTATTATCGTTAGAAATGGCGAATTTGATTGCCAGGGAGCCAGAGGAAAAAGCCAATGATTACGATCATGTGAAGAATATGTTGTTAAAGAGATTTAAATTGAGCCCGGAAGCGTTTAAAATAAAGTTTAAAAGACACTGTAAGTCATCGGAAAACACTTGGCGAGATTTTGGATTTGAGTTGGCGAATTATTTTAATGAGTGGATTATGGGACTAAAAGTCAATGATTTTGAAAGTCTAAAACAACTTGTCATTACAGAGCAAATGAAGGAACAAGTATCAAGCGATATACAGCAACACTTTATTGATGAATGGGGTAAAGTTATTACAGTTGATGCTCTTTCTGAGAAATTAGATGAATATGAAAATGTGAGACAATATAACCAGTGCAATAAAGCTCCTTCATTTCAACCATACAGGAATGACTATCAGGGAAAACCTAACACGTCCAATAACAGAAATAATTCATCTTATGAAGGAAATAGATATGAGCATAACAACCGTGGAGGATTTGATAAGAGAAATTCCTTCCAAAAGCAAGTGACATGTTTCAATTGTGGAGGATCAGGGCACTTAGCAAGGTTTTGCAGAGATAAGAATAAAGAAGAAAGAGAAAATCCTGAAGCTAAAGTTTCTGAAGTAAAGGTTGCAGAAGTCAATGTCTCTGGAGTCAAAGTAGTTGAAGTAAAGGAGATCGAAGGAAAGGTGGTCATTGCTAAATGCAACAGTGAAGTTGTACTGGAGAATAAGAAAGGGAATGCAGTTGAACCGAAAATGTCTGATCTGAAAATAGTAAAAATTTCATATGGTGGAGCAGAATATGAGGCAGTTGTAGATTCTGGTGCACAAATTAGTGTGTTTAAAAGCAATGTAGTAGGGAAAGAAGTTGACTACAAAGGACATATTATGTTACAGCCTGCGTTTGGTGATTGTTTGAAAGCCGAACTAAAAGAAGTTGCAATTGGTTTGGTGACAAGTTCGTATATTACACCGGTAATTAAAACGGTTGTGGCAACTGTGGACGGGTTGAATGCTGATATATTGTTGGACATGGAAACTTATGAGGCCTTATTGGAGCAGGAGAGAATCTATAGTCCTAGCTTCACAGCTACTATGAAATTAAGATCGGATACTCAAAAGGAAGAGTTGAATGATAATGTGAATACTGAAACAGAAGAATATAAGCCAGCAATAAGAGAAAATGATGCTAAGGACGACGGGAGCAAACCAGAGAGGTTCAGGAAACAACAGCAAACGTGCACTACTCTTCAGGAGGCATGGAAATTGGCCAAGCAAAATAAAGGAGGGTATATTGTAGAAGAAAATATCCTTTACCATGAAGAGAATATGTATGGAAGTAGAATAAGGCAGTTAGTGATTCCTGAAAGCAGAAGAAACAAAATATTGGAGATAGCTCATGAGTCAGTGTTCGGAGCACATCTAGGAGCCCATAAAACGATTCAAAGAATCAAGTTTACGTTTTATTGGCCTGGAATGATCAAGGAGATTAAAGCATATTGTAGTTCTTGTCATGGATGTCAGTGCAGAAAGGTAATTCGCTCTGTTGACAAGATCCCGATAACACCTGTGTCTCGTCCTGAACTACCATTTCAAGTGGTGAACGTAGATCTAATTGGCCCCATAGATCCGGTATCGTCACAAGGACATAAGTACATTCTGTGTTTGATGGATCAACATTCAAGATGGCCAGAAGCTGTCCCATTGAAATCTCTAACGGCTAAGAGTACATGTGAAGCATTGCTTGAAATATTCAGTAGGACAGGAGTACCAGAAGTAATCGTGATGGACAATGCAACAAATTTTACAGCTAGTTTGACGCAAGAATTTCTGAAGATTTTAGGAGCTTGTCCACGATTTACAACACCGTATCATCCAGAAGGAAATGGTTTAATTGAGAGATGGAACCAAACTTTGAAGAACATGTTGCACCATATTATTAGAGAAGAGGGGAGAGGTTGGTACAGACACATTCCTTTTTTATTATGGGCTTATAGAGAAGTTCCAAATGCAACTACAGGCGTACCACTTTTTCTGCTGATGTATGGAAGAGAACCAAAGGGTCTATTGTCTATACTGAAATCAGTTTGGACGGGGGAAGTACTATTACCTCTGAATATGAAAGGTTCAGTGGAAAATTATTTGCAAGAACTAAAGAGAAGTTAGAAGTAGCAACACGAAATGCTAAATTAACAAGTGAAGTACAGCAAAGTAATTACGCCAAGTACTATAATAGTAGAAGGAAACATCGGGAATTTGCACCAGGAGATCAAGTGCTTGTGTTAGTACCCGACTCAACTAATAAATTGTATGCTAGGTGGATAGGTCCAGTTAAAGTGGTAAGAAAGGCGAAACGAAATTCGTATTATCTGCAGATGCCTGAAGGTAATTTAAGGTTACTCCATGTAAACAAGATGAGAGAGTACAGGGCCAGAGTTCAGACTGTTGGAGTGGTTTATGACTGTAATGGCACAAAGTAGTTAAGTGTGTGTCGATAGTAATTGTAATGTAAAGTGTGACCCTTTATATATTTTAACATATTAAATCTTCGGATATAATATGATTTTAGGGGGGAGTTGTAAGGGTCACGCTCAGATAAATAAATAATTGATAATTAATTAAATACGTGCAGACGAATGTGCATAAGTTTGTGTGCGATGGTGGCAGTCTGGTTGTAGTAGAAAATGGAAAATGTTTAGTTTGATGGAATTTGTGCCTTTTAAAGGTAAAGTTTGTTGTTCGAAATAAAGTAGTTAAGAGAAGAAATTTGTTGTTTGAAAGTTTGTTGAACCCAGTCATTCGGTCACTACACATACGATAAAATTTGACGGAGCTACGTTGTTCGAAAAATGGCGTAAAATCTTGAATTTCGCCAAAAGAGTTTTTCACCACTTAATATCCCAATAATTAAAAAAGAAATCATTGTTTTAGGGAATCATAATTATTATGAAACTTGTAGATATCATCATTTACTATATTTGTAAGGACTTAAAAGTAATTTTAGGCTCAATACCAAAGAATTTAGGTACATTAAAAAAATCGAAGATGCGCATTTTTCATTTTAATAAATGGGACTTGATTTTTTAAAAGATTTCAATTTACTTGAGACTGAAGTTAAATTTTCCACGTTTTCTGAAATCTACACTGATTATCGGAATTACATTCTCAAGCATTATACCTCTACGGTAATAGTTGTATTTGATGGCTACCCCGATGATCTTCAGCTGAGTACTAAGAGCGCTGAACGATTAAGGAGGTGCAAGATGAATATCTCAGCTGATGTGATATTTGACCGAACAACTGTAAATACAAGCCCACAGGAGAAGTTTTTATCCAATGAACAAAACAAGACGGTTCGTAACTCGACTTAGAGATGAAATGGAGGCTTCAGACATTATTACAAAACAAGCAGACGAAGATGCCGACGTTCTAATCATCAAGACTGCGAAGTCAATAGCATCCCAATATGAGGCTGTTTTGATTGTGGGTGAAGATATTGATCTACTGGTGGTACTAACTGTTGCTCCTCCTGTTGCCCAAAATGTCTTCTTTAAAAAACCAGGGAAAAGTAATTCACCCGACATTGTCTACTCTTCCTCGTCATTTCTGCATGGTTCGACTACATATCTTCCACTGCTTCATGCCATTAGCGGATGTGACACGACTTCCAGCATTTTTGGATATGGAAAAGGCAAATTCTGCAATTTTTTCCAAAGGAATTCATATTAGTTAGAAATGGCAGATGTTTTCAATAACCCTGATGCTACTGCGGCAGAAATTTCAAAGGCAGGAGAACAAATTTTAGTTTCCTTATATGGTGGAGACAAAGATCAGTCTCTCACAACTCTTCGCTTTTCAAAATTTCTTTCCAGCACCACAAGGCTCAATTTAGCTAAGCTACAACCAACCTCCGACGCAGCGCAATTTCATTCATTGAATACTTGCCATCAAGTCATGGCCTGGAAGGGAATTAAAAAAAATCCGTTCAATTACAGATGGATGAAAGGGAGTAGAGGCATATGGATTGCATTGCTCTTAAATTTGTAAGCACTGCTGTGGGCAGTCCTGCGACAATAGGGCACTCACCGTCGACGAAGATGATAATGATCTAGACACAATTTCAATCTATGAAGATGAATCAGCTGAAGGTCTTCTTTATGCCACCCAAAGGAGTTCGATTGATAACGTAATTAATTCACTTGACAATTATAAACTTGTCAAATTCTATTTGTACCATTTCAATTCTCCATATAGCTAGTTCTGATATAAACTTGTGAGAGACTGATCTTTGTCTCCACCATATAAGGAAACTAAAATTTGTTCATGCCTTTGAAATTTCTGCCGCAGTAGCATCAGGGTTATTGAAAACATCTGCCACTTCTAACAAATATGGATTCCTTTGGAAAAGATTGCAGAATTTGCCTTTCCCGTATCCAAAAATGTTGGATGTCGTGTTACATCCGCTAATTTCATGAAGCAGTAGAAGATATGTAGTCGAACCATGCAGAAATGACGAGGAAGAGTAGACAATGTCGGGTGAATTACTCTTCCCTGGTTTTATAAAGAAGACATTTTTGGCAACAGGAGGAGCAACAGTTAGTACCACCAGTAGATCAATATCTTCACCCACAATCAAAACAGCCTCATATTGGGATGCTATTGACTTTGCAGTCTTGATGATTAGAACGTCGGCATCTTCGTCTGCTTGTTTTGTAATAATGTCTGAAGCCTCCATTTCATATCTAAGTCGAGTTACGAACCGTCTTGTTTTGTTCATTGGATAAAAACTTCTCCTGTGGGCTTGTATTCACAGTTGTTCGGTCAAATATCACATCAGCTGAGATATTCATCTTGCACCTCCTTAATCGTTCAGCGCTCTTAGTACTCAGCTGAAGATCATCGGGGTAGCCATCAAATACAACTATTACCATAGAGGCATAATGCTTGAGAATGTAATTCCGATAATCAGTGTAGATTTCAGAAAACGTGGAAAATTTAACTTCAGTCTCAAGTAAATTGAAATCTTTTAAAAAATCAATCTTTGGTATTGACCCTAAAATTACTTTTAAGGCCTTACAAATATAGTAAATGATGATATCTACAAGTTTCATAATAATTATGATCCCCTAAAACAATGATTTCCGTTTTAATTATTGGGATATTAAGTGGTGGAAAACTCTTTTGGCGAAATTCAAGATTTTACGCCATTTTTCGAACACCGTAGCTCCGTCAAATTTTATCGTATGGAACACAAAACAGAACCATTTTATGGAAATAATTATTTTAAACAAGTTTGGTATTCACAAAAACACTAAAAAATACACTGGGAAAGAGCTGTAGGTTAAAAAATAAAACATTGCATTGTCGGGTGAAAATATGAAATTTTTTGTGTTTCTGTACATTTCACCCTTCTTAATGGAATCTATTAGAAACTTATTTTTGATATGTGTATTTTATATGAAATTAAATTTCCTACAATTTGTAAAATGCTACTTTATTGCTAAAATGAAGTCTTATGTGAGTTACGGTGATAGAAAATCGTTGGAACGTAATATTTTTTCGAAACACTCGATTTTACTCCCTTTTTGCTGCTTCTTAGCACTTTAACTGTTTGTCGTAGAAAAACACTTTTGCTACTGACTTTGAAGAAAATTTTATTTTCTACAACTTTGTGTGGAAAAGTTCGGTTTAAAAATGCTTAGGAAAAAAGTTATGGGCTAAAAACTGGAAAATGGGCGAAATTTCGAACGTTTTTTCAAGATGGCGGAAAAAGCAATAGAACGAGGATGACGAAAACTCACATTTATTACTACCTAGGGGTCTCACACAACATATAAAAAAATCAGCGATACCGGACCTTTTGTATGGTAAACCCCCTTTTTGAGTCTCTATATTCACTGGACTATTTGTCGTATTTAATTTCTTTTGAAAATTTTTGTAGAACTTGTAGTTTCCATGGAGATATTAGAAAATGCAAAAGTAAAGAACCAATATACGTAAGCAATGGATATTAAAAAACTACTTTTAAAAGTGTAACTTGAGTTAGATGATAAATTGAAATATTGTAAATAACTGGATATTGGAGAGTTTTGCTCAACAATTTTTTTTAAAGTTAAATGTTTATTTTTTCCAAAATATTCTTATGTATCTTTTAAAAAATGGATTTTTGTTTAGAGAAGGTAAAATCGAAATACGAGCCAGATTTTGAATAATAGCATTTTTTTTATTATGCAATGTTGTTATTGTCTTGGCAGTAATAAAATTACACTGAAAATGGTTGCCTGAGCTTTCTATGTGGTTAGACTTCGTTTACATGCATACGGACGAAGATAAACACATAGACAATACAGTTTACTGACAGGACCAACTTCTATGCACTATACCAATCGAGATTCGAGACCAGTACCTAGTGCTCGGTATTTAGGAGCGCTATCCATTATGCCGAGTAGTGGCTTTCATTATGCAATAATTGATATAAATATTGAAGTTAAGGACAATTTTCAATAAAACACGATTCGTTAATTGGAGAAAGTTGTTTATTTGAAATGCGGATTGCAATACCTGAATGAAAATAATGATACCCTAATTAGATAATGATAAGATACTTAGATAAGATGATAATTCCATTACTACATTGAAGCTGATCATTGAATGTCGATTATTCTTATTTGAATGCAATTTTGATAAGAAAGACGATCAAAATTATCCACGAAACCAGTTTTTTGAAACGAAGGACAACTTTTAGTGTCCATTCGGGGTTCGTTCTTCCACTTTAAATTCAGTTAAGCCTTGCATCGAATCAGGGAATTGTGTTTCGAAATTTCTAATCCTGTTATAATCTAAATCAAGATTTGGTTTAGATTAAAACGTGCATGGATTAAAACCTATCCATTTAATAACAGTATATAATATCTTTTGAGTTATAATATATTCACTTTTTTACTAAATATGTCAATTATTTACAGACTCTTCCGGTCGAGTGGGTTTCGCACCCACTTTTCACTGAGATGGCTGGATTTAAATTTCGGCCCCCGACCCTTTAGAAGGGTGTCTTTGTAAACATAAATTAATCCAATTAAATTCTAAGTGTATTGGGATACACATGGCATTTTAATCTATGGGCTGTTAAATGGTCAGGGATCTGGATAGGCCCGGTATATGGATGTTCGAGTTGGGCGTGTTTGTATTGTATTCGTTCATATTTGTCCGTTAAATTTGTGAAGTCACAAGTTCCGAAAAAGCGGACGATAGCGCCACTGGTGTCGAAAGTGACACTTTACCAGGGTTCTAAATCCCTAGGCGTAATTACGATGTGTTAATTACGATTACGATAGGCGTAATAACGATGTGTAATTCTGTGGTGTTCCAAAGTTACGATGGGCCGCCCCGGTGGCGCAATCGTTAGGATACTAGCCTTTGCAGATGCTGGGCTCGAATTCCGGTCAGGCACGGATGTTTGTGACCGTCAATAAATGTTGCTATTTGTCTATGTGTTTGTGTTGTCCTTTCTTTGTGTGTCTCTTGTGCTTGTAAAAACTCTTTCTGTGTGTTTGTCCCACGACGAAAGCTCATAAGCGACTCTCGGAACAAGCACACAAGCTGGAATATATATGTACCATACCATACCAAGTTACGATGGGGTGGAGGCTAGATTCGTGTGGTTAAGATCTCACTCTTGGGATCGGAAGGTCCCGCGATCGAGTTTCGGTACCACTGAAAACCAATCGAGTATATGCAGCTCATTAGTTTCCATTATCACATGTCTGTGATTTTAAATTTAAAGGCATAATTCCGTGGTATTTTAGTTAGAACTGGTATTATTAAAATTTGGCGCATATTTTCTATTTTATTGATATTTAGTTTTTAATTTTTAACCTACACATAATAAGTACTTATGCACACAAAAAAATAAATTATTTTGTAATATTTTACTTTTAATGTTCAATCAATTAAATTTATCAAATAAAATTTTGATTCTAATTTGGCAAGATATGTTGATTAACTGTACGTAAAAATATTTATAGGAACTTCTTTATTGCAGGCTCTCCTCTTCCTCCAAGTGTGAAACTATTGGTCGATTTCTTGGTTTTTTCAACAAATAATTACTTGAAAACTTCTCAAAAACTGTATTTTTTTATTTATAGCAACGGTTTATCATGCTTGTTCAAAGCGTTACAGTTTTGTCTTAAAAATATAAACTATTTTTTTTATAATTATTTTGTAGTACTTTTATAAAAATAGATTGAAAAAACTTTTATGTTTCAAAATGTATTATCTGTTTTTTTTAGTGTTACACAATCAAATCAATGATATAGTCAACAATTAACTGAGCTACGCCTTTTTCTCGTTTGATTTAATTTCAAACTCAAAGGCAGCTGTATCAAAAATTCTCAAACCAAATAAGAATTCAATAAGTTATTTATACCAAGTATAAAATAACGCATTTCATGTTTCTTTTTTTAAAATCCACAATTACTGTAAATAATATCTGGAAATAAATATGTTTTTATATCAATTTCTATAAATGTGATTTAATATAAATAAATGTGTTTTCATGAAGATAAACTATATTCTTTGTAATGTGTTCCTATAATCTTTGAAAAACTGCATTGTTTGTAAATAAATTAAGAGCATTTAAAATAAACCTTATTTCACTTTTAATCATCTTTAAAGAGTCTCTCTCTCTCTCTCTTCACTTTTAATAATGTCACTTTTAATCTCTCTTCGTATAATTTCTAAAAATACTTCGTTTAAATAAAAGGTTTAAAAGTATTAATTTCGAATGATGCTAGAAAATTGCTTGATTGCAAATTTCTTTGAACCCACTTGAAAAGGAGATTAGCAAATTGTTTACTCAAATTAACATTTTCTAAAGTATTTATGAAACAAAAAAAAATACTAATTATTCCAAGAAAATGTTAATAGGGTTCTAATTGATTGCGTTCCGAAATTGTGTCAAACGCAATGCAGTTTTTAAATAATTATTGGTAAATGAATAACTATTTAACGAATATTTAATTTAATAATTTGGATTACATGTAGAGTTCAAAATATGCCTTATTATGGGCTGGAATAGAATAATTCGAGTTCATAATGGCCTTTTAAGGGGGTTCAGTACCCCAAAATCGGTGAAAAAATAAAAAATAAAATTATTGGCTTAAAATAATATTACAACTTTTATTAATAATGTCACAAAGTATTAAGAAGATTGGAAAAATATGTTTGACATTAAAAGCAATTTTATTTAACCCTTTCCTTACTGAACTGTTAACAATAAAATTGTTAAACACGTTTTTCTCAGAACTTGATTTTTTGAACTTCAATGTACCTTTTCTCAAAAACTATATTATGTTTTCTCGTAAACTTTTTTATATGATGTAATACATAGTATAGATTAATCTGAGGTTAAAAAATTTAATAAAAATAAAGTGAAAAAAAATTATGGGGCAAAAAAGTGAAAAATTTCCTGAATTTCGGGTACTTTAAAACTTATTTCATTAAAAAAAATCTAACAGTTAGTTAAAAAAACAAATTTTTACCTCAGATTAATATATAAGGTTGGTATAAGATACACAGAAAATTTTAAGATGTTCTGATCAGTAGTTATTGTAAAAAGGTACATTGCAATTGGCCAATTTAACATTACCGATATACAACATACCAAACCCCCTTAAGATTATATGGAAAAAGGGAAAAAAATATGGTGCATGTATTTAATATTTCGATCAAAATTTTTCATAAGAATTAATTTTTCATAGAAATTCTTTTTAACGAAACTATTTTTTAAATCAAAGCTTTAAATCAAGCTAAACTATTCTCTTCTTAAAAAGAGTTTTAATAAACACTTGTGACGGTAAGTTCTTACATTCTTTCGGGATATTTTATCTGGACTTGAGTAGAAAATGGACATTATGTTCTACTTTTATAATACACAACATAGACCTAATTTCTACTAAATACCGTGCATTTGTTCAGTACCGTCCTGATGTTGATTCTCCAAGTGAAATGTATTTATTACAAGCTTCTCTGCCTCTGGCATTTAGCTGGTTGGATACGAAGAACATAATATAAAGTCTTTTGGAAGGTTGATATTGATTGCTTTTCTTACTAACACACGGTATCTTATATTATATTTGCAATGTAGGCTTGATATAAGAATGTCAAGATACTACATATATATCGTGCGTACTGTAAAAAGTTTGGTGTAAATTAATCCATAAAATTGGTCGCAAAAAATGTTTTTTTTTTTGTAGTTTCATACACATGTCAAAGGTTCACCTAAGGCATGATTTGACCTTGGAATTCTTTGACTACAAGCACGATTCTTTACCGACTATTCAATACCGGTCTGACAGAATCCAACAAAAACTCAGCTGCTTGCTCTGTATGTGAATTTTTGGAAAGCTTGGATATTCTGGTTTGTATTAGAAAATTTAGTTTTGAGAATTTGATGCAAAGATGTTATGTAAAATTTAGATATTATTTAGGTATTTTGTATGCATGTGAATTAGATGCAAAAGTTTAGTGGTAGTAAGATAATAACTGTTGAATTTGTTATTAAGTTTAACTGATAGAGGGTCTACTTATACCGGTACTTTGATATTATTAATTGACCTTTATTTAGTTAATATTAATTTGTAGCAGTATTTGATTTTTTCGATAACTTAAAATATATTTCTAAATTATGTTTTTAATTTATAAACAAAGTTGTGCAAGGTTAGTTTGAAAGTTTGTTAAAAATTATTTTCGTCGTTAAACTCTAATTTTTTGTGTAAAAAAATTGAGTATAAATAGACAACTGTTTATAGATAACCTTGCCACTTAGTAAGTAAACATGTCGTTACATTTTGAAACATTAATAAAAGTTTAATTGAAAAACAACAACATAAGTTTTAAAAAAATACGTTTAAAAAATAAATGTAAATAATTATAAAGAAAACTTAATAAACTTAAAACTGTTGACTCACTTTCAAAATACTCTTTATGTAAAACAGTTAAAATTGCCAACAAAAAAGTATTTCATTTTAAGCAAAATTTATAATGGATATCTATACTAAAATATATACTGTTCCTCTCTCTCTCCCTCTAGTGGATTTATTATATTCTAAAATTATTCATGTTGATCTTATATAAATTATAAATGCACACTAATATAACTTTAAAAATGAGTATATATATACATTTTACTTTCTATTCGTCAAAAGTAGTTCATGCAACGAATAAATGTGAACAGTTCATTATTTACATCCTGTTTAGTTTCTACATTCATTTCCTGTTCGTGTTATTATTTCAAAACACGCACGTTATCACATTTAAAATTATATTCATTCTACAAAGTAAGCTGACAGATTATATCTATTTATAGACCCTCGTAGGTGTCGAAACTTTCCATGAAGCGAATACCACTGATTCTCTTTAAACATCACCTCCGGGATTAAGTGGAAAGCTGCCATTCATCATTAACACATTCTCCAGAGTCACACACAGCGTGTAAGGTTCCATTTATCAAAATAGAACACCTACGCCCGCTTGGGAACTTATAGAACACACCCTAGTGAACAAGGACCAAATGGTTATTGCCTCGAATCAAATGTTCTTTTCTGGCATTTCATTTGGTGTTTGGGAATTAAAGTGACGTAAATGTCGAAAATGACCGGAAACTAAATGTGATAAAATATAAAATGGTGGAAATATTGAGAATTAAAGTGACGTAAATGTTGAATATGACCGGAAACTAATTGAGATAAAAAATAAAATGGGGGAAAGATTGAGAATTAAAGTGACGTAAATGTCGAATATGACCGGAAACTAATTGAGATAAAATATTAAATGGTGGTAAGATTGAGAATTAAAGTGGAGGAAATGTCGACTATGACTGGAAACTAATTGAGATAAAAAATAAAATGGCGGAAAGATTGAGCAAATATTAAACCAATTAATAGAATAGTTTGAATACAGTCAGCAAATCCTTATTTTTCTTTTATGCAATGCAATTGAAGCTTCCAATTTTTGGAAAAATTTGCATTTTGTCTAAAACTCACTTTTCTGCGCTTGGTGCTATATGGCGTTATTAATTAGTAGAAATTCGTGTTCGAAATTTGAAGTCTATAGCTATGTTAGTTCAAGTTATAGAGTGGTTTCATGCCCAGATGAGTACCAATGCTGAAATACCACTTTTTCAGAATCAGAACCCTTCTTATCTATAGAAAACACAAAATCTCAATTTCGTATTTTCGACCTTCATCGTAATACTTTCATTATTTTACATTTCATACCAGGTAATTAAAGTAAAAACTGTAAGTCACTTTTTCACGTACTGTGTGGCATTATTATTATTTTGCGTCTTGGTATTTCCTAGAAGCAAAAAATGTTTCACAAGAAGTTGCCAGGGTCACTTGGGAGGAGGATAGCAGAAGTGATATTCATTAGTACTTGAATATATAAGTTAATTCTGAAGTACAATAATAAACCATGATGGCCGTATTTGCAAATAAAATACATACGTTGTTATGTAGATTTTTAACTTAACTTACTTAATTAAACCATCTTCAAGCTTCAAAAAATTAAATAAAAACATCTTTAAAAAATCCTCTTTAGGCGTATAGCGGCCAGTGATATACATAATCAAATAAATGAAATACTTTAGAATATACTCAGTAGTAGTGTTTCGATATATTTTTTGGCTCAAATGAATAGAGAGAGAACGAGATATATAAAAAGAGAGATGGACACATTTGAGATCTAATAAATTTGATTGCCGCCTCGGTGGCACACTCGTTAGGACTCTAGCCTTTGGAGCTGCTGAGGTCGGGTTCGAATCCCGGTCAGGCATGGATGTTTGTGACTGTCAATAAATGTTGTTATTTGTCTATGTGTTTGTGTCGTCTCTTTCTTTGTGTGTCTCATGTGCTTGTGTCATTTCTGGGGCTTAGTACAATAGACTTATAGTCGCAGTGCTTGGCGCTCTTGCCCCCCACCAAGAAAGTCATAAGTCAATAAATTTGATTTCTTTTACATCAGAGCTTGAGCTAAACAGGGATGTGTGTGTAATGTCGGGGCTGCTCTTCATTATTGTTATTCATTGGATTATGCGTAAAACCCTAAAAGACTCTGAAACTGGAATTCTATGGATTTCGATAGTCACCTGGGAGATCTTGACTATGCATACGACATTGTGCTATTCTCATCGAAGTTTGGGTACGTGCTGTCAAAAGAAATAAGAAGTGAGAAGAGAACGCAAGCCAATTCGGACTAACCATAAAGGAAACTAGAACAAAACTGATGAAAATCACCAGCAATATAGACGAAATTATATTTATTAATGGAAAAGCAGTTGGAAAATTTGAGAACTGTATTGATTGCAATTCGACGTTATACAGTGTTCAAAGTTAAAATACGTTTTGTGACACCCTAATCTTACATATCGAGAAAAAATTTAGTTATAAATTTCTGTAAATAAACTAAACCTTATGTAGAATATTTTAGGCGAGAGCAACATTTGAGGAAAATCCTTTCTTGAGTTTAAAACAAATTGAGGGGAAAATAAATTGGCTGATGCGTAAAACTTTTGTTCACTGCATGAGACTTAAATTAAAATTTTTAACTAACAATTTGATCATGTTTTTAATCTTTTAAATTATATTGTTTCTTTATTAGTGTTTACAAACGGCTTTTCCGTGCTTCAAATTTTAAAATATAAAAATCATTAAATTCATAACTTTTTAAAAATTATGTGTGTTGCTTAAAAAAATCCTGACAGTCTGTTGACAGGTTTATGCGTTTGTTACAGAGGGTTAAGAAGATCATAAAATGTTTATTTATCTCTAAAGTCTTCTAAATCAAATTACATATCTCAAAACAGTTTTCGAGAAGTGTCAAAAAATCAGAAACATCACGTAGAGATGAAGAAAATTTAAATATTTGATGCAATTAACATTGACGATGTGTTGTTTAAAAAAGTTAAATTGGCTGTGCTAGTACGCTTTTTTGAAACAAGAATAAAATTGTTACGTCAACAAAATTAGTTAGTTAACAAAACACGTCAGCGTTTTTTTCTCCCAACAAAATTTTTTTCTTTGTAGGTAAATAATTAAGTTAATTTGTTCAAAGTACACCAAACCCCCCTACTTTCTGAAATTGCTGATATACCAGGAAAACAAGCCTTTTTGCTACTTATTATTTATTGTGATTAATTAGGCTGGTGTTAATTGCAGATGAAATCGGATTTCGCTGAAATAACCTTCTCAGACAGTGATGATAAGTGTCCTTAGTTCTTGGAAAATGTGTCTTCTGCGTGGGGTAATTGTCCGAAAGAAAATGAGTTAATCTACTTCGAAAGCAAGTGTTTATAATTTTCCAAGGCAATTATGGAATTTTGGTAATGGCTGCAATTTATGTATAATTATAGAGTTTAATTTATTTAAAAAGGACTTGTTAATTTTACACTACATAATTACATAAAAAATTTCGATAACTAGAAATAATAATTTCAATAGAATAATACATCAAATTTATTTTTTGGTAAATTTCATGTAAGTTCATCTACAATTTCAAAAGTATGTTCTGGACTTTAACAGGAAATAATTGTAACAAAGACAGTTTATGAAACGTTATTTAAAAACACTTTCATTCGAATATTTTTTTATACATTAGGAGCACAAGTTGACGCATTTTTATTATTTGGTTAACTACTTCTAATTATTTAAATAACTAATTCGATTGATCATTACATTTTGAAATTCACAATTTATATTGTTCAAGCTTCCAAGTAATTTACAATATTATTTTACCAATGAATTGTGCAAAAACGACATGAGAAATAAAAACCGAGCCACCCCGGTGGCTGAATGGTTAGTGTACTAGCCTTTGGAGCTGCTGGGTTCGGGTTCGAATTCCGGTCAGACATGGATGTTTGTGACAGTCAATACATGTTGTTATTTGTTTATGCGTTATTTATTTCTTTGTGACTGTAAAATTGTTTCTGTGTCTGTCCTACTTGACGAAAGCTTATAAGCGGTTCTCTGAACAAGCACACAAGCTGGAATATATATGTATCATACCATACCATATCATACCATACCATACCATACCATAAAAACCGATAGAAAATTAGTTCGATTAGAATGCTTTATATAATCCAAATATGCTATAATTCAAAATTAGAAAAAGTTAAATAGTGATTATGATGAAATATTTTACTCGTTAAGGAGACCAAACTACAAACTAGTTGAGTGTAAGCATTGCATCTTCCTTTTATTGTGTTCTTTTCTCAGGAATGGTGATGTACTTTTCCCTCAACATTACTTCGTGAATGGGTTGTAATGTCCAACTTAACTCTGAGAAAGCACTTACCTAGCTAACATTTTGATGCTCCGTTGAGAATATCGACCAGAGAATTCTATACTGGCTAAAATAAAACGAATTTAATCCTGGAAGTAGAGGATTAAACATTATATAGTTCCCATTGAAGCTAATTAAAAAGTTAAGGGGGTCCGATACACTCTACTTTGTTATTATTTTTGCCCTAACAGAATCAAATTTTTTTATGCAATAGAATCTCCTATTAGAAAGCTTTTCAGCCAAAATCTAAATTAAATTTTCTTTTTATATATTTAGTTATTTACAAATTTCTAGTTCATTTTCAGCTTTTGATTTTTTTGCAATCAAAATTTTATTGAAGGTTCTTTTTCAATGTCTTATTAAAAGCAGTTATTGCCATTTAGTTATCATACGCCACTTTTCAAAACTTTTTTAACTAAAAATATCACAGAAAATTTCATGAAGAAGAATTCTTTACCATTGCTTACAATCAATCAAAGACAAGCATGAACAAATGAGTTTCATACTTTTATTACAAATACAACTTTGTAAATCAAAAGTATCAGTTAAAAGATTCATAACTTGAAATAGCTTAAAATATAAAAAATATATATTTGTTTTCTAAACGCAATTTTTTATACGCCCCTAAAAAGCAATTGTATCTACATTCTACAACAAGGAAGATAACGAGTAATGATTATTATGGTAAAACCAAGCAAAACATTTTGTAACAGTGAGTGGAATACTGTAAAATATCACTAATTTGCTATCACAGAGGAAGTACTGCCCTCTGATTTGAAATTTAATGTGCTTTACAACTTTTGCTTCGCTCTATGTGATTGGTATGTCTTATTGATACTAGGATTGGATATTATCTGTAAGTGAAATAAGATATTGTGTGTTACTTTTTGTGTTATGAAAATATAAATTTATCTGTATCATTTACATAACACCAGTTTGATGTAAAATATTACTGCAAAATAAAATCTAATTTCACGGAGAGTAATATATGCTCTTGAAGTTTAGAGTAGGGTTATAACTTCCAATACAAGCTAGCTGATGCCTTACAGTCAAGTCGTTCAAATTCCTTTTCTGAACAGAAAATTCTTCCCTATTTATAAGAAAGTGAACTTCATCAAAGTCATTGGAGAATCAAGTAAAATGAAGAATAAAGCAGTGCCTGCCTATACTTGTTTCAGGTGCACATTGCATAACAATAAGATTGCAATGCACGTCATAAAATGCGTAATATAAGAGCAGTGAAAGCACAAAATAAAAAGTTTAAAATGAAAACATCCTAAGAAAAATAGCTATGAAAATTTTAAAAGGCATAGAAAATAAATCCTACTCCTCAGTAACACTGTTGAATGATTTATAAATGTAGTTCAATTTTTTTAAGGCAGTAACTTTCTAAAATTCGATTTTTTTTTATTTTAGTATTTGTGTAAAATACGTTTCAAGAGCTTTCCAACGATGCCCCTTATGAGTCATTCAGAAAAGTTTAACCTAGTTAAATTTTAATTTGGATATGGATCAACTGCATTTTCATAATGTAAGTTTTCAACTTTAAAGCAATTTTCCCAAAATGTGTTTTTTCATGTTAATGTACCTTTTTCTTAACAACTATTTCATTCATAGAGCTGACATATTTACAGGATACTTGTTTCAGGTTGTTTTGCTTAATGAAATGAGCTATTATCAAAATTTGAAGGAGAAAAAAGATATTGGTAATTTTTTTTATGTAAAAATGCTTTAAAAAATAACACATTACTTTAAATAATATTTAAAAAACCCTACTATTTATTGATAAAATCTCATTTCAGTGCATTGTTCAAAGCGCATATACTGCACATAATTTTTTGTGTGTGTTTTTGTATGTTAGTTTCCAAGAAAAAGGAACATGAAAAAGGTCAATTTAACATTAGCCGTATACAAAGGTACCGACCTACCTTAAAAATATAGTAAGACTTATTGGTATACGAACAAAACTTTCGACTAATTTCTGGTTACTTATAAAGTTAAAAATAGTTTTAATGACCATAGTGATGTTATTTTTTTAATTATCTTCCGATTTGGGCTCAACATACACTGCGTAACTGCTTTGGACTAATGTCGGCGAGTTGTAGAACATCACGGTAAAACAGGGCTGCGTGAACATTTCTCTTAAAAACCTTTATAATCCTAGCTTACAGTTTCACGAAGTACTTATTTAAAAGCTCTTCACTCCTCACTAGCACATACGGCTTCCAGTCTAACATCTCCAAGTCTCACGTTGTTTTGGCATGGGCACTGGCATCCTCTAAACAGGATAAAGTAATGGTTTCCTAAGATTAAGGTAGGCGAGTACCCAAAATTCTAAAATTTTTAGCCTACTTTTCTTTTTTTTTCGAAGAATTAAAAAAAATAAAAAAGTAGGTATTGACATGCGGTCGATGTCCGTCCGTCCGTCCGTCCGTCTGTCTGTGTGTCCGTACCCCCCTTCCAAAATCATCCTATCTTAAAAATTATTTTTTTTATTAGAAAGGTATAACCTCAGACACCCAACTTTCATACTTTTTGTCCGTCTGTCTGTAAGATAGGACGGACTTAAATCTACTATTTGTCGACGAATTTCCCATTGAACTTGCATTAAAATTCAATTTCGAGTCATTTAAATCGCTGAATTTAACTAGAAATGCCACGAACTAGTAAGATACGTCAAAAAATTTAGCGCATCGAAATGAGAATACATTGAAAATTTCATAAAAGAATTCGAATTCTAAGTACTTCAATTATTTAAAAAACTGCAAAGTTTAATGCTCATTTAAAAAGCATAGGAAGCCATTTTTATTAGAATTAAATCACCATTGCCATAGCAACAATCGCTTGAGAAACTTTAATTCTTTTAGACAATAAATAAAAATAAATTTATTTTTGAGACATCGATCAATTTAAGATGACGTCAAATAAATATTTCACTACGAGATCTTTGTATGTTGATATAAATTGTTTTCATTCTATTTAAAAGCGAGGAATATTACATATTTATACTTTGAAATATAAATTTTTGCGAACGATTTAAGTAATAATTATTTAATTTTCGAAATAAAATAAATGAAACTAGCCTAATTTAGCAAGTAAATGTTTATTGAGGAGTAGTTTTTTGGTTTTTGTTCTACGAAAAATTAAATACTTATTTACAACTGCAAATAAAGCTGTGTTTAGTGCTGTGTTTAGTGAAAGATGCTGTGTTTATTTAGATGCTGTGTTTAGTGAAATTTATTTCAGAATTTAAGGTGGAAAAACGGTTGTTGATGTCACTTACTGTTACGAACCTAGTTTTTTCATGATAAGAATTTTAGTAAGCATTTAAGTAGCAGGAAAGTAGGATTTTTTAGTTCTTTAAGAACTTCTTGTTACTATTACTTTAATCTTTTCCAGATTTGACATAGTGATTTCAAATATAATGAACAATGCTTTTAGGCAGTTTTTTTTATTTAAATATAATTGATTTATTTTAAACGGCGTCTTTCAACTAAAAAAAGGTGTGAAAACGAGTGAATTTAATTCAGTCTGAGTTAATTTTCACTCTTTTCAGTGTCAAAAATGCACTTATCCTATTGGAGTGGATTTCACTCTTTTGTTTAGTTAAAACTTGGAACACTCCAAACGAGTGATTTTAACTCAGTATGAGTTAATTTTCACTCCTTTCCAAGTGTCGAAAATGCACATCTCCTATATGAGTGGATTTCACTCTTTTGTTTTAAGAGTGTAGCTTACATTTTTTAAGTCTTTTTTTAACTGTCTCTGCCTTGTCATTCAAGGGCTTACTCTTTTTCGTTTTCATCAGGAGCCGAGGAGATCAAGATGTATCAGAACTTCACAATAAATTTACAGTATAAAGTCACACAAATTTAGAGGTGTTACGTTACTCATACACGAACTTGATGTCACGAATTTTAGGGAGTCAACGTCTTGTTAGTGTAACGCTACTCCATGAAACTGAAGTAACGTTGCACCAAGGTTTTCCTAGTGAGTAAGAAACATATATAATATAAAATTCTATAGCTCTAAAAACACAAACAGTCGGCTGGGGCCATGCATGACATTGTCGCGTGTTTCTGTATACATAACAACTGTAACCAATAGTAAAGTATGCTAAAAGTCTGATTATGTCTGGGTAAAAATGGTCGAATGCGATGCTGTGGTTACTTCAGTTTACCTATCCACTGTGGAACTGCTGTTCCACAAGGCTTAGTAAACAATGTGACAGCTTGAAATCTCTTGCGAAATAACTAATGAAATTCGTTTTTGCACGCAATCAGCTGTGGCTCTGATATATTTCGTAAAAGTAATAGCTCTTTGCTTTCATCAAAAATCAATCAATATAAATTTGCGGTTTCCCCGTAACGCTGTTTTATACACTCGCAATTTAAATTAAATTAGGTTTGATTGCGATACTCGTAAAACAAAAGAGTGAAATCCACTCCAGTTGGAGAAGTGCATTTTCGACACTGGAAAGGAGTGAATATTAACTCAGACTGAATTAAAATCACTCGTTTGGAGTGATCCTGTCGGAGGTTTAACACACAAAGTATCCACTCCTTTCGGAGAAGTGCATTTTCCAGACTGGAGGAGTGAAATTAACTCAGACTGAGTTAAAATCGCTCGTTCGTTTTAAGAGTGTATATATTTGAAAAGGTTCACTTGACTTATTTCTCTATTATGAAATTTTAGCTATCCAAGTAATTATAAAATGAAAAAATGTAACAAAATATTTTCAAATTAAATTCCAGGTAAATACCAATAAATTTTAGTGAACCACTTTCGATGAGCTTGTTTGACGTGGGTTCTCGCAACAGCTCTGATGTCTTGTTTTCATTTTTCTCGAACTACTTTTGTTGATATTCGAAATTGAGTTTTTTAAGAATAAGTTATTTTAGCTGTTAATTTTTAAAACTACAACTTCTTGCTGTGCTGTTGGTTGTTTTAATCATTTATTAAAAAAAACTTGCATTGAAAGAAGTTGGAATTAAAAAAAAATGGCAACTAAAATATTCTTTGAAAAATCAATTTAGAATACCAATTCAAAAGCAATTCAAGAAAAATGAAAACAAGACTGTGGATGTGTTGCCAGATCCCTCGTGAAATAAGCCCGTAGTTTATTTAAAATTAATGATAACAATTTGTCCACATAGTGTATACTTGTATTCAAACAACATATGAATATTTCAGATTTCAAAAGTTAATATAAGTATAATATATATTGATATATATTTTGAATGGTTCGAAACATGTAAGAATCGTTATTCTATAATTCAATTATCTATCTCCACATCTTTATTAAGTTATTATCTTAAGGGAGCTACAATATCATTTCTCGAAGTTGATTATTAAGACTTTCATAAGCAAAATTTTAATTAAGGATTAAGACTGAGGTTACAGAAAGCTGTGCAAAATGGTCGAAAGCTGATTACGTTTGTATTCTCTTACCTGGCACATTGTGCAATGTTAAATTAACTTTGTTTCCAATTTATTGGGATATGTTAAAACATGTATGAAACATATAGATTTTCAAATAACCCTTTCGTATTGTAAATGAAAATTTTAGACACCGGATAACTGTGTTTATTATATTTGTTTGAAGGAAACTGTTTATTGTTGATAATTTATAAGTTTATTTAAAGCAGATATTAAAATATTTATTTCTGTAGTAGCTAAAATAGGTTAAATGTGAAAGAACACTAACTTTTAACAAGCGTTGCCTTATGCTACGGTGTCATTTCTATAACAATAAAATTGCTTTTACTAAAACACAACTTTCTATACTTTTATTAGTTGTTATGTGTGATGACAACTTATTCTACTTCTTAATGTTTCGTTAGGTTAAAATTCGTAAACTTAAGTATAGTAGACTTAATTATTATAGTAAACTTAACTCAATAAATTTTGGCAAGCAATTTTCTAGTAATTTTTAACGCAATCAAATTATCATGTCAGATTTATTGTGGGCACTACCCATTTGAAGCCCAGAAAGAAACCGCCATTTAAAATTTTTGCCAAGCGACATTGGTCGACCTGGGATACCACGTAAGTCCATATTTAATTATGGCTTTTTATATTTGAAGAAATTATTTAAAAAGAAAAAGTTTAATTTTTTTGTCCCATAATTATATCAATTTAAACAATGGTGCATGATTTTCGAGTTAAATAATATTTACATTGCCAAATTATAAAAAAAAAAACTAAGATTACTCTCTTCTTATAACACGGGCTTTATATTACATGGTTACCCTATTACAATCTTACAATATTAGTGATTTGCCCCCCCCCCCCCCCCCCCACTACCTCATGTTGATTTGTGTGATTTTATTTGTTTGACACAAATTGAAAAAGGGATTTACATAGATTTTTCTAAAGCACCTATTTTACTTCTTAATTTTAATTTTTCATTAGGTTAATACACTTTACATTACATGGTTACACGATAACATTTTTAGTGATTTCCCTCCACTGTCCCGTGTTGATTTATGTGAATTTATTTGTTGACAAAAGTTGTAAAGGAGATTTACATGGATTTTTGTAAGTCAACTATTTTACTTTCTTAATATTTTGCTATGTTTTACTATTTACCATTAACTTCATTTACCAAGAAATTTAAAACTCGTAAACTAAATTTTAGTATAGTAAACTACATTGATGAACTTAACCTAATAAACTTAATCAGGCAGTGATTATACAACATTTTGCATTCAATCCAATTGTCATGTCGGTCGGTTGCATTTATGAATATTATCTTTGACAGTTCTAATCGAGGAAGTATGTGCCAACACGAAACTGGTACTCAAAGGATAAGACTCTATTTACAATCATTCATTATGGCAAATGAATGGTTTGGTAGGGATATGTAAATAAAAAAATATAAAAAACATCGTGTTATTTTCACCTATTGTCCTTATATTGTTTTTTTAAAAACTATTTTAAGTTAAAATATATGCAAAAGTAGGCCAAACAAGCATTTAGTTAGAGACTTATGCGTACCGCCTGTCTTTAGAAAGGTGGTTCTTGAGTGAATTGTTATGTTATCCTTCTTCTTATATCTGTTTTTCGACGGGACTGCTTCTTTGGAAGGTTTTTCTATGTCTATTTTTCATTATTTTTCAAAAGTAAAACTTTTAAAATTTTCCGTGGGGAGTCCTATCCAAATAAAGTTTAACCCTCCAATGCATGCTACTGTCATTGGCAACAAGTAACATAATCCCTTTATTCTATTAAAGAAAGCTCCCTCTCTATTTCACTGAAAATCTGTGTTTCTTCCATCTATTACATTCAATTTTGAAGTTTCAGTTACTAGTAACCCTCATAGATGAGAGTAGTAAAAATTAAAGAGTGAAGTTATTAACTGTTGTAAAATTACGTCTTTGGCAGTATTCAAATTATAATAATCTTAGTACTAAATTACAAATAAATTGTTTTGAAAAAGAATCATAGTTTAAGAGGATTATTTTGAAATATATTTAGTAGTTTCAAAAAGTAGTTTCAGTCTTATCAAAATTGGAATTTCGTTGTTGGTTTTTGCCATATGGCAAAATTTTTAAAAATTGAAATTATTTAATTTCCATTGCAGTTCATTTTTTCAGTATTTTTCCCATAATTACGATACAAATATGTTTTTTCGGGACGAAAAAAAATCATGCATTGCAGGGTTAATAGTTTCTTTTATATACTTACTTACAATATTTAGCAGTCCTATGACAAGTGACAACTTATTTTGTCGTATATTTTAAGCAAAGAAAAAGTAAGGTTATTAGTTAAATAACTGAAACCTTTTAAGCAGAAATGCTGTAAGAAATATTTCCGTAAAATGAAGAAAGTATTTCTGAGATTTAAATGCCAGTTTTCGTCACCCTTAAAAAAAATAAGAAAATAATCACAAACTGAAAACCACAAAAATAAATTCACTTTCATCATAAATTACATTATTCTTAAATATCTGTTTTCAATAATGATCTACTACAGATCCCCAGCTGAGAAAGATGTATAAGTCCCATAAGTTATTGATGAGTTTGAAATACGTGGGTAGATTTACAAATGGCTCATTAGAACTATTGTGTCGGAGATTATCCAAACAATGGTGAAGGGTAATTATTGCAAATCAAGAGCTCTCTTGCACTTAAACTAAACGGCCATATCAATGCATTATCTCTAATGTGCTTAAGAGGGTGAAAGCTATGTAATAAGCAGGTTGTTAAGCTTCAAATCATAGGTTTTTTTCGGATTCGGCACTTCGCTTCGTATTGTTCATTTGTCAGGTTAGTAAATAAAAATTGGATATTTATGTATATTCATTTAAATATGTTAAATCAGGACATTGACAAATGTTTTTCTAAATTCTAGGTTTGATGTTAATTTGATCATTCCATCAGGGTCACTGTATGGATATTAGAAAAATGCAAAAATCAAAGTTTCTCTTGTTTCTGTTGTTGTTTCTTCTAATCTACCGTTTGTCTGACTTCATCAGACAATATCAGGGAATCCGTTGACATGAATTAAGTCTGAAACAAAGAGGACAGTTGTAAATGTCTTCCCAGTCCAGTTCAAAGCAGACCAAAATGTGATGAGGTGGTGCTAGTTCTTTTTGACATTTAGGGTAAAGAGGAAAACCTTAGCTACCCCCAGAATATGTAAGGCTTTCTAAATGTCCAGTGGCTAAGTCGTAGGGTATTGGTTTGCCGGTCGGGTTATTGGCTTGCAGACGGGTATTGGTTTGCCGGTCGCAAGAAAGACAAAGTGGGAGGGCTGTTTTTTTTCGGGGGGGGGGGGGCTTTTTACCAGTCGTGAGACGGGGGTAGTAGCCATTTCTCGTTATTCTGAGCTGTTATCCTTGAGTAAAACTCCTGATACGTGAGTTCTTGAGTAGAAGGGACTGGGTGTGCTAGTACCTTCCTAGCAAGAGTGTCAGCCACTTCATTTCCACGGATATCGACATGAGAGGGGACCTATTGTAAGTGGACTTTGTGATGCTGGGATATGCTCTCAATTTTTCGTAGGATAGATAGGCTGGTTTTGTCGTGTATGTGGGCCCAGTGTTTGAGATGTTGAACTGAACTGTGGCTGTTAGATAGACTCCATAAGTTTCCATAGTTAATTTCATCAACTGTATTTTGTAAACCCTATGTCAATTGCCAGTAATTCACCTAAATACAGAGCAGGAATCTGGGTTACGTTGTTTAATAGAGAGCTTCTCTACTAGTGTTTCAATAAAATCTCCAATGCCTGTCTGCTCATCCATTTTGCTGCCATCGGTATAGATTTTGATGTCATTTGAAGGAAATGACAGTATTAATTTTGACGGAAATATATTTTTAAACCTTTTATTGAAAATTTACTAGAAATTTATGGTCAATGGGGTACGCATTTGTCGAATTAATTTTTAATAATTGCTTAAATCAAATAATATATTGGTATATTTGAAATGTTCGATAACAATCCGTAAGACTTTCCGATTATAGTATTTAATTGTCTCATTATGAAAAAAAAACCTAATGCCCCTGGCACTCGACCAAAAAATTAAACATTCCCATATAGGTAATACCCTAATACCCAAACCGATCTCGCAGTAGTGTGCTAACTATTGCGCGTCAAGTCATCAAAACTACCAGTTGTCGTAACTCTTACATGCGTATTAGTATCATTAGATATTAAGCTATTCTAACTTATTTATATTGCAAAATTGGCATTTGTAGGAGACATGATAAGGTAGATTTATAATTCAAACGCACTTGAACGATCTTGAGGAAATGCCCTTAAGCATAGTTAATAGATACTCCAAAATATTACAAAAGTTCTATGCTAATTCATTTACCACTAAGGGACTGGTTTGCAACAATCAGACTAAGGAATCAATCAGGCAGTCGGTTGTGGTATGGAAATTAGTGCTTCGATCGTTGTAATGGAATTAAACTAAATGAGGTTGTAACATAATATTGTCTTGCGATGTTGATATTAAAGTGAGGAGGAAGCGCTCATGCATTTAACATCGGCGTGCAGAATTAAGTCCTGTAACATGATCTTCAGTTATAATGCTAATATTTACCCTTTAGGGCATCTACTTCCCTTTGGCAACATACAATTTAATCCACTTTATAAGTTTAAAACGTAGTTGACGTTTGGCAAGTTTAGCAATTTGTTATCTATTGGAAGCTATATTTATGTTTTATATTGAAAAAGTTATGATTAAATATGTATTTTATATTTTATACAATTAGGATACAATTTCCACAATATTAATGGTTCGTCTACAATGCTAAGTCTGTGGAAATTTTAATGTTTGAATTAAAAAAAAAACCATTCATGTGTCTATAAATGTAAAGCCCATGTATCGTATAAATAATTTTTGCAATTAATAAGAGATCATATTATATTAAAAATATTTAATAAGGGGTTCAAACAATAGTCTTTTTAAAATATTCATTTAAAAAAGAGTATAAGCACTATTTATTAGTACCATATTTTATGTTATTGATTATGTTACGTTATTGATTATATTACGCTATTGATTATTATATTTTTTGATAATATCAGCTATAAGATGAATCGAATCTTAAATATAATCAATTGCAAACTTACCTTTGTAAAATTTATTAAATGGGCTACAAGATACACTCTTAAAACAAAAGAGTGAATTCCACTCCAGTTGGAGAAGTGCATTTTCGATACTGGAAAGGAGTGAATATTATCTCAGACTGAGTTAAAATCACTCGTTTGGAGTGATCCTGTCGGAGGTTTAACACACAAAGGATCCACTCCAAAAGGAGAAGTGCATTTTCCAGACTGGAGGAGTGAAAATCAATCAGACTGAGTTAAAATCGCTCGTTCGTTTTAAGAGTGTAGGGCATGCCGTTCAGTGTTATTAAACGCCACACCTTACATTTGGGTAAGAACAGATCAAAACAATCTTTTGTTTCAAATTGAGAAAATATTTAACCCTTTCAGTCCCAAAAATTTACTACACTACAGAAACATCTGATATTCACAAAATAAGCTTATTTTAGGTCAAATATCCGAATTCCATAAGAAAAAAAATCCATTAAAATTTTTTATATGGTTTTTGAAACAATGCCAAAATTCTTTAACTGTGGAAAACAACAAAATAAAATATATATATATTACCTAAAAACACTAGTAATCAAAACTAGTTATAACAATAACAAATTTATTAAATAACTAATAACAACAAACTTAACTTATAAAACTCGATGAACACATAAAATCATATTAGAAATTAACCGCGGCACAACAGAAGATACAGAAAGTAATTTGTCTGATAGAACAAAGTGTGAAGAATCGAATGATGTGTGTTTGGATGTCATAGCGGGACATAAACATTTTGAAAAAAATATTGAAAGTGATGATGCCAAATGGCATCACTGGGACTGAAAGGGTTAAGATGGTGAGTTAGAGATTTAAGAGTTTTGGTTAGTAAATAATTGAAATGATCTAACAGTGTGCTGAAGCTAGTAGGAAAAGCAATTGAATGCTGGGATACATTAGAAGAAGTATCAACTCTAAATATAAGATTATTTTGCCGTTGTACAAGGCATTGGCAAAGCCACATCTGGAATATGCCGTTTAGTTTTGGTCGCCCTTCTTCAGAAAAGATATCGATTTGCATATGGATGACTTCAAAAATTATTAAGAGTTTAACATTATTATGATAACACAGATTAAAATTTTTAAATACGTATTCCCTGGAAATTAGGAGAGGAAGAGTTGATTTAATTTAGCTGGGTTTTAGCTTCCACACTACGTTTATAACGTAAAAAGTGGAGGGTTTTATAATCGTGCAGTCCGTCCGTCCGTCTGTCTGTCCGTTTGTCACCCACTTTCACAGAACGAACCAAAAGTCTCCCAAACAAGTGAGATACGTCATTTTGAAGCAAAAAATCAGTTTAGGCTACATTCCAAATTTCATTAAAAAATTTAATTAGAAGTTTATTTAAAATTTAAATAACTTGAAATTTTATTCTACATTGAAATAATATGCAAATTCCATTTTTATTCAATATTTTCACTGTTGCCATGACATCAAACGTACGAGAAACTTTATTTAAAATAAAAATAAAATTCTTGAAAAAAATATTTATTTTTGTGTAATAACTCAATTTGGACTGTTGTAATAGCACAATAAAGTTATTTTGAATGTTCATTGTATATGAATGAAGAAATATGCATAAAAAATTCTAAATTTGCATAAAAAATATGCAAAGTTTCGCTTTTATTTTTAATGCAACATTTACTAATTTATTTTTTGAAATGAAAACTTGTGTCTTCAAAAAGATATTTATTTAAAAAAAATTATCATTATTCTTCGAACTTCAAAAAAAAAAAAGCAAACGATAAAGATTAATTATCAAATCTTCGAGAGAAGATTAAAGACAATTATTAATTTTGATTTATAAAAGTTTGAATAAGAACTAGCCAATGGTCCTGTTTGGTGAATTTCTTTCTGAGGTGCTGTTAGTGCGTTTCCTGTTGAGCGTAAATATTGTGTGGAAGCGGTGTAAGTGACAGATTCTGTAACAAACCAACTTGTTTGGTTTTTTATCTCAAATTGTTTAATGGACAAAAAATGGAGGTCATGGTCAGGAACTAAAAAAAATCGTATTTCAGAAGAAAGGTAAGAAATCAGTATTTCTGTATTTTCATCGTATATGTATCAATGAGTGTGTGTGTGGAAGGCGTTACTTTATTAGGTTGTATATTCGTAGATAGTAGGCGGATGAAAGTAGAATTTGGATAGCCCACTGAAGGATAAACAAAGTGGTTGAAGTGTAAACTTGTTTTCACATAAAGGGGTTTACATGAAGATTTTTCACTGAGCATTTAATTTTCTTAATTTTTTTAGTAGATGGTTATAAATGGCAACTACATTCTTTACATTTTACATTTTAAAGAACATTAAATTTAGAAATGTTTAAAAAATGTTTGTGTTGTTGGAAAAACCTGACAGTCAGATGACGGGGGTATACGTATGTCTGTTTCGCTCAGAGGGATAGTTATGTTAGACCGGCAAAACATGAGTAAACTTTTAGACAAACCTTACTGGTAACCTTTCTTGTTGTTCTGCGTTTTTGTAAGACGATAACCTTATACAAATTGAAAAAATATTGTAAATATTATTTAAGAGCAATTTGGATATTAAATTTGAAAATTGAAAAGCTTCTTGTATACATATTCAAAAGCTTTTGCTATCTATGACTTATGACTTCGCCGAACACTGCGACCTTAGGTCTATTGTATTCAACCCTAGAAATGTCGCCCTTAACGGTTGCGTTGGGTGCCTATTCAGGTGTGGCTCGTCACCTGACTGTGGTTCTAAAATACGACGCCCGTCGCCAATAGCCCTCGTGTAGCTCTAGTGCGACGATAATTCAAACCAAACCAAACCAAACCAACCCTAGAAATGACACAAGCACAAGAGACACACAAAGAAAGAGACGACACAGCACATAGGCAAATAACAACATTTATTGACGGACACAAACATCCATGCCTTACCAGGATTCGAACCCTAACCATTGCGCTACCGGGGCGGCAAAGCCTTTGCTAACACTTTTTACTCAACTTCATTAAGGTGTTAAGTAAATTAAAATTTATAAATACCGTGTCACACTTCAAATTATTTTTTTTTAATAAATGATAGAAAAATCAATAAATCTTTATCGAAAAAAAGGGTCCTGACTTTAAGAAACAATATCCTTAACATGATATTCTGAAAAACCCGATTTAAAATCTGCTCTTCAAACATTAAAAATAGAAAAATGTAATTTTGGACGAACATGTTGCAGAAATGAGCCTACGAATTCCTGAAAGTATTTAATAGGGAAGTTCTAATCCATTTTTTGCAGATGTAATAGACCTCTTAAAATTAGGATTAGTAGTATGTATTAGTAATAGGGCAGTTTAATCTTTTTCTGAAGCAGTACAAAAAGAAAAATAATAGCTAAACTAATATAATTTCGTGAGTTAGACAGATAAATTGAAACCCTAACATAAAATTATTTGAGAATCACATGAAACTAAAAAAAGTATTACTTCGGATTTTTAAAGAGAAATAGCTTTAAAAAAAACTTAATTTATATCCTAAAGATAATTTAGAACTGATAAAATATCCTTTATTTGTTTGAAATTAATTTAAAAGCTGCTTTTATTCTCGAAATCATGAATAAAATTTCAATAGAAAATTCATAAATAAAAGATTCATAAAAATTTTATTAAAAAATGAAATAAAAAAAAATATTAAAAATTTATGCTATTACTGGGGGGCAAAGCCCTGTTCGCTACCGCTCGCCAACTAAGCGAACTGGCTAAAAGGTCCCAACCAGCAGGGAAAGTGCGCAAGACGAAAAAGGGAAGATGCATCGTCTTCGGCTGTTTTAACGATGCGTGGCCGGAAACACAAGACAGATGCCCAACAGTTGAAAAATAAGCTAGTTTCCATGGAACTGCTACAGGGCATCACCTAGTTCTAGCGCAACACGAATTGAATTTAGTTTAGATAATGAGTGTATTGGGAACATTCATGTGATGTCACGCGGTTTGTTATCCTACACCTCTCGAATCACGTGCTAATATTTTCCTACTGCTCTAACCTGTCTAACCGCTTTTTTTACCACAGCGATTTGGAATTGAAGCTCAGGTGGATATGGCCGTGAATGTCCCCCATTTTCGCAATTAAGCATGCCTCTAAAAGGAAGCAATGCGAAGTTAATGGGTTCCCAGTAAGGTGGGATCATACTGCTAGTAACAATATAAATTAAAAAAAAATATCTGTATTTAACTTAGATTTTTTTTTATAGATTTCCCATTAAGAATTAAAAAAATGTCAGAATTAGTGTAAAACTAAATACATAGGATGAATTTTAACATAAGTATGTAGGGTCAAGTGGGGTAAGTGTGATAAACAGCTCTTGTAACTTTGGAAATCATTCTAAAAATCTGAAAGTTTGCAATATATAACATTAGACCACTTATAATTAAACTAAAAAGAAATATTGACTTTATTTTTTGTTTAAAGAAAGTTTTGAGCTTTTGAATTTAAGTGCAACTGTCTTCTTTTTATATGGGTTTTCCTATGTGGGGTAAGTGTGATAAAACAGCAATGGATTTTGAAATGCAAATTTTGTACACTTAAAATTGGAATTCAAACATATAATTTTTTTTCTACATACGCATGTTTCTTATAATTATTCACTACCAATTTTAGGATTTGGAATTTACTTGAAGCAGAGAACGAATGTTCTTAATGAAAAATGCAGGAACCCTATCACACTTACCCCACTTGACCCTACATTTTTTTTTTAATTTTGATATAAATCTTTTACTTCATTTTATAAGCTTGGTTAATATTGCACAGTTTTTCTTAAAAATGAAATATGTTTAATGTTGTTTAAAAAGTTTAATATAGAGCTAAATGCTGTGTTATATCTCTTTTTTAGAGGAGTGAAGTCTTTTCTAAGTGACAGCTTCTGCTGCAATATTAATTTGGAAGAAAATGTAAAAAAAAAAAAAATAGTAAAGCTGAAAAACATTTGCTTTGATGTCAACTCCCCGAAGAGTTAACTTTGTTTTATATAATATTATTTAATTTTTTAATGAAATGAAAAATAAAAATTTTAATTTTAAAAACAAACACGAATAATAAAGTTCGTGAAATATAATTTATTGTCAAGGGATATAATTTATTGTTAAGGGAAATTTTGAAAGAGGTCTCTTAAATAATAACCTCAATTGAACTTCAACAATCCGCAGTTTGTATGATAAATAATTAGATTTTAGTTAGGTAAGGTTTGAAATATCGTCGCACTAGAGCTACACGATGACTATTGGCGACGGGCGTTGTATTTTAGAACCACAGCCAAGTGACGAGCCGACACGCAACCGTTAAGGGTGACATCGTACGCAGTGTTAGTACTTTGAAGGATATTTAACGTGCACTCCCTTACACGGGGTATTATAGGTTGGCCATTTTTGGCTGCCGTTTATAGGTCGGCAGTTAATTTTGCGATGCCCGGACTTGGGACCTTTCGTATGCCAGGCGAGTGACTAAGCGACTGGGCTTCCTATCCCCCGTTAAATAATTAGAATTACTAAACTTATTTGAAATTTGATTGTCGTATATATGTATTAATAAATGTTTTGGGTTTTAGAAACTTCATTAGAGCATAACCGCTTTAAAAAAGTTTATTATATCTCTTTTTTTATGTATTTTTTATAGATCAAATACAATAATTCGTCTGAAGGTCATAATATGGATCACACATAAATCTCAAAGTGGTGGCACTAAGCTTCTTTTCCTTTCAATTCAGTAGTTCTTATAACTATTCTGTAAGAAAAAGAAGTAGTAAGAACTCCAAGACACATTTCGGCGAAACGGATTACGTTCCCTCGCCATCCTAGCAACGTGTCTGAAAAGATTTTTCGCCCCCCTAAAACCATGGCCCTACTTCATGGCGAAGTCCTGGGGGGAAAATAAGATGGATATGCTTGGCGAAATAAACGAGTAGCTATCTTAAAGTCGCCAAATCGACGTGATGCACATTGCTTAATTTATGTGAGTGCATATAATGACTTAGGTATAGGGCACTACCTACACTGATCTATTTAAATTTTTAAAAAAAGCTAGTCAATCAATAATATTTTGATACCAAGTGCATTTTTCGACATTTATGGCAAATTCAAAATTAACTAGAAATGTCCACTTTCCTGTTAGTTTAATATTCATCGAAAATATTGCAGTGGGGACAGACATACAAAAAATGAAAAATAGGTAACTGTTTCAGGAATTTTCAAGTAAAAAAATAATTTTTGAATCTGTCACTCATAAGGGAAGTTAAAATTAACCGGGGACAGACAGGACGACAGAAATCCGTCTGAACGAACGTATAGACATACATAAGAAGTTTAATACTTGTATTTATAAATGGTATGGTATGGTACATATATATTCCAGCTTGTGTGCTTGTTCATAGAACCGCTTATAAGCTTTCGTCAAGTGGGACAGACACAGAAGGAATGTTAACAGTCACAAAGAAAGGAATAAGCACATAGACAAATAACAACATTTATTGACGGTCGCAAACATCCATGCCTGACCCGGATTCGAACCCGACCCCAGCAGCTTTAAAGGCCAGCGTCCTAACGATTGCGCTACCAGGTCGGCTTATAAATGGTTTTAATAATGTTATATTTTTCGTACATCGAATAATAATTTTAAATTGATAGTTTATCTGTCTGTGCTGACATATCTTTCAAACATATTTTTAAACTATCATTTACAGTGGAAATCGAAATTACACCATTGCCCTGACAACCACTAACCAACTGCAGAAATGTATACTGCACTACAATGTAGCCTATATATTTGTTTGAACTCTCATTTTTAAGAATCCAGACTTCTGCTCTGTTTTTAGATCTAGGCTAATTGCCATTGAAGATGCACTCTATGCTGTTGGGACTATAGCATCATCCGCCAATATCTGGATCTTATACGATAGTCGTAGTGCCATATAGCACTTAAGTAACTGGAAAAAGGCTGGCGACAAGACATCTGTCTTCATTCTCAATAAAATTAAACAAGTCTCTCATCGGCGTAAAATCTTCATTCAATGGATTCCCTCTCACATAGGCCTCTTTGGTAATGAAAATGCTGATCTCTTGGCCAAGCAGGGAGTTTTTGATAGCACAATTTCAAGTCGACTTTTGACTTTCAATGAGATTAGCTCCAAGATCAGAACAACTAACCAACAACTTTGGATCATCCCTCCGGCCCACTCTTGGTATAATGGACAGACTCCTGGATGGGCCATTACCATAGGGGCTGATAGACCCATTCAGTCCACTATAAGAAGACTCATTAGTGGACACATCAGGTGTATCTCTTTTGAACTTGGACAAAAGACATATTCAATGTGCACGAGGTGTAATACTTGGCAGGCTTCTCAAGGTCGCATCTTACAGTGTCTTGGTCTGGAGAAGAAGAACCTATACTCTAGTCCCCTTCTTTTATATGATTTCCTGAAGACTTTCGAGCTCATTGACTTGGTCTGTCCTGCGGGTGGACCAAGAGGATTAAGTCAATAACAACAACAAATAGATTTGTTTAATATCAAAATTAATAAATATTTTTTGTATTTATCTTTAAGCAACGGCTTTTGTAGGTTTATTAAATTTATTTCATAGCACTACCCTTCTCCACGTTGATAGTTTGGGTGCATCTCAAATGCGATCTTAGCATCACTTGGCGCACCGCTTATTCACGCCATTTTTATTAGAACAGCATATCCATTCTTGTTTAACCTTCACGGGTGGAAATACACAGCTGGAGGGGAAACTTGTTACGCATTTCCATTCGAATTTTTCTCACACGCGCCCTTCCCTCGAATTGTCTCGGGGATTCGGAAGTATTAAAACTTATCGGTCGTCCATCGCCATTCGGCCTAGAAATTCTTTATTTAATTTTTAGAAGTTCAAAAGTTCAATCCGCTGAAATTGGAGAATCGTTTGAGAGTTGGGGAAATAAAAGTATAAAATGTTTGTCTGGCTTTTCGAAGTTTGTCTCTGAAAGTAAAATAAAAAGTGTCGAAGTAGTCAATATATCAGCCGTATTCCCTATTTGAGGAATGTCTTGCCCTCCGGTTGATCCTTTTATATTGTTCTATGGAGAGGCTCAGGGGCTGATAGGTTAAACGTGTCCGTCTCATAAGCCCAAGATTGCGGGGTCGAACCCCGGCTGAGTCGTCGGATTTTCTGGATGAAAAAATTTTGGTCACCCATGTCATATGAATGTGCGGCATGTAAAAAATCCCTGGTTGGCCCATTTAGCATGGGTTCTCTCGGCAAAATTAAATCTTGGCAAACTTAAACATCAACCGAGAGTTCAGATTCATTGTAATCTGCGCGTCAAAACTGATAGCGAGAGTCGCCTAGATGGTGCCATAAAAATTATTCTCAGTTCTAGAGAATATGCCAAGTCTGCAAAGGCTTGAGCGCCAATGCTGCACCCTATAAGAGAAAAAAATATATTGTTCTATGTGTTCTGTGATGTTTCTGATGTTTAAAACATGCATAGTTCTACGCTTCTCGAATGCCAATAACTGTGTATTCGATATTGTATCTTTAATTACACAATGTCTATCACCAACTAAATGCCGCTTGCAAGTAGCTGTGTCTGTTCAGTATTTTTTTTATATTATTCATAAAAATTTCCTTAACTATTCAAAATGCAAGTGACTTCAATAGAAAAATTCATGCTAAATATAATTATAAAATTTTAAAATGTTGGTATCCATTTAATTAATGATTATAGTTTTTTTTTCAAGTTTGTACTAAAAAAAATCTGCAACTGCCAGCTAGAAAATACGTTGAACTAAAAATTAGGTTCCTTAGGTTTTATAGGTTCCTTTCATGTTTTGGATCTTAGAAATATTCAGTTTTAGTTATATGTACTAAATCTAGAATACTTTAATTTTCGTCCCTCCGAAATATAAAAATATGTCTATAATCTCAATTTTCAAGCTTTCTGGTATTTTGAAAGCAAAGTTTAGAACTATAATTTATAGATACTTGACTGGTATAATTGGTTGCCCGAAAAAAATCACCGGCTTGTGGGAGAATAACTTCTTGACAGAACAGTAATAATTTATAGTTTTAGAAACTAGAGATATTTTATTATTTTCCATAGAAATACTAATTTTTCCGAGCGTTTAGTTCCCCGTTGTCTGGGTTGCGATTTCAAACGTTATGTTATTCATAATCTATCGCTTCTCCAACAGGGGCATAAGTAATGGGCATTCGTGATTGAAGTAGCATTTGAAATTCCTGATATTTACTCTAGGGATAGTTCTTTTGGCAGAATTAATAACAACATTTTTAAAGGCAGCCCAGTCCGAATCGATTTCATTGCTTAGTGGTTTATACTTAAGTTCGTTATCTGTCAAAATAGCAAAAGAGTCCCAGTCTGCTTTCTTGAAATTCCACTCCGAGTTCTTTTCGAGGGCTATGAGTCTTCATAATGCCTCTTGGAAAATTCCTCCAGTGCACCACTGGCACCAAGGTAAGCGACCCGGAGAGGCTTTATCCCTAAAGTGCTGCAGAAGCGACCAGACGGCCATTACGAGACTTAAAAGTGGACACATTAGATCTCTGTGTTACACGAATGGGAAGAAGACCTTTCCTATCTGCCCGAAGTGTTCCAACAAGCAGGCGGCACCCGACCACATCCTGGACTGTCTGGGACTTTCCAGACACGATATTTATGAAAATCCAGTCATGGTTCTAGACTTTTTACGAGTGACAAACATTATAGACCTGGTTTAGCTCTGCTTAACCAAGGAGAGAAGCAACAACAACAACAACATAATCTATCGCAAAGTGTATTTTAAATATATGTGTGTTAGATATAGATAAACTACATTTTTGTTGTAAAAAGTTTTGATTATTTTGTTAAAAAATTAATCAAGGCAAGCGTATGTAATGTAATACTTTATTCTGTTGAAATAAAAATGTTTTCAATTGTTTTTTTCTTCATTCAACCGATACATATATGATCATTAAATTTTTTAGTTGATACTTGTTATAAAAGAAAAAAGTAGGGAAACATTATACTCTCTACTTCTTCATAGTTAAAAGTATTTATTTACGATTCAAAATTTGTGTCTTAAATTTTGATTAATAATTTAGAATAATTTACATTTACTGCAAAACAACGGTATAGTTTAATACATTTTTAGGATTTAAGGGACGTTTGATTTGAACCTTTAGAGAAAATTTATCATCAGTCCCGATACGAAAACCAATCGGCCTCGGGAGGAACAAGTGATTGATCAGAAGATCAGCGGTTATGTTTGGTGGATAAGGACAAAATATATACTATACAGCTCATTCGTATGAACTTCTTCAGTTACAATAAATTAGCTTATATAAGTTCTAAATATATCTACGCTACATGAGTTTAGTGTGAATATCGTCGCACTAGAGCTATACAAGAGCTATTGGCTTCAGACGTCGTATTTTAGAACCACTGTCAACTGACGAGCCGACACTTGAGTTGGCACCCAATGCAACCGTTAAGGGCGACATCGTACGTAGCGATGAGACTTTTGAGCTTATTCAACGTGTACTCCTTCTACACAGGCTCGTCGGACATTTTTTAGCTGCACGGGCCGTTTATAGTTTGTCAGTAATTACGGCGATTCCCGGACACGAACCAGGGAACTTAAGCGTGCAAGACTAATGACTGACCGACTGGACTCCCTATCTCTCTACGCTAAATGAAAATTTGATAAACTTTAATTCGAGTGACTGAGGGTACTCTAAAACTTAAATGATAATTTATGATCCATAAACCATTAAAATTCGTGATGTTATCCGGAGGGGCCCAAAGGCACAAGATGATTTCACAGATATCGGTTGTGTATACAGTCCTGCAAAAAAATTTAGACACATACGCAATTCATGAAAAAATCGTCAATGTTACTAATTTTCAGTAGTTTTTTTTAAATATATAATCTTTAGACAGCATGAAAAATAATAGGGTAAAATTTTTTGACAAAAAATATAAATAAATTTGACTTCCATCAACAAATTAAAAATGTCCATACTTTCCTTGCCACAAAAGTATAGACACAAGTTTCCGTTTTATGCAAATTCTATACAGGAAGTGATTGCGGGAGGGGTTTTAAGTTGCTTTAAAAGGTTGAAGGTAATTTTCAATGCTTAAAACCATTCTGTAGTCAACTGAATTTTAGTATGAAGAGATTTTAAGGATATGGACATTCAAATTCAGAGGTAAATCTGTTTCGGATATTTCTACTAAATTTAAGCGTTCGAAACGAGGTATTTATAGAGTGTCAGCACGTGGCGATCAACATCCACCAAAATCGCGGTCTGGAAGACCTCCAATCACCAGAAAACGAGAGGACAGACAAATAAGAAAATTGGCTTCAGACAAACATTGCTCTTCAAATCAAATTAAAATCCCAATTTTGGCTTAATTTTTACCAAACACTACCAGGAGGTGAATCAATGAATCTGATAACTTGATAAAATCCAAACTTATAACGCATCCTAGCTTGCTATCTCATCATAAAGATGCAAGACTGCAATGGACTCAACAACACATGTCTTACAGCTATCCATTGCAGTCTTGTTTAGGTAAGGATTGAATTATCGTCGCACTAGAGCTACACGAGGGCTATTGGTGACGGGCGTCGTGTTTTAGAACCACAGTCAAGTGACGAGCCGACACCTGAATAGGCACGCAACGCAACCATTGCAGTCTTGCATCTTTATGATGAGATAGCAAACTAGGTTGCGCTATAAGTTTGGATTTTATCAAGTAACCAGATTCATTGATTCACCTCCTGATAGTTTTTGGTGAAAATTAAGCAACAATTGGGATTTTAATTTGATTTGAGGAGCAATTTTTGTCTGAAGCCAATTTTCTTATTTGTCCGTCCTCTCGTTTTCTGGTGATTGGAGGTCTTCCATACCGCGATTTTGGTGGATGTTGATCGCCACGTGCTGACACTCTATAAATACCTCGTTTCGAACGCTTAAATTTAGTAGAAATATCCGAAACAGATTTACCTCTGAATTTGAATGTCCATATCCTTAAAATCTCTTCATACTAAAATTCAGTTGACTACAGAATGGTTTTAAGCATTGAAAATTACCTTCAACCTTTTAAAGCAACTTAAAACCCCTCCCGCAATCACTTCCTGTATAGAATTTGCATAAAACGGAAACTTGTGTCTATACTTTTGTGGCAAGGGAAGTATGGACATTTTTAATTTGTTGATGGAAGTCAAATTTATTTATATTTTTTGTCAAAATTTTTTACCCTATTATTTTTCATGCTGTCTAAAGAATATATATTTAAAAAAAAAATCTACTGAAAAATAGTAACATTGACGCTTTTTTCAAGAATTGCTTATGTGTCTAAACTTTTGTGCTGGACTGTATTACTTTCATATTTCTAGTATCAAGTCTTCTAGTTTTTGGACTCAGAACAGTGGCATGCATTTATTCTGGATAAGAGCGATGTATATATTTAATCTGCGTGTGTTCATTAAAATCTTTATATTAGATACTTAGGTTTTAATCTTGAAAAAAATTAGAATAAAAATATACGTATTCTAAAGGGAAAAAAAACCTCTTTAACAAAGATAGAGAAATTGTACAGTCACAGCGTTGACCTTAGAGAAATCAACTTGGCGTTTAATTGTATTACTGCATTTTCTGAATAATTGAATACTCTTCTGAGAGATAATTGAATAAGCAACTGTACAATAGCTAAGATTTCCCTAAGCTATAAAGATCATTTCCAGGACAAAATCAAACGTGCCTGTTAATTACTTACAAGTAGTTTTACATAAATTCTATGATATAGTGATATACCGATTACATTGAAATTAATACTTAACAACTTAATGCCATAGATTTGTTAAGTTTAAATAATATTTGTCATTAGTTAAGATTTTTGAAGTATAACCGTAAGAACGTTTTTGTATTTGTAAAGTATTTATTTATTGGTAACGAAAATCTTTGAAACGAAATATGAATTTTATGAAAAACAGTATAAATCATTAGCTCTTTCAGTCCCAAAAATTTGCTACACTACAGAAACATCTGATATTCACATAATAAGCTTTTTTAGGTCGAAAATAAGAGTTCCATAAGAAAACAAAATTATCTAAATTTTTTATATGGTTTTTGAAATAATGCCAAAAATTTTAAAATGTGGAAAACAACAAAATTAAAAAAAATATCTATCACCTAAAAGTACTTCGAATTATATATTTTTAGGTATCTGACCATATTTTAAAAAAATAATTAGTAATTATTTTAACCGAAATAGTTTGATTTGAGTTTTAAATATGTGGAGCTGAAGTAAACTTTAAAAAAAAAAACAGGTGAAATGCTTGTTAGCTATTTTCTAAATAAAAAATAGTAGTTCTGACTTCTATTGAGATTAATGTTAAATATTGTCTAATAGAACAAAGTGTGAAAAATCGAATGATGTGTGTTTGGATGTCATTGTTCACATAAATATTTGATTTTTTTTTTTTTTTTTGAAAGTGATGAATCCAAATGGCATCACTGGGACCGAAAGGGTTACATTTTTTTATACGAATGCTTTAAACATATCACAGAATACTATTCGAAGTTTTCTTTTTGTAAACAAATGTGCATTTTTAATGTTATTTTAAAATGAGGAAAAAAAACTTAAATAAAAAGTACAATGTTATGCATTATTTATAGTTATTGATAATCGAGTTAAACTATTTTCTTTTAACAAATTACAGAATTCACATTTTTAAATTGTATTAAAATGAATAAAAAATGTCCTTTGCACAAAGATATATTTTTTTTGTCTTACGAATCTTTTTTGTATGCTTGTAAAATAAAAATGGAGAAAATTCTCTGAAAACTGCTGATTAGTAGAAAAATAAAGATTATTAACAAGTGAATATTTGGAATATTATATTTATTACACAATTTTGCAGTTTTAGAAAAAAAATGGTCGTCATAATTATTTTCTGTACTCGTGTAAATAATTATCTGCCAGTCATACAAAGTAAAAATCTGGTACGCATAAACACGAGAGTAAATCTGCATTCAGTTGAAATCGTGCGCCATTTGGATGTAGAAAATATAAATTCTACAACGGTAGTTCTATAATTTAGTTCTTTAAAATTTCTTCAAACTAGAATTCCCATTAACAGCACACCTTTCATTAAAAAAAATCTAAGGGACGTTTTAAAGGGGGACAATATTGTAGAAAATAAATACACTATCGATATATTTGGACTAAAATCACGGTCGACTTAACTTACAATTAAAGAAAAGCTAACAAAATCCAATGATAAAATAAATATGATTGAATTGATTGGAGACTCAATATCAGCTGCGGTAACATATCATCTATAATAATAAAAGAAAGAGTCGGTCTGTCTGTCTGCGTGTATGTCTGTGGATCGAAAAAGACCTACTTCGACTGCTCTAAAAAAATTCGAAATTTTTAATATAGATTCCTTTTAATACCTACGTGTGCACCTGAGGCTTAGTTTTTTTCATATTTGATTGTGATCTTTAAATAATATAGTTAGTTTCAAAAAAACGTCATCCACGTGGGAGTGCGGGACCATAACAGGGCTTGAAAATACATGGACCGGGCCGAAACGGGGGCTTGACGCCGTCCTCCATTAGTTTGATTGAATAAGTTTGGTTGAGATATGCTCTCGCCCGAAGGCTGCTTCATACTCTATTAGTGTTTGCTTTTTTAGGTGCGCATGCGCCAACATGAATTCAATTTTGCTTTGATTTTGAGTGTATTTTCACAAGTAAGCATGCCTCTAAAAGGAAGCAATGCGAAGTTAACGGGTTCAAAGTAAGGCGGGACCATACTGCTAGTCAAATGATATATTAGCCAGTAATAACTATCACTTTGCCTTTCAATTGAAAAAGACTTTCATAAAGCCAATTTAAAATGATTTTTTTACTTTAAAAATTAAAAATAAATTCATCTTTCTTTGGACTTTTTCAGATACAATCATAATTAAAAAAAACACTGTTAAATTGTTTGTTCCAAATTTACATTTTCGCGTTAGAAAAGGATAATTAAATAAGTTTATTAGCAGTTGCAAAGCCGCTAGAACAATTAACTATTTCAAGCCCAATTGAAAAAGTAGTAATTATATGGCTTTTATGTACCTCTCTATTTCCTTTCTTTTTAGAAACCCCAATTACTTAACGGATATTAGTATATCACTGCCAACTCGTTTCCTTTGGGAATTTAAAAGCGAGGGTTCCTTTGCGTGCAAAAATATGTATTGTTCTGCTGAGGCGGATACTGGACCGGAATTAGTCAGTTTTCTATGCTTTTAAAAAATATATTGCATAGGAAATTCTAAAAGGTTTTGAGTTCCTATTACTATTTTCACTTGACTGTGTTATACTTTATAACCGGTTAGCTGTCACCTAATAATAAGATTGAATTATCTAGAAATAGAATGAGTGGGCTTTTTTTAAAAAATACTGGTTTTATTCTTATTTTAATTTATATATTTCGAAAATATATTTTCTGAGAAGCTGAAAGACATTATATATTTGCATTGTATACTGTATTTATATTCTTTGATGGATGTATAAATTACTCATATTATTATTATTACGTCCAGCTAAAGTAAACAGGTAAACGAGGCTAAGTCAGTCTTCAACCATTGGTGCCTCAGGTCTTCGGGTCAACTAAATCTGCTCACTTCCCAATGTATGAAAACAGATATGAACTTTTTGGACATTTTTGGTTTTTATGAAGGTGGTGTAACTCCACTTCACACCTGGGATTTGATACAACAACAACATAAATTACTAATGAACAATACCTAAGTGATATCAATCAGGTATAGTATGGTAGGTACATATATATTCCAGCTTGGGTTTTTGTTCAGAGAACCGCTTATAAGCTTTTGATATGAATTAATGAAATGTCTTGAAATTAAAAAAATTAACAAAAACAGAGGTATTTCAAAAGTGAAAGTATGTTAAACAAACTTCGTGCTATTTGGTATATTTGTAGTTTATAAATATAAGCTCAGTTTGCGAAATGCAATTGAAATTATGTAAAAATAAGGTAACTATGACTTGGATATTCAACTAATAAGTCAACAATTGTAAAAAACTTTAATTTATTAGAATAATTCCAATGTTGTCTTTCTTATAATACATAAATACAAAAGTAAAATGTATTCATCATTTTGTTCAAAAAAATATTTCTTGATTTTTTAAGTAGTTTTTTTAGTAGTTATTCATTCAAAATATTTCCCGTAGCTTTAGATATTTCATCATGAAAATATTTTAGATATAGGTGTTAGATAAAAAATAATTGATATGCAAGGAGAATTTTTTAAAGAAAATCATAACACCTGAATTCCTTAAGCTCTCAAAATATGTCTTTTAACTCTTTTTCGAGTGGTAGCAAGAATTCAAATTATCTTTGTAAGAATTTGAAAAAAAAAAACAATTAACGTAACTTTTATGGTTTAAAAACACCTCATATCTATTATCTATTTTGATTTAATTATAAAAGCGAAAATAATATTTTTTTTATTATAATCGTAAACACTTTACTTTTCTTACCAAAATATTATATCTTAATAATATTATCTTTAAACATTGATTTTACATTAATTTTTATGTATTGAAATTGTTTCAAACATGTATTGTACATAAAATGATAAATAAATTTATATTTTCTTAAACTTTGCTATGGTAATTAATCATCTAAATACTAAGGATATATTTAAGACTTTAAAATGTTGCTTGAATGTTCATCAAATTTGGCTTAAATCAATTATAAAATGTACTAAATCTTAAATTGAAACAGAAAAAAAATATTTTTTTTAAAAACATTTATAAATAAAATAAAAGTTTAAAGTTTTTGGTTGTAACATTTTTACGAATATGCATCCGTATAAAAAATATTTTATAATTCGATTTTGGATTTTTGAAAGACGCATGTTACTTTCAATCTGTAATACATTTTTAGGTTGATTTTTTTAAACGCAGCATTTATGCATGAGTAAAATGTTGTTGCAAATAAAACAAATAAATGTCAGAAAAAAAATACATGACTTTTTTCATTCCCCACCCCCTTTTTTTCCCTCTAATGGGGCTTCAGCGACTTCGGCTGTCAAGTCTTTGCAGACTTGGCATAATCCCTAGAACTGAGAGCCATTTTTTGTGGCACACTCTAGGCGACTCTCGCTACCAATTTTTACGCACAGATTACAATGAATCTGAGCTCTCTGTGGATGATCTCTGGGTGGCTCTCTGGGAGATGCTAAAGTATGCCGCGATTTAATTTTGCCGAGAGACCCCATGCCAAAACGAGCAATCCAGGGATCTATTGCGTGACATATAATAATATGACTTGCGGCCCAAGATTTTCCCATCCAGAAAATCCTACGCTCAGCCGGGACTTGAATCCGCGATTTAGGGCTTACGAGGCGGATTACGAGGATTTTAATGAGCAGACAAATATAGATCTGGCAACTTTAAAGAACGAAAATGAATTAAATAAAAAAAATTTAGAAACAGGCATATTTTTTACTCCTATTCAATTTCAAATTATTCTCAAATTACCTATTTATAACAATCAAGAACTCAGCCCATTACGCTACTATCTGACGTTTTAATTGCTGAATTGTAAATTTATTTGCTGAATGCGGTTTCTTAATACTTCTCAATAAACGCTATCATAGCATTCTTAAAAACAGTAAGACGGTCTCGAAGCAAAAGATCTTACCCGATCATATTTTAAATTAGTTAATTATAGTTTTAAATTTTTTTTAAATATTTTAAAAATTATAAATATTTAAAAAAAAATTTAATTCTAATATAAGCATAAGGCATTAGTTCCATAATTCGCTGATCATTAGTCTTGATTCCAAGGAACTGTTTTTATTTTCAATGGATGTTTGGGATCTTTTTCATTCACTATAACAAGTTGTTTTACTATAATATCGGAACTTTTGACAAAATAAAATCTTTTGAAACATCATTATTTCAACTTCATTTTTGTATCCAATTAGTGTGGATGTTTGAACTTTATGATAAAGACAGGTAACTTTTTAAAAAGGGAATTATTTATGGATAAATGTTTTCGGAACAAAATATTTTTCTTCATTTTGATTTAAATTCTTGAATATTTAAAAATTAAAAAAAAAAAATAATAACATTTATATTTTCACTAAAATCTTTAATTTTTGTTTGATGCAAAAACAAAATCATGATTTTTTAATGAAACAAAATTTGAAGTAACTTAGAAATGAGATATTTAAAAAATATCAATAATGAATTTTAACAAATAATATAACAATCGTTATGATCAATGAAATTGTTAAAGAAGTAGGGGAGGGCATGGGATATCTCGCCAGCGGTGTGCTTGGGAGGGGTGCTGTGAGCGCTGACAAGTAGCAGGAAACAAAGTAATTTGTAGTAGAGACGCCAATGGCCGCGCGGTGAGTTGGTGTAAAGTTATTTAAAAAATACGGTTTTAGTGATTTTCATCTAATGTTGGGCCTTCTGAAATTAAGAGATAAGTGACTGTTATCTCTAAGTTAGATAAATCAGTTATATCATTGAAAAGAGTAATTATTTGGCTATAATTTTTACTGTTGTTTGTTTGGACTTTAGGCTTTCTACCTTTCTTTAAACAAGCCGTCTATGCTATTTTGTCTTACTGTGGTAAAGCCGCCACATCAATATGGGGTTATGCCGCCGCATACAAAAGGATGGCGGCATAATCCGTAAAACAGAAATTTCATATATTGGCCCTACAAACTGTTAGTTTTCGCTCCAACTGCCACGTATCTGAAAAAGAAAAGCTGAACTGCCCAACTAGAACAACGAAACGTATCTGAAAAACAAAACAAAAAACAACTGCATAGTTAGTTGCAAATGGAAAGTTAATAAAAGAGTTGTACCCTGTACAATTTACCATTCCAAAGTTAATTAAACCTATTTTAGTTCTATATGTATTGCTTTATCATGTAATTTTCCATTATTTATAGAATATTTGCTTTGTTTATTGATGTGGTGACATAACCTCAGTGGTGTGGCGGCCCTGGGGTAATCCCGCCACTGTGAAAGCTTTTAGAAAAAACAATTTTATTCAGTTTCTATTAAAGATTTAAATTTTAAAAAATCACCACAAGATAGGTTATGAACTGCAGTATGCTATAGTCATTACAATTTACATTAATTGCAACACAATTCTGCATGAAAATTCAATTTCCCTTAAGGTGGCGCCATTCCCCTTCTCTCCCCTATTAAAAAAATATTTATATTATTATATATGTTCTATTTTTAGAGGATATTCGAATTATCTGAAAAAAATGCACCACTTTCGCTCAAATCCGATCATTTTTTTTCCGGTCATGTTGCCATTGGTTTTTAAGAGATTAAATTAAACACAAAAATAATTAAAATTGAAAATATTTATTTTAAAAGTATTCTGTTGCCAATACTATCGTAAACTAAATTATCTCTATAAAAATAATTGGTATGTTTCACGTGACTTAATCCCGTCCAAACTCCTTTCTAGCATTGTATTCGGAGCTTAGGTGAAAATTTCATTGATGGTTCCGTTGACAGCATAAATGTGCATTTACGATATTACTGCATGCGAAGAACTGGTATTATTGTGCAAAGAACGGGTATTTATTTGTTTTTTAACATAATTTAATTTACTATTAAAGATCTTTGGGTGGAGGAGCGTGCTAAGTGACATTTGTAAAAAAAATGATTTTCTTGTCAATGAACATATTACTAACTTCTTGAACGACAACAAGTTTCGCCTTTTTCATAAACTTTAAAATCAGTTTATCTTTTTTATTTGTAAGTACCGTTTTCAACAATCTGGTGCAAACTAAAAACCTTAAAGTTCCTTTTCTCCTTTTTACCTTTTCTCACTTCGCACGTTCTTCGAATGTAAGTTCAGATAAAGTTGGTCTTAAATGAAAATCACGTTTTTGTTTTAAGTACACAGAATATACGTTTCAATTTTTTTAATAATACTTGCATTGAAATACAGTGATGAAATAGTATCATATTTGCAAAACAGTGAAATTGCGATCTAAAATTAAGTATAGGATGTTAGGAATTCTTTAGTGTTAATGGTTTTAGTAGTTGTTATTTATATATCAGCGATTATTGTGCGAGCTAAGCGATCTGAATAATATTTGGCAAACAGTTAAAACAGCGATAGTGAGAAGGGTATATGAGGTAAGCAGGCTTGTAATTAACAGTCTTGCTTCAAAAAACTAGGTATGTTTGGCGAAGGAGTGGCCAGGGTGAAGGCCATAGTGGGGAATTCGGGAAGAGGTAATAGTAACGGGAGCAACGGTTCGAGTAAATGTGGAAAAATTACATTGAAGGTCTTCTATTGCAATGCTAGGAGTATTAGTAACAAGATGGATGAGTTGAGGGGAATCATTGCAATGGAAGATTTCGACATTATTGGTATCACAGAAAGCTGGGCGAATGCTGATGATGTACATGATTTTTTCACCATTAAAGGTTTCAATCTCTTCCGTCGTGATAGATTAAATAAGAAAGGGGGTGGGGTGCTGTTGTATATTAGAAGTGACTTGAACTGCATTGAGTTAAACTTAGAGAGTGACTCTCTAGGTATTGACTCTGTATGGGTTAAGTTGACTAATATTAACGGTAATCATCTGGTTGTAGGTAATGTGTATCGACCGCCCAACAGTAATGTGGAGCAAGATACCGTACTGTATAACCTCATAAGAGAGATTTGTCACAAAAAGGAAGTTGTGATTATGGGGGATTTCAACTTTCCAAACATTAACTGGGACAATAATGTGATTACTAATTGTCAGGGTTTAGATTTTCTAGAGGTCTTATATGATTGTTTTTTGTACCAGTTAGTAAAGGAGTGTACTAGAGGTAATGCTATTTTGGATTTAGTTTTGAGCAGTTGTGAAGATAGAGTGCAGAACCTTATTGTCAGTGATCACTTAGAGGAGAGTGATCATAATAGTATTAAATTTGATATTATTTTTCAGGTCATACAGAATAATAGTGTAAGAGTCGTTCCATGTTTCAGAGATGTTAATTTCGACAACCTGAGACATGATGTTGCATTAGCTTTTGATAAAGGGCTGGTGGGTACCGATACTTTTGAACTATGGGATGAGCTTAAGGTTAAACTAAATGATATTGTGAAAAAGCATGTTAAATTCAAGAATAAAAGTTCCCAAAGGAAATTGTATCCTATGTCGTTTTCGAAGGATATTAAAAAGTCCCTTAGGATAAAGCAGAAGGCTTACAAAATTGCTAAACAATCTGGTAGAGAAGCTGATCAGGAAGCTTACAGAGTTGCTAGGAGAGTGTTTAAGAATATGAGTAGGCAACATAAATCTGCATTTTAGAGGAGAATCTCGCTAGGGATATTAAGAATAACCCTAAAGATTTTTTCGCTTATGCGAGGGGTAATGTAAAGCAGGGTAACTCTATCGGGCCATTTAAAGGTAGTCAAGGGCAGTTAATCCATGACGACATGAAAATGGCAAATCTTTTGAATGACTTTTTTGTTAGTGTTTTTAATAAAGATTTTAAAAATGTTCATGTTTCAGGGGAAGTAACTGAAGAACAGGTATGTATCGAGTGGGATTTTTCTAAAGAGGATGTTGTTCATCTATTGAAAACTAAGAAACCTAACAAAGCACCTGGGCCTGATGATATTTATCCTAAAATTTTAGTTGAATGTGCAGAAGAGTTAGGGGATGCAGTTCTGACTATTTTTAGGTCATCATTTATTTCTGGACAGGTGCCAGCAGACTGGAAATTGGCAAATGTTACTCCATTGTACAAGAAAGGGCCAAAATCTGATCCGGGTAATTACAGACCAGTTAGTCTTACGTCTGTTTTAGGTAAAGTTTTTGAGACGTTATTGAAGAGGCATATAATGACTTTTTTGGAAACTAATAATTTACTTTCAGATTATCAATATGGCTTTAGAAAGGGTAGATCTTGTACAACTAATCTTTTAAAGTTTTATGATACTGTTACTGAAGAGATTGATAAAGGCAATATGGTTGATATTATTTACATCGATTTCCAAAAGGCTTTTGACAAAGTTCCTCATGAAGCTTTGCTATATAAGATGCGAAGATTTGGAATCAAAACAGCCGTTATCCGTTGGGTTAAAAATTGGTTGACCAATAGAAAACAAAGGGTTCACATTAATGGTAAGTACTCTGATTGGAATGAAGTAGTAAGTCGAGTGCCTCAGGGCTCTGTACTAGGGCCAATTTTATTCATTATGTTTATTGATGATATCAGCTGGGGGTTGAATAGCAAGTTAAGTATTTTTGCAGATGACTTAAAAGTGACGAGTACAGTTAATTCTGTTGAGCATTGCAAAGTGATCTAACGAAAATTACTGAGTGGGCTGCAAGGTGGGGCATGTCGTTCAGTGTGAATAAATGCCAAACCTTGTATTTGGGCAAGAACAATGATAATTATTCTTATGTTTTACAGGGAGAAAGTATTCAAGACAGTGAGTTTGTTAAAGATTTAGGAGTTTTTGTGAGCAATGATTTTAAAATGAGTAAACAATGTGTTGAAGCAAGTAAGAAGGCCAATCGAATGTTAGGATATATTAGAAAAAGTATCACTTCTAAATCTAAAGAGATTATTTTGCCATTGTATAGGGGATTGGTAAGTCCACATCTGGAGTATGCTGTTCAGTTTTGGTCCCCCTTTCTCAGAAAAGATATTGAAATGCTTGAAAAGGTTCAACATAGGGCTACAAAAATGATTAAGGGTTTATCGGGTATTGATTATGGTAATAGATTAAGATCGTTAAACATGTATTCCCTGGAAAATAGGAGATCAAGGGGTGATTTAATTCAGTTGTTCGAGTTCATTAAACAGGGAGACATGGAGGGCTTAGGTTTTACCTTAAATAGCCGGACCAGGGGGCATGGACAGAAATTGAATAAATCATGCTTTAGAAGGGAGGTTAGAAAACATTATTTTTACAATAGAGTTGTCAATGAGTGGAATGCTTTACCAGAATATGTTGTGTATTCGAAGAGAGTGGAAGATTTTAAGAAGAATCTCGATAACTATTGGAAACTGGTAAGGAATTAGTTATATTTTGGACCAACCTTGCTGGGCCTCTGGCCTGTTGTTGGTCGACAATTTTTGTATTTGTATTTGTATTTGAGTGTTTTTTTTAAAAGACTCAGTGCCCCTCAATCAATTAAAAAAAAAAATTTTTGCAGTAGTAAAAAGCTTTTTAAACTTATGTTTTCTAAAAGTTTCAAAACTATTGGAAAATTATTTTTCATATAAAAATCCCTTTCATTTGAACTCTTCATTCCAACATTTAAATTGTTCAATTGCTTTTACCTAGTTTGCAGTAGTACAAAAACGTACCCGTACTTGCGAAGCTAAAATCAAAATAAATATTTTATTTAAAGCTATAAAATTTTAGTGAATGACCAAAAAAATTCATTGAATAGGAATAGGGACTGAATAGTGAAAATATTTTATCGGTTTACTTCAAAAAAAATTAAAATTTGTATTTTCAAAAATTCGAGTGTATACTCACTAAAACAATGCTTACAAAAATTAGCTGAAAATAGTTAATTTTAAGTAGAAGAAGAGTTTTAAAATCTCCTTCAAAAGTTTAAAATAATTAAATAATTTGAAATATATTTATTTTAAAATTTTATACATATATAAATCCCATGTTTAGACCATTTTACACATACGATCAAAAATATTTATGTCAATATCAATTTTAAGAAAAAAATGGATGCACTGAGTTCTCCTTAAATTTCTTACGTTTGCACCAAACAATTAAATACCTACAAAAATTTTCTAGAGTCTATTAATTAAATTAAATTTTTTACTAATCAATTGTAAAAATAGTAAAATTAACAAATAGTTTAAATACCTGGAGCAATTAGCTTTTTTGGAAATCCCAAAAACTATTTATCCCGCCAAAAAACTGATATAAATTCAAGGAATTTTTCCACATTCGCAGCATTTTTCCCTCAAATTAAAAAAAAAAATGAACTGACGATTTGCATTTTTTGCTGTGAATAATGATCAAGCCATTATTCAAATAGTTAATGAATTCCTTTATTGGAAAAAAATCGAAATGTTTATTTTGGTTTGATGAATTCTAAAACACTTAGCACTTCGCCCAAGAATATTTCGAGTCGCCAAAACTCGGATGATTTGTCGCCAAAGCAGCCGAAGACGCATTTTGACCGAAAGTAGTGTCTAAAATGTTAGACTGAAGTTTTCGATCACTGACGGCGAGGAAGCAGAATTCCGTTTCTCTTCACATTCTTGTCTTCTTTTGTTTGAACCTGGTGAGTTATTACTATCCTATTTATAAAATATAATACTCTCTTATTTATAAGAGTTATTACTGTCCTATTTATAAGAGTTATTACTATCCCTTACATAAAAGTTATTATTATTCTACCTATAAAGAAAGTATTTTAAAATAAATATTGTGATATGTGTAGTAATAAATCCTTTATTGATATAGAAATTCAGTTTTAATTTTATTTGTTTTTTATTTCAGCTGCTATAAATTATGTGAAGCTAGTTTTTATATTTATTTTTGAGTATTTACATTTAAATTTGACCAAAATATGATTTTCAGTTTTGTGTAATATTACTATAGGATTTTTTTTGTTATGTATTGTCTTCTATGTCCAAAAAATAATGATATATGAATATTTTCTGAATTAATAGCAAAAACTTTTATTAAGCTTTTCTTGACTTTTAACATTACGTTAAATTTGAAGTATTGTCAACATTTTTGTGAAATTACTCAAGTCCGATGGAAGATGCTCCCAAAATAACTTGGTCAGAAAACTTTTCTTTCTAATTAAAACAAAAATCATCAAAATCTCTTTAGCAGTTCCATTTAAAACACATAGCTACTATTACACAAAATTTTATAAATAATATAAATTTTAAAAAAAGTTAAAACCTCAGTTTAACAAATCCATATTTAAGTTTAAATAGAAATTAAAACATATCCATCCTAAATAAACTTGAAAAGCAATGATACGCAACTTTAATAACAACAATTTATGGCTAACATTATTTTTCTCATTTATTAATAAAACATTTTTATCTGCTTTTTTGTCTAAAACTACGTGGGGGTATTTAATGACGCAATAAGAGGAACTTTTTTTAAAAAGAAAAATGCTTTTGTTAAGATGTTAGGTTTATTTATAACTTAGAGACTACTATTTAATCAACTTGGAAAGTCATGTAAGTTGATTGTTAGAATGGTGTTGCTCTAGGTATACTGCAAATATATTTTGTTAAGTAAAAAAAAAACTTAAATAATTTATTTTAAATTATTTTTAATAATAGTATAGATTTTATTTTAATGCTTCATTTTTAAAGAAAATTGCGTTTATCATATAGCATTGTTTTTTAAATCACAATAAATTAAAGTTCGAAAACTGAACTATGATTTTATTTTTGAATTCACCACTTCATATTTTAATCACTTATGTCTTTTAGTAACAAGCGTAATTAAATTTTTCCAAAAATTTTATTATGTATTAAAACTAAAAATGCTGATATTAAGAATGGAAATTTGGTAAAAATCATACTTGGTGATATGGATGAGATATGATTAGTTTTATTTTATTTTTGTATTCTTAATTGAATATTAGATTATTAGAAGTTATTATTCCTTTGAACAATTTAACAATGTACATTTTTTATTATAATTCATTTGTAAACTGGGAGTGAACTTAACAAATAATACTTTTAATAAATTTGATCTCCATTTTGAAAACAAGTTACTACATCTGTCACAGCTTTTGTCTTTGAAACTAATACAAAGCCCCGTTCAAAACACAAATTCTTGACAAAGTTACTTCCAAGTTGTTTCAAGTGTTTTATATAACAAAAATAACCGTCAATCAAAAACTTTTCTCAACAAAGACTTGTTAATTTGAATTTATGCTTCAATTACATAAAGTAATTCGATAATTTAAACCATAATGAGTATAATGTATTCACTAAGAAATACTGGAAAGTGAATTATATTGAAGTGAATGAATTATATTTAGTGCACTTTATTGAAGTGAATTGAACACATATTATTAAATACAGTTTATTTAAATTAAATATATTCTTCAATCAAAAATTTCAATTAATTTTAATAATTATTAATTATTTATTTTAATAAATACTAAATAATAATTAAATTTCATATAATAATAATTACATTTTAATTAATCAAAAATTTATTCTTTATAACAATACATTTTTATTATTCATGACTATTTTAATAAGAAAAGAAATTTTAATTTAAGAAATTTTTCTTTAATCGCTAAAAATTTAAATTAATCACTATTTTTATGCAAAATATTATTGACTGATCACAATAAATAGCAAAGACTCTTTTGAAATTGGTAGTGGTTATAATAAACAGTAAAAATTTAAATAACTTTAATTGCGCATTTTGGAAATTATTGCTTTTCGCTGCTTATTTTCCATCTTTGTAAGAGCTTTGAATAAGAATCAAATAAATGAACTCTTCAAGCACAGCACAATAAACAAATCAAATATAAAATAGATGTAACGTTCATGGAAAGAAATTCATTTATTATTATTACTAAACTGTAAATATTTATAATTGTGTATATTTATTAATGCAATAAATATCATAAATTTATCAAGGCTGTCTTTTGCCGCGAATAACAATGAACAATTTCTGTTATTTATATTAATAAATTAATTTAATAAATCAAAAGATTTGTTTTTTAAATTTGGTTATTATTGATAATCATCTGTTGGGTATTAATCAGAGAACATTAGTTTTTAGTTAATATAAGTAACGATTTTTATTCAGGATAAAAGTGAAATAGTTACTAAAGGTTAGAGCAGTGGTTCCCAACCTTTTCTGTAACATCGCCCCCTTCTTTAATTTGACTAACGCACATCGCCCCCCTTTAATTTTTATAATTTGTCCAATTATAATTTTAGTTAAAATATAACTAATAAAGCAATTTTATAATTTCAAACACTTACTTCCAACAATAAAAACAAATATAAAAACAACCAAAGCAGCTTTATCCGGTTACTCTTAAATAAAATCGCAAAAATTTTTTTTTTTCTATTTTTATTAAGATTTTTTCAATGAAATGAAAGTGAAACAATTAACTAAGATCTTTAAACTCAATTCCGGAAAATTTAAGAGAGTTGACAATAAACATTAAAGAATAAAATTGACTGTTGAAATCTTTTTTCAAGTTCATGCGCAAGTCTTTGAGGCAAATGTGCAATTGATTTTCTTTGTTTAGTGAGGAGCTGGATAACAGAACCAACCCTTTTTTTAACTAAATATATTGACGGAACGAGATGAGAGGTAGTTCAGCTTTTTACCACAGTTTATAAAATCAGTGTAAATAAGTTTCACGTAGGCTAACTCATAACCTCTCTACTTGAAATTGTCATGGTGATTAAAAAAAAATTGGAATGGTTTTACTGTATTATAGTACAGTATATTTTAATTTCCCCCTTTTGAATACTCATCGCCCCCCTATCGCCCCCAAACTATTTATTGCCCACTTGATAACACAAATCGCCCACTTTTGGGCGATCGCCCCCAGGTTGGGAACCACTGGGTTAGAGAAACATTTTAATTTCATATTATTTTAGATGCTAAAATGTTATTTGAAATGCATGTTATCTATTCAAAAGTTGTTAAACGGCACATAGTATACCTTCAGTGATTAAAAATAAATTAGCTTGATAATAGTGAAAATATGTAATTTAATAGATGCTTTTCTTCGAACGTAATATTCAATATATAATAAAATAAAATAATCACAACTGGGCATAAAATAGTTATAAAAATGCAGTTATTTGGCAAAATTATTTGGGAAAAACAAGAATAAAATATAATATCAATGCGACCTTGTTATTATACGTTATATAACGACTTGCGTATTTCCGTTTACCAGAGATATTATTGTAAGCCATTAATGATTAAGCTTATAAGCTGCCCATTCCCCCTATAACAATAACTAGAAATATAATACATATTCGCTATTGCATCAAAATGCATTATACAATGCTGATTTGGTTAGCATATAGATATAAATATGTTGAAGAAATTTAGAACACAACTCTTACCTAGTTTATAATAAATATTTTTTCCTGAAAAATACACATATTTTTAATCACCAATGTTATAATATTTTTGTCGCTAAAATGTTTTCCATTGATCGAACATTTAACACAGCCCATATAAATTACTCACGCTCTAAGAAATCTTTTTTATTCATATGTGGTGAATATTTTGTTGAGTAATGTTGACAATTATTGTTATAAGATAAATTTATCATAGCGATGACAATGTATAAATCAAAATGTGTCACGTAACAAAATTATTAACATTTGTACGAATTCATTCAGATTTTTTGTGATATGATTAATAATGTAGTTTTGCCGGCATAAAAATAATATAGAAACGCCGTTCATTGAGTAATTAAAATGCTTATAGAAATGATAATAAACGCTCATTGTATTTTAACCCTCCGAGTGTTAGACCCTTATTTTTTTTGTATACTTGTCTCTTTTATACAATAACCTAAAAATTTAAAGCTTTAGAGTTATTACATTTTTATTCATAATGCACCGTTTTAACTTTAAAAAGTTTATATGATAGTGTCTTCAAAAATAAACCAAATTCTGGAAGTTATATTTAGATTAATTTAATTTAAAATTTGTGTATACGAAAACTGTTCATACATATTTGCCTGTTTAAAGGTGCTAAAAAGTAGAAAATATTGTATTTTAAAATACTATTCAAGTAAAATTTTTAAATCAAGGTGACGGCTATTTATTTTAAAATGGATATCATCGATTCTCCGTTTAATATGATAAATATAACTGTTTTTTTAATCTAGCACGATAGCGTAAGGCCATTTCCAAAATTCAAATATTTTTCGAATAAATAGGTTTTTCGAAATAAAGCTATTAGAGTTAGCATTGTTACAACACCCACGCTGTTTTGTAAATTATCGACTGAATAAAAAATGAAACAGCGGGAAAATACTCATAAAAAAAGTGCTATCACACGATTTAGAATTGTTGATTTGAATTGGCTCTAAACTTAACAATCTTAACTAAAATAATCTAGTTTTTCTTAAAACTATGCGAGTAATTTTGTACATGATGAAATAAGTTTGAGTGATAATTTAATAGCTTGGTGGAAGAACGTGCTAAGTGACATTTTTGGGAAAATGTAGTTTTCTTTGTCAATGAACATTTATTCATTCCTTTAAAGTAACATCATTCCTCCTTTTCAAAAAACTTTGAGGTAAATTAATTTTTTACCTTTTGTAAGTGCTGTTTTTTACCGTCTCTAAGCGCAAACGAAAAACCTCGAAAGTTTATATTCTCATTTTCACCTTCTTGTCACTTAGTACGTTCTTCCACTAAGCTCTTTAATTATAATCGTTTAATTAAAGTAATAAGTCACATTTAAAAGCCATAATTTGAACGCCATTTAAAGAGTTCATTGGCACTCTAAGAAAGTTCTTAGATCTTCAGGAAAAGAGATGGTAAGACACTAAAATATATTTTGATTGTGTTCGAAACTTATTACGCCTCTAAATCAAGAAATTAAGATTGCTTGATGTTGTAATTAAACAAGATGAGACTTTTGTGGGGTTTTCAAATGAAAATTCATTACCTCTCGCTCTTCTAACTATGGTGGCTTTTTGGAGGCTGTGATAAACTTATTTGGGACTGGTATTTCACATACTATTTAAAACGTATGAAAGTACACTGTTAAAAAGTTTGATACAGGCTTTTTGTACCGGAATCCTGGGTTAGGTTAGGTTTGAATTACCGTCGCACTAGAGCTACAGATGGCTATTTTCGACGGGCTTCGTTTTTTAGAACCAAAGTCAAGTGACGAGCCTACACCTGAATAGGCACCCAACGCAACCGTTAACGGATACACCGTACGCCACGTTTAGGACTTTGAAGGATATTTAACGTGCACTCCCTTACACGGGGTATTATTCGTCGGACATTTTGGCTGCACGGGCCGTTAATAAACGCCGGAGTCCTGGAACTTTCTAGCTGCCTTCACTATCTCGGGCACCGATTCACCACGCTTGAGATGTATCAAAGTTATGGGTTTTCAGAAAAGTGGTACACATCAACGCTGCGTTTGAGTGGCAGCTAAAAAGTTACAAGATTCCGGTGATGTTTTGCGCCAATCGCATAACTTTCCAAGAATTATAAATGGTTCTAAATCAAATTGATGTCCGTCTAAATTACAGAAAGATAATACAACATTACCCTTAGGCATTGATGACTTGAAAGTTTTAAATACATTTCTTAATCATTAGAAATCTCAGTATAAAACGGAACCAGATATTACAAGCATTTATACAAATATTATAAAAATAATTCAGAGCTACTAAAAGGTTTCAACTGATTTGGAAACATTGGATTCTTACTAATATAAGGTAACAAGTACAGAAATTGGGCCCAGTTGACTTTGAGATATATTTCTTTAGCGGCCATATTGCTTTTCCGATTGTTGTTGCACTGCTGCCAAAATGCCGAACGTCAATAGCGGGAATTTTAAAAACCTTTGTCACACCTATTTTGGGCTTTAACATCTTATTATTTTCAATAATGAATAAGGGAGGGCAATCACTGTGAGGGAGCCAATGACTGTACTCATCACCCTAAGTTATTTTTTAAAATTTAACTAATGCCACTTTGTACTAAGAACACTGATAAATCTGAATTTGTCACGATCAAACAAATTTTGATATTTCAAATAGAGGAATCACAACATTTTAAGTTACCAAGTGATGATTAACTCGAATTTGTGCGTGCGAGAAAATGCGAATAGAATTATAATTATCATGTTGAAACGTAACATTTAAAGACTGCCAGTATATTACAACACTCAAGATACCTGTCAAGAGTTCTCGACAGAATAGAAAATAAAACAGAGAACACAACAAGTATAACTACAAAGTTATATGCTTAGTTAAATATTTATTTTATTAAAAGTTCTCCCAAAGCCTTTTTTCTTAAAGAACTTTTCTTTAAAGAATACATAGGTATAAAAAATATAATTCTTAGAAAAAATGACATTTTTTGTACGTTTTTCATTGTTTCGTTGTATTTTTTTTTGAAGAGATGGATCAAGAAATCAGAAGTTTGTAAGTGTTACGGATTTATAAAATCATTTCTTAAAAAAGTTTTTTCAATACTTTTTACATTAATAGCCAAAGATTTATAGATATTGTTGAAAGTAGAATAATCATCGTATTCATCAAAGGAAAATTTTATTGCTAATACTTCCTAAGAGGCTTAGACCTTACCTTAAAATATTTTTTCTCCAAATTTCTTACCGTTATGTGGATTACAGTAAATATTAAAGACCTAATTTTTAAAAAGAATAATTTGCATAGGAAAAATCAATTTTCCCATACCATTTTATTAATCATATAATTAACATTAATGCATTTTTTTTAGCTGCAAGGCTACAACGTACAAAAATTGATTATTTAGAAAAAAATAAATAAATCTAATAACGTAGATTTTTCTCTTGCAAGTTAGGGGATTATTTAATTTAGATATCAAGGACGTTTGTTTTTTAGAGCATAAAATTAAATAGAAATTTCACGTTTGAACGATTTTGTATTTGTGAAAATTAGAATGAATTCCGTTTGTTATCGCTTGTGCATGAAAATGATTTTCGATAATCTCTTAATTAAGAGCTTATTATTAATTATTTTATTATACTTGAGTTGCATGCATGTAATATAATTGAGAATTACATTTATTTAAGATACATTGAAATGTTTTTATTCAATTCATTGTTATAATAAAAAAATATGTATTTGCGATAATTGTTAACAAGATATTTAATTAAACATCATGGTATTATTCTTAAAATTATTTTTAATTTAATTGAAAGCCGATAATAATAATAATTTTATTTCAATGTGGGTATGTGTTCCAAAGTTATGTTATTATTTATAAGTTTATTTAAATTTTTTAATTATAAATTTTAACTATTTAAAATGTTCTTTATAATTGTGCAAAAAATTAATCAGTACTAAAAACATATTTAAGAAATTATTCATATGTTTGTGTTTTTGAGCTGAAATGCAAAGCTTAAGGGTTCAAATTTCGCACCGAACTATACTGTAATTTCGGGTTAGGTTTCACCATAACAGTGGTTCCTTACTTAAAACGTTACATTAGATAAAAAAATCACAGCAATGTTAATGTATAGAAAAAATTATTGACGACACGTTTTAAACACATTAAATCACGCGTGAATCCAGTTATATATTTAATGGAATCAATTAATTTCATTCGAAGTGCATATGGTTTTAACGTCCGTTTTCGGGATCTACGTCCAACCCACATATAATCACGTAATCCGTACGTTATATTCGAGCAAAACAAATCACAGCAATGCTAATGTACAGAAAAAATTATTGACGACACGTTTTAAATGCATAAAGTATGTATGTAAAACACAATGTATGTAAAGTATGTATGTATGTTAAAACACAAAGTCATGTATGAATCCAGTTACATATTTTATTTAACCAATTAATTTATTCAAAGTGCATATGGTTTTAACGTCCGTTTTCGGGCTTTACGTCCAATCTACGTATCTTCGTTTTCCTCAAAAACGTTTCTGGCTGCCGTGGAAAAACTAGAATAGTTTCAAGTTAACCTGTAGAAAGAGTGATCCAGTGCCAGGGACGTTATAAAGCTGCAAAAGCTTTTGTAGGGAAAAGTTTCAACCATAATTTTGTCATTCGGAAGAACCATTTCTCAGGTTTTAAAAACAAAAATCAAGAAATGGTTCTACTAAACACTAAAAACATATGACACAAATCGCCACACAGCCCTTCCAGCTATTAAGAACAATAATTTTAGCGAAATCAAGCACCAAAGTTTTAACAGTGTCGGAATACCCAAAGCCTTGTGGTTTCGAATACCCTTACTTTGAAAGCACTCAGGGAGCTACTTTCAAGTAATCCGATTGATGACGCACGTCTCACGTCTTGTGATGTCATGTTTTGTCGTTTTAATCCGATACTATTCATGTTAATCCTTATTGGTAGGATGTCCGAATTGTGATCATTGAGTGTCTCGTAATTTAGATAACAGGTACGGGAAAATGACGTTGTATACACATGAGCTAGTCTCCAACGGAACTTTGAACGATATCGTATTCTAAAGCAAAGGGTTTGATTAGTTTGAATTATCGTTGCATTCAAGCTACACGAGCACTATCGGCGCAAGGGGACATAATTTAGAACCATAATCAAGTGGCGAGCCGGCTCCAGAGTAGGCACCCGTACGCAACCGCTAAGGGCAACATCATATGCAGCGTTTTGGCTTTGGACCATACATAACGCACAGTTTCTCTACACCTCTACACGAGGTATTATTCACCGGACATTTTTGGCTGTACAGGTCGTTTATAGGTCAGCAGTTATTTTGGAGATTCCCAGACCCATACCTGAGACTTTAAGGGCAAGGCGATTGACTTAACTGACTGGGCTTTCCAGTCCACTAATGCCGACGGAATTTTGGAGTCTACAGATTTAAAAAGAACGTTTGTCACAGTATCTTTGACGCACTGAGATAAATTGTGAATTATGTAATATTTTCCAGTTCATATCCGATTTATGTGAATGGCAGTAGGTGGGATTCGAACCCCCATTCTCCTGAGCTGTTTCAATATCGAATCCCATTCGAAAACTCCTCCCAGCCATGTAAGAGCCTTTACTCAACCTTCCCTTCTTTAATTGAGCCCATAAACTGTTTACCATCCAAATATGCTTGGGAAATAAACATTAAGGTTTATGCTTTAGTTTGAACCACTATTGTGGAATATATGTTTTACAACCGAAAGCCCTTGGTGAACATGAAATAAAAATATTATGCTTTGGGGCACTTAGGGCTTCCACATCATTGAGTTCTTGTTTTGGCATGGCATATCTCTGAAGGATTTTACATAGTGCACGTATTATTGCTCATAAATTTTGTCAATTCCGTTTGGATGGCATTATTTTAACTTAGAAATGCCATAGATTTATTTACGAAGCATTTACTTTTTAACAATATTTGTTTTCATTTCAGATATTGCCATGCAATTGTGGGAGCTGTCATGAAAACAACTGAAAAAAAAACAACTGAAAAACAAAGGCTAAGTAAACTCTTCAACAGCAAAACAATGGTCCCTTAAACAGCTCTTAACTGCAGACTAATTCTAAATCGAACACAAAATGTTTCCCATCCAAGACGACTACGATACGTCCAACACTTCTAACTTCACCAACGACACATATGAAGATTTTGGCAACATATTTATCATGCCTGTTTGGCAACAGATGATATGGTGCGGCGTCTTCGGGATCATTATTTTCGTCGCGACCGGTGGCAACGCCATCGTCATGTGGATCGTCCTGGCCCACAAGCGCATGCGCAGTGTCACCAACTATTTCCTGGTGAATTTGAGTCTGGCAGACACCATGGTGGCAACACTGAACGTCATCTTCAACTTCGTCTACTTTCTGGATGGCAACTGGCCTTTCGGCGAGGCCTACTGCAAGATTTCCAATTTCATAGCCATCGTGTCTGTGGCAGCGTCGGTGTTTACGCTGGTGGCGATATCATTTGACAGGTATTTTTTTTTAAATATAGGTTGAAAATGGTTAATAAAATAATAAAATGTTTGAATGTCGATGGTTTTCTCGATGACGAGAGACAGTTGGCGAGCCCGCATGTTTAGGGGGGAGGAGGGGCAGTCAAGCAGAAAGTAACTAATAGTAAAAAAGAGCCATTTAATTTAGTAAACAGAACTTACAATTTACAAAGAAATACACCTTCTCAGTACCCTCACATCGCTCCTAATGACAGAAATGGCGTTTTTTCAGAGTTACGATAGGTCGCCGCTAGAGGACGCCTGTTGTACGAGCTTGCATATGATATCCATATAATTTAACTCACTAAAGACGACTGGTAAGTGAAAGCATTTGACATGTGAAAATTAGATTTAACTGCTTAAAATCGGTAGCAGTAAGTGCTTCTCTCGGTTTCACTGAGTAGAGTTATTCTAAATTTATGGAGTAATTTTACACCACTAAATGTAAGAAAACTTCCTGCGTGTAAGGTACTCTATGAAACTGGAAGTATATAGGCTTCCACCAGTTTTAAAGAGTAACATTGAGTAGCTCAGTTGCAGTGATTTTCTGGACACATTTTGTCCTTTATTCATTTATATGCTATGATTTTCAAATCCAATTCTTAGCATATTAACTGCTTTGGTATAGTGTCTAAATATTGTGAGTTTGAATATGATAACTTTGTCATTGCTAGGGTACAAACACATTGTGCAACTTTCCTTTCAACTTCCAATTACAAAGTCCTTATTCAAGGAAACTTCTTTCAGCAAGAACATAAATTATCGTATACAAGCACATGTGACTTACCAAATACAAATTATGACTCGATTAAATAATTGCACTTTGTGGTAAAGTAAGGTACTTCAAACAGTATTTAATAGTTAGGGGAACCGTTTAATGTTTTGCGTTTTTTTAAACTTTATATTTGCTTTAAAACAGATAGAAATCCTTGTAAAAATGCTTCTTCTGATAAATCCATGATTCACACAAATCGATATAGGTTACCACATTTGGAATATTATTAGAATTTAAGCTCAAAAATTTACATTCGTCAGTTAGTTTACTTTATACCATACGGTATCGGTTTATTCTAAACAAAATTTCACAAAACTTGAAGGATGCAGATATTAATATCTGCAAAATTCTTTTGATGTAAATTTTCGCTTCATTACCCCCTCAAGTTCTATGCCAAAACCGTGTTTGCAGTCAACAACAACCAAAGACGAAACAAACCTCAAGGTATTTGTGACACGCCTCAACTTCGTATGTAAATATTAGCTTGAATAGATTTGAGAAAAAGAAAAACCAGATAAATGTTTACTTAAGAAAATATCTGATATCAAAGCCGAAAGTTTCGAAAATAATTTTAATGAAATTTGTAGCAGTATCACAAAACATGAAGTATGTAGGTAAATAACTTTGGACTCTGGCCCTTTCCTTGTTAAGATACATATATGTTGATGATGTGATTATTTTAATAAGTATATTGCGTGTGCGTGTTGGGTTGTTATAGTTAATTTGTTAAATTAAATATAATTATATTTTGCAGGATTAGTTATATGTTAAAAAGTAGAATGCTTTTGATGAACATTCTATTGCAGGTTCCATACAAATAGTTTCCTTGCGTTAAATAGCTAACATGGTGAACTTATCAATTAACAAGCATGATACACTAAAACGTTATTAATAAATATCTGAAGAGCTTTTAAAACAACGACAATTTGACAGTGATGCGCGTATAGTTTACAAGTCCTTTAGCTACGTAATTTATGGAGTAAATTAGTTTTATAATTGAGATTGCAAAAAATTAAATTTGATTCAACTAATTACGTGACGAAATGAAGGCTAGTAATTTGCTTTTTTGTTTTAGTATAGAGGATTCAATTCATTAAAACGTTAAACCAAGCAGTTAAATAAGTGCATAAATTAAAAATTTATCATTAAACTTACATTTTCTTATCTAATGTTTCACGAAAAGTAGGATTAGTGGAAGTGGTTTAAGTAGGATTTGAAGAACTTTTTAAAGCCTTTATTCATTTTCTTTGGTAAAGATCTTGACTTAATTTATTTAATTTATAGGCAAAAGATAAGACAAAACTAACCATGGATTTAAAGAAGTGATTACTTAAGAAAATCGCTACTTTGAATTTCCCATCTTCGTTCAAAAATGAATCAGTAAATTTTGTTTTCAACTTTTGTGTGATATTTGGTTAAACTCTCATGAACTGAAACCAATACAAACTGTGTAAAAATTGAGTACATCGAAGAAAAAGTGTTTAACAATAGGCAAAATAAGTCACATATTTCACCAACTAGAGAGTTAATTTAAAAATAAATTATTACTTAAAATATGTTTTATTAAAGTAAAACTTATTTTATTTTAACTTGGCAATTTGTTTAAATTATACGTGAACAAGAATCGTACTATTTACACTTATTAATTTTTAAAGTATATATATTTTCGATTAATTTAGTCAGAGTCGTATAATGCTGTGACAGCTTGAACGTGTCAAACTTTACGAGAAATGAATTCCTTTGTTTTCGACGGGACCCATATTCACTGTCAATTTCCTTTAATAAATGTTATGAACTTTTCAACATCCCTTTTAAGAATTAATGACTTATATTACACGGATTACACATTAATTCTTTCATTATCGGAATTTTAAGATAGGGAAATGAACATAATACAAAAATGTTATCCTAATATTCATAGTTTTAAAGAGTAACATAGTTTCACATAAAAGTAATTTTTCATTGATAAGTTTATATTTTATTTTAATTGAGTAAAAAATTACTTAATAAATATAATTTTAATTACAAATTAGGTACTAAAGATAAATTTTTTTCTATTTTACATACTATAAATTGAGCAACTTGTACTCTTGTTGTTGTTTGTTAATAAATAGTTGCGTCAAATTATTTGAAGAAATTTTGAGATATTCATTAAAATTTTGGAAGATTTTTTAAAAAGAAATATATTTAAAATCTTTCTATTACGAGTATTTTCTAAAATACATAAAAATGCAATATTTTTATTTCATAGCTATTATGTACAGATTATTTTATTAGCCTAGAAGAGAAAATTAAAATAAATAAGAAACTGAGCATACCTACCTATAACTATTTTAAAATGTAACAATATTTAGATGCATTTACCGTGAAGATATCTAGGAGAAAAATGTAGTTGTGAAATTTTATATTTCAAATTGTTGCAGTCCGAAATATTTCCAAAGCCATACAAGTCTATCTATTTTTTCTGATATAGAGAGATAAGTAGTTACAACTGCTGGCATCTATCTGTAACTTTAGTTATGGAGTGCAGCCAAATGGCGAATGCCATGCCATGCTTTATCGAGAGATATTTTGTTGAAAAATTTATTTTTTTGTTACCCGATATGAGGGAAAAATTGAAAAAAATATTTTACAAAGAGTAGGAGTATTTTTCAAAGCTGGAGTTACTTGGAGTAAATCGAAATGTCAAAAAAGATGGAGACTGTTGTTAATTGTTCGATGTTCTAAAAATAAACTTGAAATAAAAATTCCGAAATTTATAAGTTAATATTTTTAATTATAATAACTTTTTTATGCTAATGTAAGAAATGAAAAGGGCTAGAGTAAATGAAAAATACATTCGAAGTGAAAAATAAAGAATGTATAAAACTTATTTTCAATTATAAAAAAACTCATAATTTTTTTAGAGGCTTTGATTGTATCAAACGCTTTCTTTGTTAACGTCCAACTTATTTTTTGATCTTTTCGTCTTTTAAAAAAATTGTAAATAAAGTATTTGATTGATTTGTTATTTCAAAAGCGTTTGTTAGTGTTTGTTTTCAAGTATTTAGGTAAGCTAAATATCTTCGCATTTTACTTGTTAACACATTAAGATATCATAAGAGGCTATAGTTTTTTATGGAAACAAAGCAATAAGTTGAACGTGGTAGCAGTCATAACTTACTTAATTAATATAAGCTGGTAGCAGTTAGCTTGTTTTATGTCACTGCTAGCGATTAAATATAAAGAGATGATGGGGAAATATGTAATTGATTGCGTGTTTTAGGAATAACCCTTTCAGTCCTAAAAATTTACTACACTACAGAAACATCTGATATTCACAAAATAAGCTTATTTTAGTTCCACAAGAAGAAAAATTCATTTAAATTTTTTATGTTTTTTGAAATTATGCCAAAAATTTTTTAACTGTGGAAAACAACAAAATAAAAAATATATATTACCTAAAAGCACTTCGAGTTATATATTTAAAGGTATTTGACCAAGTTATTAAAAAAATAGTAATTATTTTAACCGAAATAGTTTCAATTGCTTTTTAAATATGTGAAACTGAAGTGAACTTTTCAAAAATCAGGTGAAACGCTTGTTAGCTATTTTCTAACAAAAAAAATAGTTTTGACTTCTATTGAGATTAATGTAAAATATTGCTAAAAAGAACAAATTGTGAAGAATCGAATGATGTGTGTTTGGATGTCATAACGGGACATAAACGTTTGGAAAAAAAATATTGATAGTGATGATTCCAAATGGCATCACTGGGACTGAAAGGGTTAAGGAGCTGGTACACATTAAAAATACTTGTTGCTCGGAATCTCGTTGCAACATTTCTGACAACATTTTCTTCTCTAAGGATGCATCCGAAATTTTAAAAAAAATGCCCTAAAATCTTGTAATGACTTACAATACCAATTTTTTTTTGTCAGTCATTACAAATTGAAGCAATACAAAAATTGTATTGCGACCAAATAATAATGCATGATCAGCACAAAAATTGTGTTTAAGGCGCATCACTCTTGTATTCTTCTCGAGATCAGAAGGTAACGCGATCAAGTCTCGGTACCACTGAAGACCCAACTAGTATGTACGGAGTGCGTGCTAGTTAAGTCTGTTAGATCCGAAAGTCCTGTGGGCGGTCATTGCTCAGTTTCCACGGTTACAGGTCCCTGAAGACTATTTCCCTCTCTCTCTTTCAGGGACATGTGTGTGTTGTGTCTGTCGTACTTGACGATGATTTATAAGTGGGTCTCTGACCAAGCACACAAGCTCGAAAATATATGTCAAGCAACCAACCTACACTCTGAAAACAATCGAGCGATTTTAACTCAGTCTGAGTTAATTTTCACTCCTCCAGTGTTGAAAATGCACTTCTCTTACTGAAGTGGATTTCACTCTTTTGTTTTAAGAGTGTACTCTTTATTTTAGTAGAAGTCTACCAACTGGTGATGCGGCAACCAGATGGTTGTTGACTTCCAGTGCTTTCATTTTTCAATTTTAATTGCCTTATGCGTTGGGAAAAATCATTCGCTCCTTTTCCAAAACTACTAATTGTCGTAACTCCATACTTGCTATTATAAGTTTATATTAAAAGGGAGTATCAGTTCCACAGACGTAATGTATTAGTTTTGGAATCACATCTTCCGCAAAAGTATTGCCTTGCCATAGCCCTTTTTCCCCAGGTGTGGGAATCAACATAGCATCAAAATGAAACAAATTTGAAACGAAAATGTTATCTTGTTATTTAATTATATATTTTTGAAATTTTAAAATGCCAAACATATACAGCAGATGTCGACACTATTTGAAAATTTTATCAATTAATAATTAAGTAACCAGATGTAATTTTCTTTTCAATTTTGTTTTAATGATTCCCATACCTGATGAAAATGGGATGACATGGCAAAGGACTGCTTTAACTAATGCATTAGCACTATGGGACTTTTAGTCCCTCTTAAATATCTAAGGTACTACCGGAGAATAACTTAATTTTTTAAGAAGCAAATGTTTAATTTCGAAATCTCGTTGTTATTGTTTTGGGACGGCTATGGTATTTTTTTTGTAAACATTTCTCCGCAATATACCACTCAGTTGATTGCCAGTAACAAGCAAGAAATAAGAGACAAGCGAAGTCTACTCCTTTGTCGAATGTAATTTATCGTAGGAAACAGAATTAAATTCTTTAGACAAAGAATGTCTGATTCCCGAACTGTATTGAACATTAACAAAATAGCTTACTTTATTAAGTCAAAGGTATTGTAACTGCATAATGTAAGTATAAAGTAGGATAAGGTATCTAACCTGAATAGTAATTGGTATACTAATTTACTTAATTTAAACTGACTAATGTAAAAGAAAATGTGTCTGCGTTTACTTAAATTTTACCATTTTTAGGCAAAAACTAGAAATATTATTCAATTTGGATAGTTTTAATAAAAAATAACTTAACTGTATTGCAGCTTAAAATGAATCCGGTTAACCCTTTTAGTCCCAATAACAATTTGGCATCTTCATTTTAGAATTTTTTTTTCTGATCGCCGGATATGACATCAAAGAGCACATCATTCGATTCTACAAACCTTTTTCGATTAGAAAATTATTTTTATTAATCTCAATAAATGTCAACTATATTATTTTTTTAAAATTATGATCAGAAACATGATGATGCCAAATGGCATCACTGGGTCTGAAAGTGTTGAGCAGAATAACTGTTATTCAAATTGAATTAAGTTCCCGGTACTCCCCGAGACCCTTTTGAATACTTTGGATCGATTACATTGCGTAGGAAATAATAAAAGAAAATTATAGCTCCCTTGGTATTCATTTTAAGGTTTGACGAGAACAAATTCTGTAACAGCTATGATATAATGGCCGGTACGGTTTTGACGATTGGCGTCACGTTGCCAAGCAACGGAAATGATTCCTTAATTGTGGTAAACAATAAATTTCTTATTTTATACAGTTAGATAGGCATAGAAACTCTATGTTAATTTTTGAAGTTCACAAAAGTCGCCAATGATCAGGCCATCCATTATATCACAGGTTTACTTAATTTATTTATTATATTTAATATTCAAAAGTTTTTTTCTTCTTTCATTTCAAATATAGCTTACTAGTTTTGTAAAGCCAGTATTGCACGGTAGTACCCATAATAACATTGAATGGTATATTGTGTAAAAGTTTATTTCATGCCAATATACCCCACTCCACAGTATTCAGTAAACCATCAGGATATTAAATAACGTTCCTATATTTATGCCATTTTTTTTAAAATTATGTCCGACTGCATATATCTCCCTTCTAGGCGTTTGAAGGCCTTATCCTAGAACACTGTCAAAACTGCCAAATATAGGGGGGGGGGGGATACCGATTATTGAGTGGTAATTTAGAGTCTTGCGGTGTTTCACAACCTTCGTTAGAATTCATTTATTCCTAAATTGTCCGATTATATTTGAAAACTAACGAATATAAGTAGTTATCGCGTGTTAAATTTGAAGTCCAAAACTCTTTTCTTTAAAAATATATATTTGAAATCTATAATGTCATTAATGCACCTGCTTAAGTTTAAAAAAAAGTATTTTTAATATAAAACCCTCTTTCAATGTTAAAAATTTAATACTTTTACAGCTACGTACTTGGCGAAATAATTTATTCCGAGTACATACTATGCCCATATAATAAGAAAAATTTTTGGTTGTTTAATTTAGAATATTTGCTTTTCTTTGAAGCTTCTTTGACAATACTATTAGAAAAAGTTATTTTAAATTGAAAGACACAAAAAATACACTGGTTTAGAAACCAATATATGAATTAAATACTCTACGATTTAATTCTGTGTATGCTTAACATCTAAATACCGCTATATTTATAATTTGAAAACATTCAAATGCAAAAGAGCTGATATGAAGTAACAGACAATAGCGTACTTTTTAGTATCATGAAGTGAGAAGGAATAATTTTCTGAATGTTAGCATATAATTATTTAAAGGTATTGAAATGAAATGGTTATAAAAGAACGGTCCATTTACAAAGAAATATCGATTGTTATTTTATATGAATTAAGTACTAAATCATTTTTTAAGCAAATTTGACTCTCTAAATTTGTTATTCTGACGAATAAACAATATTAAAAAAACTAGGAATTAGAAAAAGATTTGTATTATTTGCTGAGAGGAGGTCAACGGCTTAAGACAAAATCGTTTCTTAAAAAAATATTTCATGTTTTGTATAAAAAGTTTTGTTGAAATGTAAGGTTAATTCGAATAAATATGTATATTTTTATTGACGAAATGTGTTTTATTTTTATTTGTATTGCATAGGTTGACTATTTGTGATAAAAATAAACTTGAAATCATTAAACCATTTCACAGATTGTAATATTATTTTGCTCTTATTTAAATTGCCACTCTTAATTAAACTTATTTACGATTTATGTTTAATATTGTTAGGTCCAGAATTATTATTTTATGTTTCCTTTTTACAATTGGTCTAGGGTTATAAATGTATTTAGAAATAAGAAGAATGAATCGTTATTTTTATTTTTTTAAACTTAGCAATCATTTTCTTTAACAAACTATAACCAGAAAGCAAGTAACAAATATCACATAACCTTTTCCCTCTTAGAAGAAAGCTTTATATAACAGTTATTTATATTCAATTACTATCATTTTTGACTCTTTTTTTTTCTTGGATGTATAGTTTAAATAAATTGCGTTGCTGCAATTTTTAACTTTGTAATTATTTTATAACCACAAGCATAAGTTAACTGCAAAAAAAAATAATTAAAAATTATAAAAACCAAATTACTTGTTTTATGGAAGTATTTTTACACAAACTTCTTTAGTTTCCCTTCATGATTGTTTATCATTTGGTCATGTAAAATAATTAATACAAAATAAACAGTTATCAATTTTTGCTGTTCTTACTTCAATTAATTTTTTAATGTTAATTATGCAACACACAGCAACGAGTATTTTACATTAGCATGCAAAAAAATGTAATAGCAGAGCTTCAAAACGTATAAAAATATTTGTATAGTACACCTTTTGATAATTATAAGTTTACAATAAAAATATAAAAAACAGATCTTTTGAAATGTATAGTCACATAAATTATTATTGAAAAAAAAGGAATGTTGCGACAAATTTCTTTGAGAATTTCTCACAAGTTTGAAAAGATTTGCATTAAAATATATCTTAGAAAACCTGTTTGCTTTAAAACTATTTTTAAAAAATTCTTAGATGCAGTTGTTTGCTCGGCAAATATCCTTCGGTAATAATCTAAAGTAGGCGGGAAACTTTCAATTGCGGTCAACATTTTTTTTTCCTTTTTATTCTTTTATTATATAAACGTCTAATATTTCTATTAAGGTTCACATTTAATAACGATTTTTGTCATAAAATAAATGTGTTTATTAATGGCTTTTTTGGAAGTAAATCCAATTTATATTCAAATATAAATGCATTTTGTAGTTTTATATAAATTATTTGATACAAATTCGGGGTTTCTGGAGTTATTGATTGAAAAATGTATTTCTTTCCTGAAAATTAGGTCTTGGGAATTTTTTTTTTTAAAAATTTAATAGTTTTCCAAACGGATTGTTAGTTTAAGAAGTATCTCATACGTTAGAAAAAAATTTAATGAAATAATCTGAAATATACAAATATACATTATTTATTGTGATTTCAGATTAGTTATAAGTTTGTAAAATTTTACTTTCTTAGCATTTGGGCGAAACAGTGTACTAAATGAAAATTCAAACATGAGTTTTTGACACGTTTTCAAAAAATTACGACAAAAAATGAAATAGTTACGACTTCAATAAATAATTAAATAAAAATAAATATATATTTTTGTTGTTGTCGTTTGCCTCCCGGCCGTAGCAGAGAAGGCAAGGGGGGATTGCAGTAGCATCTGTTGGTACAAGGCTTGGAGTACCCATGCGAGGGTGGATGGCTGACTTCTACTCCGAGATGGCACCACCTCCTCAATTCAGGCATGTCGCTGGAGGGGAGGGGTAATATTCTGCAGACGACCTGCACCCATGGTAACATGCACTATGACCGACCACAGCACTTTCGTACCCACAGACTTAACGAGCACGTTCTCCGCATGTACTCAGGACAACACAAATATCCATTCCTTACCCGGGATTATATTTTTAAAATATCTAATACGTGGCACAAAATCTAATTGAAAAGCATTACAAAATAGTTTTAGCTGAAGAAGTGAATAATATCAATCAAAATAAGGAACATACTTCTTAGAATATTCCTCAATTTCTTGTCAATACCCTGCTAACGGTTATTGAATGCTTCATTATGAATGTCCAAGAAGTAAGTGTGATTTATCACATATAGGTTAAGGATCAACAATTCTCATCTTTCAATAACTAGCAATGGTGTAAATTGGCCAGTAACTTAGTTATATAGTTATAAGATGCAGTATTTGTCATCTTTTTAAGGAATGCTATGGTTTTTTTTTAATATTTGCTTGAGCAAAATATGTGATAGAAATGTAGTGTTTATGTGCAAGTCAAAACTGATTGTGAATTTGGAATAAAAATATTGATAAATTCTTATATTTCAATAACCCTCAACAGTATGAAAATACTTTACTTATTAAAATGTGTTTTACTTTCTATACTGAATGTAAAAAATTGTATTAGGGATGTTTCGCTAGTTGAAAAAAATTCAAAAAATATTTTATATAACTAAGTGATATCATATGGTTTATGGTTATTTGTCTTCTTTATGCAATTTGTAGAGAGTGAAAATCAAATACATTACTAGGTCTTGGGAACATATTTTCATGAAAGTCGATAACTAATAAATATTACGGACATTTTAATAACATGACTACATAAAAACAATTTCTATTTATGCTTCTGAAAATGTAACATATATTTAAAAAAAAAACCTTTGACTCAAATTTCATTTTAACTTATTGCAATACGATCACCATTTTTTTGTAATACATGTTTATACCAAACAAAAAAGTTTTTATATTTTGACAAATCAGATGCATCCACAGTAAAAACTTTCATTTCACGCCTATTTATTTTCAAATGTGAATTTTAATAACTTCATTTTTCGTGTACAAATTCAAGATTGCTAAATTCAGTCTGGAGTCAGGTGAAATTTATAAATCTCGTACTTAAGTCAAGGCGAAGTCATTCAGAAGAAAATCGACTTTCTAAGTACCTCGTTTTGCCATAGGGTGAAAAGGTATTGTGTCAGAAATAAGAATTTTCTTTATTTTTTCTCTGAAATATGACTTCGGTATGACAACGTTTTAAATCAATATTTTGGAGAAAAAAATGTTTTGTAGTTATATGCATGCTGTTTAAAGTACAGTTAAAACTAGTTTTTTTTTACTAGTTTGGTTAATAGTTCTTTTGTTGTACGGATGTTATTACTTGCATCACTATAAACCTTTAAAATTAAAAAGAAACGCATGCTCTAATTTATTGTGGTAGCTATCACAGAATAATCAATTATCACAGTCAATACTATACGAATGTTGGTATGATGTATTACATGTCAATTACGTTTTATGTTGTATTACACTCCTTGCCAACAAGTTGGGTGAATAGAAATATGCTATGGAGAATATCCTTCCGCGGGTGTAAAGAATTCCATAAATTATTTGTGAATCCATCCGGAAAACATGTTTAAAACACTAATTTCATTTAAGGTCTAACATATTTGAATATTATTTGAGAAAATTTCGCAATTTTATCAGAATGAAAAGTGTATTTTGGTTAAATTGTATTAAAATCACTTTGTATGTAAATATTAATTTAAGAAAGTTTTCAACTAACCGACCAATCGCCCTTGTTTCCTTGCCTTTTTACTATTTGATTTTACCCAAGTTAGGTTGGGACGGAGCCATATATGTTACATGTTAGTTAGATGTTATATCACTTTGAAGGATGCATAATCATTTAAGTTTCATACGACAGTTAGGTTTTCTAGAGAAAAACAATTTTTTTAATACAAATTTACTGTTTTTGCATATTAAAATGTAAAGGCTGGATGTGTCTTTTATGCATATCAGATACATAATTATATTTAAAAAAAAATTGAAGAAAGCAAATGTATTCAATTTCTGGTAAAGTGAGTGGCCCTTCATTTCATACTCGGTATTTATATTTTGGAAAATCGTCAGTTGTATATATAACACATTTTCTATCTGCATAAGCTTCCTTTTCACCATTGGTTCCAACTTAAAAACAGTCTGTTTGAAATACAGTTGTGTCAACTGAACCCACCCATTTCTAAACAATTTGTCCGGTCTGCCGTGAAAGATGCAAAAACGCTCAACCCATACAAACTGGCAGGAGATCAATACTATCATCAACAAAAAACGCTTAATAAAAACAGCGACCAAGAATGTGTGCATTGGGGTTCACAGAAGTGAAAAAGAGAGAAAAATAATGAATATTATTGTTCATCGATAAACAGAGAGTTCAGTGTAGCAAGTACAATTAGGAACTATCTTTAATATATAAAAATGTTTATTGTTCGGAAATTTTGGAAGTATTGCGTTATGTCATGCATACGTTGATTTATGCTTTTGATATTTATTTTCCGGGTAACTTGGGATTTTAGAGTTTAATTATGATTTAGGGAAAAAATTTCGAAGAAAGGGATTTTTTCTCAGTGCATGAATAACGTTAAGTCGTTAATGTTGTTCATAAATTTACTAAATTAGTCCAATTTTCCAATATTAATGATGAAACATTTTTTAAAAGTTAATGTTACTTTTGTGATTGTTTTTATTTTGTTGTGTTAACAAAAACAAATCGATGAATATTTTAAAAGTAATTTCGTTCTTAAATGCAAAAAAATTCAAAAGTAATAATGGTGAATTAAATTTTTTTAACAACATGGAATTTCAACATAATGATGGGCTGTGAGGCGCCCTGTGGTCAGTGTCTCGATCTACGAATCGGAAGGTCTCGCGATCGAGTCCTGGTCGCTGAAAACTCACCGAGTATATGCGGAGTACGTGCTCGTTAAATCTGTTGTGTCCGAAAGTCCTGAGGGCGGTCATTGCGCAGTTTCCCGTGGGTACAGGTTCCTGGAGACTATTTCCCTCCCCTTCAGGGATATGTCTAAATTGTGGAGATGGCGCGTGATAGATGGCAGCATCTGTCACGTATATCTGTGCATGTGAGTGTGTGTGCGTGTTGAGACTGTCTTACTTGACGAAGGTTTATAAGCGGCCCTCTGAGCAAGCACACAAGCCTGAAAATATATGCAAATATATGCAACGCCAACCAATTTAATGATTGGTTCCCGTGGTTTTGTCGTACAGTATAGCTGTTCATTTTATAATATAAGTAAATATCATTGATGATAAACATTTGTTAGCAAAATTTATTGAATTGAAAAAAAAATCCCAGAATATAAAAAAAAAACATTTATTTCTAGAATATAAATGAGATAGTTATTGTTTTTTGATGTTTATGCTGAGTGAAAGTAACTATCAAAGCCTTACTTTTCACCATTTTATAGTACCCTAAAACATGAAAAACCACGCATTCGATACAGATACTCTTTCCCTTCTACAGAGAGTCTCTAATTCAAAGACAGCAAGACTGCAAGAGCAAAAAAAATCAAACATGGAAGTGTTCTTGCGACGGAGCTAGAGTTGAAAAGTAATGCAAATAGATGTCGGAAGGACGAAGCCGGAAAATGTTGACTATGCCAAACAGGATACAGCCAAACTCAAATACCCAGTTACGGAGAAGAAAATGTCCCCCGAATTCTCCAGCCCTTTTGATTCTCCGTATGGTCAAACATTCCCTGGCAAACAATCGACAAAGACTTCCACAATAAAGTGTCATAACACTGCGAATGCATGAAGCAATGAATGGGGTATTTCCAAAGCAATATTAATAAGAAAAATAAGATTTATTTTTGTGGACACGGATTTATTTATTTGGGGAAATCGGTTGTTGTGGTCGGAAAATGTCAAAAACCAAAAAAAAAATCATTTGAAAGATAAATAGATATAATAAAATCCAGTTGTTTATGTTGCCAATCATGTCTAGCCAGGGAAGCGAGTTAGGGAGTTTAAACGTGAAGGGAGACCAGGGTTAGTTTTACATTACTTTTTGTCTTTTTGATTGCATTTTACTTCCTCATATATATTTTTAAGTCGATAGAATATCGTTGCATTCCTTGCAATTAAACCTACCAAATAACATTGATAGAAACTAGAGTGGCGTTTTTGCTTCAGAAGTGTACAAGCTTGTTTCAGAAATGAGCAATTTATTTTTGTGGACATGGATTTATTTAGGGAAATCATTTGTTAGATTTTGGAAATGTCAAAAACAAAATAAAAATAAAGCTTTTAAAAGATAAATAGATGTAATAAAAGCCAGTTGCTTATGTTGCCAATCATGTCTGGCCAGAGAAGCAAGTTAGGGAGTTCAAACGTGAGGGGAGACCGGGGTTAGTTTTCGATTACTTTATTTTCTCTTTTGATTGCATTTTACTCACTCTTAGATATTTTTAAGTCGATAGAATTCCATTGCATTCCTGACACTTAAACCTACCAAATAAAATTAATGGAAACTGGAGTGACATTTATTGCTTCAGAAATGAACAAGCATCTGTCAGCTTTCTTGTCAGATGGTCGACATTTTTAAACTAAAAACAAAAAAATTTAACACTTAGAACTTAGTATATGGTTACAGAGCTTGGTCATAGATTGAAAAATAATACTTTCTGACACATCAAACATTTTATTAATGTAAGGTTCTAAAACTTTGGAAAACCAACCCTCTGCTATATTTCGACTTTCATGGTATCTTTTTGAAGTTAAAGATATTTAAAACAAGTGTATAATTACGTAAAGAAAGGTACCACTTTTTTGAGTTTGCGTAACGTTGCAACAGGAGATATAATGATAATGATTGTTATTAAAATTTTAATAAAATATGAACCTTTTGAACAGCTTTGGAAAAAATACAAAAACTGCTCTTAAAATTTCTAATTGAACTGTAAGAGTGATATTGCAAATTTTAATATAATTTGTAGTTTCCTTACTACGTTTATTACTTCGAATGTTAAGGCTATTTCCGTCCGCCTGTCTTTCATTCAGAATGCTATAGAAATACATGATACCCAGAGAATTCTGTGCATCAAAGGTTAAATTCATTCAAAAATCATCAAAAAAAAGTAGAATCAAAGTAATTGAATCATTAAAAAAATATAAAAAATTAATGCTCATTTAAAAATTATAAGGAGGGCATTTTTTTTTAAATAAATTCACTATTGCAATTCACAACAACCGCACGATGAACATTATTTGTATTTACTTCATATTGATCCGTTTGTCATATTGGCAATGCAAATCTAAATTTAATATGTCTTCGGCTCAGAACTATTTGCCATTGACATGGCTCTAGACTTTTCTTTAGAACGTCAACTCGTCGGAGATATTTGGTTACTTGTAGATAGTCGTAGCGTTATACAGTATCTTGAAAATTGGAGGAATATTGTTGACCAACGGGGCATCCGTGTTTTTGAAAAACTTAAGATGATATCCAGGTCCTCCATTATACATTTTCAATGGATACCATCTCATGTTAACCTTAAATATAATGACATCGCCGATAGTTTGGCTAAGAACGGGTCATCTCTGCCCCTGCGTCTTGCTGAGCCTTTAACTTTCCATGAAATATACTCCAGAAGAAAGGCTCTTGTCAACTCGTCTTGGAAACTATCACCTCCTCATCCTTGGTACTCTGGCTCTAGCCCTGGAGGTGCTCTGAGCTTTGACGGTGTAAGACAGGATCAGACAGCATTGACAAGGCTCAAATCCGGTCATCTTAGGACTCTTAGGTTCTCCGGGGGAAACAAAATCTTCTCCACTTGTACAAAGTGTAACACAAGCGAGGCCACTGCCGAGCATTTACTTCGATGTATTGCCTTATCTCGGGAGGACCTTCTGCGTAGCCCTCATGTTGTTCTAGATAAACTGAAGGCGGAGGGACTCATGGAACTGATCTGATCCAGATCAGAGGGATAAGAAAGAAGAAGAAGAAGAAGAAATTTAATATAAAAAACTAAATAAGAAGTTTACTTAAAATGAAAATAACTAAAACTTTTATCTGAATTTAAATAACAAGAAAACTTATATTTTCCTTTCAATAATTCAATTTTACCACTTCATCAAACTCACGGGAAACTTTATTTTAAATGAAAATAAAACTTGAAGGAATATTTATTTATAGAAATCAATTTAGAATGACGTTATTGGGGACGTCACAACAAATTCCTTTTGATGGTTCAGTTTATGTGTAATTAAGAGGCCGAGAGAGTTCTAACATTTTTTCTAATAAATAATCTGGTGCGTTCATTTCAATTTACATTTCAGCTTTCATCAAAGTATTATTTGTATAAACATTTAAAATTTCAAATGGAATCTTTGTTCGCAAAATGTAATTACTTATTAGGAAAAATATAAGGACCGATGTTATGATAAGTTTCCTTTCTACTTTTAGAGAGTCAATTTTAGTAAATATTTATTCTTTGAGCTGCAAATTAATTAAGCAAACGGAAAAGAATAGCAATTAAATTTCCGGAAGAAAGTAAACGAAAATGGGCAATTATGGTGACATTAAGTTTTAAATGAAAACCGAATGTGGTGTTTGTTGATTTTGTTTAATAAGGTGGGCGTACACAAAGAGATATTCGGTCCGCCGGACTTACCATTTTTCTAATTTTTATTGGCGCTTACGTATATCATTGTTAATGACGTAGGCAGAGAGCACCAATCAGTTAGGAGAAAAAATGAGTACCGTAGACCAAGTTCATAGCTTGTGTTTATCTCAATGACGATGTTTCAGATGATACAACTATCTTGTTTTCATTTGTTACAGACTAAATTTCATTGGTCGCTTTGGTTTCACGACTGCGATTAAATTGGTTGCTTCGGTTTTTTCACTACCAAAATAACTGATATAGATGAGAAGATTTTTTTCTTTCTATGTAGGATCTCTTTGATAAATGTTTTGAACAACAAACCACACAACAAGAAGTTGGCATTTAAAAAAATTTAATAAGTAAAACATTCTTAGAAAACTCAATTTCGAGCACCAAAATAAAAATTATTCCAGTAAACCACTGACAACAAACCGTTGGAGCTTTTGCCATCCACGACATGAAGCAACCAAAGAGTACTATAGTAGGGTAGAGGAACGACTCGTACAGAGCCATTGGCAGACATGGCTCACTACGGAGCCCTAGTAGAGGGGCAGTAAAGCCTAATAAGTGCTAATTAACTTATAATTTTGATACTGAGAAAGAAAGTACACCCAGGGCAAATGCGAAAATGGAACCCGAACCCGTTACAACGCAATGACTGCTAGGGTTATGGCCTGATATCCAAACCACTCGGCCATCGGAGACAATATAGAGGGGCATTTGGGGCCCATGTTGGTCCATGATGCGGTTGTTAGGTTCAGTCTATACCCTTCTGTAGAACTCCTTGGAAACAACCCCATTTTCACTCAACGATAGCGCGAAAATAATTATAACTACAATATTTATTTAAAGTAAATCATGTAAAGGAAATGTTTGTAAAATATATCAGTTTGACTGAAGTCATGATATATGTCATCACAATCAGAATCTATGAAGGTTCGAATCATTTCTTAATTAAAAAAGAGACAGGGGACTTTTTTGCGTAAAAATATGGGTAAATTTTTAATTTTCAAAAAAATGTAAAATGAAATGATGTTATGATAAGTTTCGCTTCCATTTTTAATGTAAAAAATACATCATCATTCTTTTTTGCAAAAACATTTAACAAATGACGAAGACAATTAATTAACTCTGCAAATAAATTAAAATGGTTAATTTTGGAAATTAAAAGCTTAAGTAAGTCGTGTTTGCTAAATCTGAGGTTTATAAATAATTGAACAAACGTAATCTATGTCTTGGTTTGAAGATAACTTTGGTTTCCAGCTTAGATATGGTATGGTACATATATATTCCAGCTTGTGTTCTTGTACAGAGAAACGCTTATAAGCTTTCATCAAGTGGGGCAGGCACAGAAAGAATTTTACAGTCACAAAGAAAGGAATAACACATAGACAAATAACAACATTTATTGACGGTCACAAACATCCATGAATGACCGGGATTTGAACCCGATCCCATCACCTCCAAAGACCAGTATCCTAACGATTGCGCCACTGGGCGGGACTCACTTGGGTGATTACCTTGTTATTTGTCGAATATAAAATTACGAAGCATTTAGTGCAACATTAAAGGTCTGTATGAAAAAAAAGACCTGGAAGCGTTTCAAAAAGTCAACTGTTTAACAAAAAGAAGGATTTAAAAGTAAAAATAAAATATTCCAAAACGATAAACAACTTGTAAGACTACAACACAGTTATTACAAACTGTTAAATTAGCAAAAAATACATTTGAACGTTTTAGGGCAATTCTACCATAATTATTAATTTCAGGTATAAAAAACTTGTGAAATTAATTTTTTTCAAAATCACTTCATATGTTTGTGAAAAGATTAATAATGATTCTATAATGACAAAAAAAAGTTCAGCAAATCTCATTTGAAACTAAATAAAAGGGGATGGCAGTTTTAAAAAAAAAGTCCGTTGTCAAAGAAATTGATTTAAACTGGCCTTATGAAAATAACTTTTTTTCAATGAAGCCGAAGTCACAAACAAACCGGTTAGTTTTAACACCGGTTTCGGTTTTATATATATCTTTAGATCATTGCGACGGCAAGGAATGGAAGGTATGGTACGGTATGATACATATATAATCCAGCTTGTGTGCTTGTTCAGAGAACCGCTTATAAGCTTTCGTCAAGTGGGACAGACACAGAAAGAAATTTTACAGTCACAAAGAAATGAATAACACGTAGACAAAAAACAACATTTATTGACTGACACTAACATCCATGCCTGACCGGGATTCGAACCCGACCCCAGTTGTTCCAAAGGCTAATACACTAACCATTCAGCCACCGAGGCGGCAATGGAAGGTGATTAACGGACAGTTAGGAAATTCACGATGTTTTTCGGTCTTTTTTGTGTTGAAACTAACTCCAGAATAAAAAAAAAATTAATTTTAAACTCCCTCTTCCCACCTTAACATATTTACAGAAAAAATTCAAATTATCAAGCAAAAATTAACAATAGCACTGGGAAAAAGTAAGGAAAGCAATAAAGTCTCACTGCTCATTTTACTGGGGTTTCATAACTTTTGGGCTTATTAGTGAAGTATAGCAAAAGAATGAGGTTACTAACTGAAATATGAGTTTTTTGCAATACAGTTTTCACGATTGAAGAAACACTGTATCTCCATCCAGTGCCTCTCTTTATCACTGTAGCAATGAGATTAGTAGATGTACCAATACCCAGGGACAAAGTTAGGGGAAGAGAAACACACATTATAAACATTAAAAACCAAAATTCAAAAAGTCAAAATTCTACAATTCACTTCAAAACTTTTTTTTACAACTTTTCTCAATTCAGAATTTTCTATTATAAATTACAAGGTATTAAGCGTCAAGAAAAAAAACGATACCAAAGCATTTGATTTATAAATTGTATTAAAATGTGATGGACAAAGGTCAAGGAGATTTAGGAGCAAAACATAAAGCTTGCATAAATTTTTTTCAGCGGTAAATTTATGAAATATTTTGCATAAAACAAACAAAGGCCTAAGTGGAAGAAAGTGCTAAGTGACGTTTAAAAAATGAGTCAATGAACATGTTATTCCTTCCTTTTAAGATTCCAAAGTTCTTAATTTTCATAAGCTTTAAGTTACGAATATTTCTTTACCTTTCGTAAGTGCCGGTTTTAACGTGCAAATGAGAAACGTTAAAGCTTATTTTCACGTTTTCACATTTTTGTCACTTAGCACGTTCCTCAACTAAACTCTTCAAACGTCAGAATGTATTGTTGTAATTAAAACAACCTGATAGAGCTAGTTTGTTTATTCATGCACAGCAAAATTGTGTATTTTTACCACTTCAAATCTAAAATTCTGCTGAATTGATTGATTGAATTCTACTGAAATGTTAATCTCCATTTTGTTTTCAAAATTCCTTACAAAACATACTTTTAATTATGTTTAAAAATATTTCTTTAAAGAACATATGCATAGTGCTTCTTTCAAGAGTGAAATTATTATAATTTAAAGCTAAATCAATCTAAAATAATAACAAAATAAATTAAATTTTTTTAATTTTATAAATTTTTTTTAAAGGTTTGAAGAAAGTAGTTTCCTAATTTAGAATAATTGTAAAAATAACAAATATTTCAAAATTGAGTTTAATAATCTCAAGAAATACTTCAAGGATTTCTTCAATAAGAACTGATTGAAGTTATTTTTCAATTTAAACCGGGTAAATAATGAACTTAAATGTAATTAAAACTTTTGAAAATATAGTTTTTTATATTTGAAGATTTGTGTTGAAAAAGAAGCATCTTTATTAAGAAGGTTTCCAAAATTAAGATCTGTTAATATAGATAGTGCTAAAGTTCATTAAGTCACTGGGTCAGAGGGATTTTGAAGTGGCAGTGAAGATTTAATTAAATGTCTGTTAAAAGTGTTGAGCTACAAAGATTTTTTTTAAAAAAATGAGTATCTCATAAATCTCTCCCAAGACTAAGACATTTTACTGGTATTAAGAAAAGTTTTCTGTCAGATAAATTTTCCAGTTTCAAGGGAAAATCGTTTCTGCTACACACAAACTAAAAGCAGAATAGTTAGCTTTCTAGGCTCTTAGTTGAATCAGCATAAAACAACTTCTAACGTTTACTAGCACCTGCCAGGCTGGGGATTTTAAGTAAACGTCTTAGATCCCACCGTTTTAACCGAATAAACAGTATTTCGCTCTTAAATTTCAAAAGAACCCTGAAAAGCCCTGGTGTTTAGCTTACGAAAACGTCATTTCTTAAATTGGTAATAAAAGGTTCTTAACATCTTGGATACAAAGGTAAACATACGTGGACTTTTGTAAAATTCCCTTCACTACTTCAGTTTACTATTTTCTCAATAAGATCATTTTTCATTATGAACTTGAATGCTCCAGCTTTTTCACAAAAACAACCGCTACCGATAGCTTTGACAATATTTCCAATCATAAAGCGGGTAAGTTTTTATGAGGAAAGCGTTATGTTTGATTCGAAATTAGTAGTATAGGTTAACCGATTCAGTTCCAGTGATGCCATTTTTGGCATAATCATTTTTCTGATCATTTTCATCATTAAAAAATAATATAGCTGACATGTATTGGGATTAATAAAAAATATTTTTTAATAGAAAAAGTTTGAAGAATCGAATGATGTTCTTTTTTATATCATAAATGACTAAAAACGATGAGAAAAAAATTCTAAAAGGGTAATGCCAAATTGTCATTGGGACTGAAAGGATTTTGCGTAAATTTAATGTATAAGAATTCGTAAAAAAATCACAAGAAGGTCATCATTTAAAATAAAATGTTTTGAATATAATTTTAAAACAATGGTATTTATTATGCCATAATTTTTATTCCTCATATATATTTTAACCTCTTGCAACCTGGAGTCCCCATTCGGGGAGACCTTTTAAAACTTCGCCACCAACAATTAACATGTTAAATAGTTTCAAAATTGACCTAGTTCAATAGAAAAATATCGAAAATCAGTTTTCAGCCTTTTATTACAGGTATCAGTAATTTATTTCCATAGAAAATGAAGTTGAAAGATTGTCAATATGATACAAGAGTTCTTAAAAAAACAACTTTGAACTAGTTCTATCTTCAAACATTTAAAAAATTTCTTCTAGTTGTTAATTTTAAAGGTATTTTGCAGTAAAAACAATGAAATGTTAACTACAAATAAGTTGTGGCGAAATTGTGAAGTATTTTTTTTCCCCCAAGCGCGTGTATTGATTACGTAATCCTTTTTCTCCTTCCATTTGTATGACTAATGTAATGTGCATTTCTTTTCCCACGCTATTGGGGCTTAATGATTTCTTTTCCCACTATGTTTGTAGTTTCAGTTTGATTTGAACCACCGATTAAAGAACATCAAAATAGAGGTGTGGTGTTTTATTGTGAAGTGATTCTCGGTTATATTCCGATTTATAAGTAAACCTTTTTTTGTTGCATTTATAGCATAATTTTTTATTTTTATTTTTTAAGCTTAAGGGGCGTCTCTCCATAAATATAAAGCATTTTTAGAAAAAATACTTTGCAAAACATAATTTTTAGTATATATTTGTGTGAAAAGTATGTTAAGATGAGAAAAGAATATACGTGTAGGATTTTGCTGAGATATAAGATGTTAAATGAATAAATTATTCTATTTAGCTCCTCACAATTTGGTAAAGTAAAAGTGAAAACTAATATAGTGGTTGCTATAGAATTTTGCTAAGAATTGCTAAAGAATTTTAAACTTGATAAGTCTATGACAATACTGCACACAGCACACGTATATAGAAAATATTTTTTAGCATCATTGTATTTTGTTTTTGCAATGAGAACACTTGTGAAAATATGTAATGATAACTACAGTTTTTATTATTTACTACTAATTATTTGTGACTTTTATCAAATTCATACCATCAGTATTAATTTTTAAATATTTTTTTTAAAAATTGAATAAATATAATTCACGGTAGAAATAAAAGTAAGAAAGCAAATTAAAAAAGCATCAAATATAGCAATGGAAATATAATATGCTCGAACTGCTCAAAAGTATTTAAAATGGCACGAAAACAATTTCAAATAGTGTGCATGTTTATATACATATTAGATATTAAATTTTCAATTTATAACACAAGATACTTATTTCGTGTATCTATCCATCCTAATACAGAAATTTAATATTGCTGCGCTATGTTTTCGGAACTTATTAAAGTGTGCAGTTACAAGAGAATTTCTTAGCAACGAGCAATTCAACTATGGAACGGCTTAACTTTTCTGAGATTCGCCTCCAGGGTACGTTAGGGTATACATCAAATAGAATTCGCTACAGTTATATTGCGATTGAAGGCGGCAAAGTAAATTGAATATCATGTTTTGTCAAGTCTCACGGTGCAGTAAGTGAACTACACACACACGCGTGTGTGTGTAATAAAACATTTAGAGAGAACTACTTTTCAGGTATTTTTTTTCATACAGAAAAAATAAATGAGTTTTGAGGATTTATTGCATTTGTGACTATACATTGAAGTATTTTTTAAGCCTTGTTCTACATGTTCGACTTTGTATATGAAAAAGTTCAAATAGAAGTAGTATGTATTTTGTTGCATAATGTTGATGTCAAAAGTAATATAAATTTTAATGACATTTTGAGCATTGTAACGCAACATATTGCAAAAAGATTTTAATTTTTATTTGTATTTTAAAAGAAAAATATTTTTGTTTCTAATAACACTAAAATATGCAGCTACAGCAATAACCCCTCGGTGAAAAAAAAGATTAATATGAATGTTTAGGAGAGAAATGTATACATAAAATAATTGTAGAGTAGCTATCTTGTGGCCTTTTGTTGGTGGTATATTTCCAATAAAAGTCTTTGTAACTTAAACGTAATTTTTAAAAAAATCACAGGAAAATTAATGTTAGTAATTTATATCATAGATAATTTCTTTTACAAAAACTTTTAGTCATTAACTTTGTAGTGTGACTTAACAAGTGAAATTTTAGATTGAAGTAAATTTAGAACGATAACTATATTAATGATACATATTCCTTAATAAATAATGAAAGTTGTTTTAGACAGTTCAATCAATTATCAAAATGCAAATCGCATTAATATCTATTCAAAAAGTTAAATTTTATAAGAAAAACTTGGTAAAAATAGTGAAACAATTTTTAACGTTTTGTTGAATGGAAATAAAATATAGTAAAATAAATTTATTTTCTAAGAATTAACGTTTTTAGCCTCAATTCCTAATATGAAATTTAATGTAATGAAAATATTGCGATAGTGTCGATAACATTAAATTAAGATTTAATGATTTCTCCATGTTTTCGAGGCCGCTGATTCTGAAAAAAGGTTGTTTTGAACATTATTCCGACGGCTGAAACAGGTTAATCTAAAGAATCGTGGCCGAATATTTTACGCCAAATCTGGGAATTAAGACTTATTGCTATTATGGCAACCTTTGGCGAAATTAGCAATGGGAAAGTTTTCTTATCATGTTACGTTCCCCATACTTCGGTCTTTCAATGGTTGTTTCGTTACGAGCCGGGGTTTATTGTCGTTCAACCTGGCGTTATTTTTGAAAAAAAAATTTACGTTAAATTAAAACGTTAATTTTTGGCAAATGCGGCTGCGATTTTTGTTTGACCAAACCCCCTCTAAAGAGCTAATGTATCTACGTAGTGAATATTTGGTATACGAGTTTCTAGTATCGGTCGAATATTAGAATAATTGTCGAACATTCGCAAGGGATAACAGCCATAGAAATGTTTTGGTTCTAAATCTATTCTTAAAATACGAAAAGAGCTACATTTGGTACACGAGTTCCAGTGCCTGTCCAACATCATTTTGAGGTTTTTGAGAAAAACGAGTATGTGTAAATAATAAGTGGCATAAAACTTTTTCAAAAGATTTTTAAGTTTTTCAAATTACTTTATTAGGTTAATAATTAAAAGCATATATTATGCATATTATAAGCATATTATAAAAGCATATATGTAGTGTTAAACACTCCTGTTTTTTTTAAAGATTAACAAGGGCGAAAAACAAAAATATCAAATTCATTTTAAAGTAAATCATGGCGCTGTTACGATTTTTTTAACAAAAATTTTATCCAGATTTTTTATTTACCCCAAATAAGTAGACGCTGTACCCAGAAATAGGTCATAATATATATTTTTTCAGTTTTTACTTCTTATTTTTTACAATGTTTTATTTAACATTTACTGAAAGTTTCATAACATCATTTTTTATAGAAAAAAAAATATTTTCTAGAGTCATTCCAATAAGTTTGAATATGTATTTCATCTGCGTTCAACCCTTTTTCTCTGTTTCGTGTTTTTCAATTCTTGTGTTTAATAAATACCTAAATCCTTTCATTCTAATTAAGTTAGAAATCTGAAAATTTTAAACTGTGTTCTTATATATATATATGGCAATAAGGTCCACTATATATAGTAGTTTTTTTTTTAAAGTGTTGAATTCAATAAGTTGTATTTTTTGTGATTTTCAGTATATGCATGTTACTTTTAAACTGTAGCTCATATTTAAAATCTATGCACAGTTCTTGGACAAATAGTACAAAAAATAAACTATAAAATTTTGGTCGAGTTATTCCCAAAATTGAAAGAGGAATTTAGCGTTTTAAGAAAGTTCAAAATTTTGATTTTTTCTAAATAAATGAAAAAACTACTTGTAAAGTTTGGTTTTTATTGCGATAAAATGTTTATTTAGAGCGAAAATTTTATGAATCTCCTATAATTTATAAGTTTATGTTATTTTTTTGGGAAATAATGTTTGGGTACCGTGTCCTCTTAATTAAGTATTATGATTTACGTTTTAATTCATATAACTTTCCAACTAGGTACCAGATCAATCTTCTAATTCATCAGTAATTTCTATCCTATTTTGAGATCACTAGAAGAGAACTCTATCAGCCTATTATTATTGAGTCTTCCTCTGTTCCAAAACTAATTTGGATTCGTACAAGAAGAAGGTACTAGACCTATCCTGGCCACCTGTCTTCCAAACCTAATGTCAGATTATTTACGGGAACATAAACAAACCTTTTACAAGTAGAAATTCGATTACACCTTAAGACGAATTTCTCAACTATTTCCTGTCCCTTTTTTTCTACGTAGTTTCTGGTGTGCATGATTCTGATTATTTTACTTTGAATGTCTTATTTTCACTTGAATAGGAAGTAAATTATCAATTAATCCAGGAGTATTTGTATGTTGAATTCATTTATCCTCGATTCATCAGTGAACGTGTAATTATTTTTATTCTTTAACTTCCTTTCAATCAATTTTTTTCCTTATTAACAGCACGTGTATTCGTTAAGTAGTAAAGTGACTGTTCTTACACGATTAATTCTAGGAAAAGAATGACTTTTCTTATTAGAGAGCGAACGTAATTCAAAATTTGTTTCATTGGATATTGTAAAATTAACATTTTAATAAACACGATAATAAGCACAAAATAAAAAAACCATCCAAATAGCCAATGCAAATACTTATATTATTCCCGATTTATACCTATATTGCAATTCGATCTCACTTTAAGACGAATTTCGCAACCATTTTCGTCCCCCTTTTCTATGTAGTTTCTGGTGTGCTTGATTTAGATTACTTTACTTTGAATGTCTTATTTTCACTTGAATAGGGAGTAAATTACAAATTAATTACGGATTTTTTTATGGTGGATAGATATCCTGTTAAGACTGCATTCGCATCAATGCACATCTAAATTGTTTTTTTCTAATTCTTGAAATTCCTTGTAATCAAGTTTTTTTTCTTGATAACAGCACGTGTACTGAGTGTAAAAAGTGACTATACTCAAGCACGATAACGCATAGGAAAATAGTGAATTTGCCTGTTACAGTGCGAACGGTATTCAAATTTTCGTAATCGATACTGTAAAATTAGCATTTAAATAAAAACAAAATGTACGCCAAAAAATCGACTTTAAATAGCATGGCACGTGCAAAGACTTACCTAAAAAATATATTTTCTTATGTTATCGATAGGTATTTTAAAATATTTTTTTCTCATCGTATTTTAATTTTTTCTAAATATCTATGAAATCCTTTGTATAATTTAACCTTTCACACGCAGAAATTTGACTACACCTTAAGACGAATTTCTCAACTATTTTCTATCTCTTTTTTTACGTCGATAGTTTCAGGGGTGCTGTAGTTAGATTACTTTGCTTTAAATGCCTTAATTTCACTTGAATAGGGAGTAAATTACCAATTCATCTAGGATTTTCCTTATAATGAATAGATAATATATCCTGTTGATATTTAGTTCATCAATGCAATCTATTTTTTTTTAAATTCTTGTAATTCCTTGCAATCAAGATTTTTTTCTTGATAACAGCACGTGCACTGGTTAGTGGAAAAGTGAACGCTCTGACTCGAAAACACAGAGAAAAATAGTGAATTTGCCTATTACAGTGCGAAAGTCATTAATTTTTTTTGCAATCGATACTGTAAAATTAGCAATTTAACAAAAATAAAAATTACACAAAATAAAAAAGAATACCACATGCGGGGATGGGGGAGGAAAATGCTTTCGATGCTCGCATTCCGGATAGACAAGGTTTATACTCTAACGCATAGGGAAATACTGACTTTACCTATTACAGAGCGAAACTTATTCAAATTTTCGCAATCACTACTGTAGAATTAGGATGTAAATAAAAACAAAGTACGTCAAATAAAAAAAGCAACTTTAAATAGCATGGCCACTCTCAGAAATAACACTTTCATTTTTGACTATTCATGAATCCTCAAGCATCCTTTCGTAAATTTTGAGGATTGTTTCGTCAAACTATCTCGTGACTTTTGAGTAAACACAAATCCTCACTTTTACGATCGGGATTTGACGATTCCGTATCTTGATTTTGCGGAAACTGAATCTCATTGTTGTACTCACATGCTAAAAAATGACGAAATATTTTTTTAGATTAGACGACATTCAAATCCTCATAAAAATGACGATTCAAATTTCCTCACTTTCAGGAAACGAAAACTCGGAGCATTTGCCAGTAACGGAATCGTCAAAATTAGGGAAAATTTCGTCGTTTTTGAGCATTAATTTTTTAGAGTGCACGTGTAAAGACTTATCTAAAAATATCTATTCCCTTACTTTATCGATATCTATGCTAAAATATTTTTTGTTCGCATTGTATTTTATTTTTTTCTAAGTATATATAAAAACCTATGAATATTTTAATCTTTCACAAGTGGAGATTTGATTACAGCTTAAGACAAATTTCTCAACTATTTTCTGTCTCTTTTTTTTTACGTAGATAGTTTCTGGGGTGCTGTAGTTAGATTACTTTGTTTTGAATGGCTTAGTTTAACTTGAAAAGGTAGTAAATTACCAATTCATCTCGGATTTTCCTTTTAATGAATAGATATCCTGTTGAGATTAAGTTCACAAATGCAAACTAATTTGTTTTTAATTCTTGTAATTCGTTCTAATCAAGATCTTTATTCTTGATAACTGCACGTGTAGTGGTTAGTGGAAAAGTGAATGCTCTGATTCGAAAACACAGAGAAAAATAGTGACTTTGCCGATTACAGTGCGAAAGTCATTACTTTTTTTCAATTGATACTGTAAAATTAGCATTTTAATAAAAATGAAAAGTACTCAAAATTATAATTAAAAAAATTATTTAAATGGATGGCAGTGTAAGGACTTATCTAAAAACATATATTTCTATACTTTATGGATATCTTTGTTATACCATATTTTTTGGCAATTTTTTTTTGGCAAAATTTATTTGTTTATAAATTTCATGTATGATTCACATATTTTTTGCTGGTACAGCTGTGGAAATAAAAAAGTAACCACTTGAGGTTATTTCCTCCGTTATTCATCCTATAGAATCGAACCTTTTTGACATTGTGAACAATTAACATTCTGAGTTAATTGCATGACACAAAATTTGCATAAGGGGCCATCTTCATATTAAAAATGTTACTAACTTTAAAATTTCCAATAGCAACACCCCTTTTTGAATCCATATTTCAAATCTCTGACCTATGTTAATTCTAAATGCCAAATTTTGTTAGTTTTTAAGCATTATTAGAGGAGTTAGAGACGTGCAAAGTTTAGGTCCCATAATGTTAAATGAGTTGCACATAAAAAACTATCCCGATCTATAAATAATTAAGATAATGAAACGAATTTTTTACTGAAAAGAAATTATAATAACCCAAACAAATACATTCAATATTGGGGTATTTTAAACAATTTTTATATTTTTAAATAATTATTATATTAATTTTTAAAAAAAAAATATGAATGGAAACCCCTTAATATTTTTAAAGAAATAAATTTAAGACAAGAAGTTTAAGCGAAATCCCAATTTTTAAATTTTTTTTATTCATAATTTGCTGAGTAAATCACAAAATTCTTTTTAATTACACTTTAGGGGACTGTGTATAAGATTACGTGTGTCATTGATAAATAAAGACGGCTTTGCATGCATGCTTGCTTGTCATTTTAGAGATGGTCCCCAAAAGGTCCACAAGTGATTCGATTGAATATCTCGTCAAATATTCATCCAAATGTAACAAAAACTTAGATTTAAGGGTTTTCAAGAGTGCTTAACATTTCTAAGTTATTAAAATTGGGTGTTGCTATTGGAAATTTCAAAGATCGTAATATTTTTAATATGAAGACGGCCCCTTATGCAAATTTTGTATCGTGCAATTAACTCAGAATGTTATTTGTACACAATCTCAAAAAGGCCCGATTCTATAGGGTGACTAACGGATGAAATAACCTCAAGTGGGTACTTTTTTATTTCCACAGCTGTACTTATAAAAAGTGAGGAGCTAGAGCTAGCGTAATTTAGGGCTTGATGACGTTTGGCGACTTGGATTCAACCCAAGCAATTTTAACTAATTATTCTTCCAAGTACGCATATAATTAAAGTAGATGTTGCGTCACTGTAGGCGTGACCGTTCTAGTTTAAACAAATTAGCTGCCGGGGGGTTTGTTTCTGGGGTTTAAGACAGCGGTTGAGTTAACTTTAACGCCACTGTAGGCGTGTCCAATAGTGTTGTATATTTCTTCTTGCAAGTAGATCTTCCTGCATGTATGAATTATTTATAATCATATAATTAATATATAAATATAAATTCAAAACTAAAAAATAAATATATTTTAGGTTAAAAATTGAAATTTTAATCCCATGACGTGAAAAAGTTCGCACTTCAGCAAATTTGCACATTCCTCAGATGGCTAGAGTGGAAACTTTTATAAAGGTTGCAATGTTGCAATTAATTCGAAACTTCAATGTATTATGTAAACTGATCGACTTGCATATTCATCTTAACTAAATGCACTTAAGTTTTATAACAAAGACGAAATCGCAGTTGTACACTGTAAAAAATTTGGCGTGAATTTACTAACGATTACTTAGTAACTTTACAGGTATCACACCATTTACTAGAAAATCACATGTAACCAATCTCTGATAGTAAAAGTATACTTAAGAAACTGCTGTTGTAATACTAAGCAATACTAAGTAAATTGATGTAACTCTTACAGCGTCACCTGGCTATCTTTTCGAGAGATGCGTAAGTTCCCTTGTTGCTAAGTTTTGCTTCTCGAAATTTGTTCGAAGGGTCATCGGAATTAGCAAAAACTAACCGGTGATCGCGTCCATAAATTGAAAGTGCACGAGACTACATCGGCAATCGGTTTGACGATATTCTATTGATAAAAGTCTGATTGGATATCAATCAAAGGTGAAAATTCAATCAATGTAATTTTTTTCTCTTTTAGTACATACATACCAATTGCGTTCAATTACTTCTAAAACTTCATATCCGAAAGCTTTATATCTGATCAAGATTTTAACATCATTATTTACCCGCAAAGAATCTGTATGTCCCGATGGCGGCGTGGACAAACGTGCTACTTCTTGTTGCAAGACGAGCGAGCGGATCTCGAGGTTGCGAGTTCTGTCCCGCTCCGGAAAAGTCGAAATAATACCTGACTAACAGAAAAGTTAATGGCACCCTCTTGTTTAACATTTTTGAAACTGCTAGTTACTAACGTTTTCCTACTAAAGATACTACATAAGTGGATGTATTGATTACTAGAATATATCTTGCAACGTTTACTGAAGTTTTTATAGTATGCTTGCAATTTAAATTATTGTATTGGATACTAAGCTTTAATTGCCGCCCCGGTGGCACACTCGTTAGGATTTTAGCCTTTGGAGCTGCTGGGGTCGGGTTCGAATCCCGGTCAGGCATGGATGTTTGTGACTGTCAATAAATATTGTTATTTGTCTATGTGTTTGTGTCGTCTCTTTCTTTGTGTGTCTCTTGTGCTTGTGTCATTTCTGGGGCTTAGTACAATAGACTCAAAGTCGCAGTGCTTGGCGTTCTTGCCCCCCACCAAGAAAGTCATAAGTCAAGCTTTAATTAGTAATATATACAAACAATTCTTATGTAACATTACGAAAGAAACTTATGGAAGCTGAGGTTTTTAGAGAATTCTTAGAAACCTTACAGATTCTTTTTTAGAGTGTACCCTTTTGTTGCATAAAAAATGTAGAAAATTAAACTGTGTATAATGGGGCGACACAGCTTACGTAATCCAGCATAATTAGCCAGACAATATTTGTCTCAGTGATTAACTTTTCGACTATGAAAACATTAAATTTTACTATATCATAATTTATTTACCTTGTCTTTGTTTGAAAAAAATATAAAAAATTAAACACATACCTTTTGATAGCTAGATAGTTAAGTAACAAAATAATCTGTACTGCGAAATGCAGCACGTCTGGTTACCCCATACACTCTTAAAACGAACGAGCGATTTTAACTCAGTCTGAGTAATTTTCACTCCTCCAGTCTGGAAAATACACTTCTCCTCTTGGAGTGGATCCCTTGTGTGTTAAACCTCCGACAAGATCACTCCAAACGAGTGATTTTAACTCAGTCTGAGTTAATATTCACTCCTACTGGGCACTTCTCCTACTGGGGTGGATTTCACTCTTTTGTTTTAAGAGTGTATATGCTTCTAAATTTGAGCCTAGTGCACTTACTTATTTTGTCGATTCGCAGATACATGGCCATCATGCACCCCTTGAAGCCCCGCATGTCCCGCGGGACCACCCTCAACATCTGCGTGTGGATCTGGGTGTTCAGCATCCTCCTCTCCTTCCCCAACATCCTCTACTCCATGACCATCGTCGAGGAGTTCGCCTCCGGGGACACCCGCGTCATCTGCTTCATGTTCTGGCCGGACGGACCCTCCAACGAGAGCAACCAGGAGTACATGTGAGTGATATCTATATGCAGATATATGTGTTGATAGGCTCACGTGCCCAATACTATAGTCCATAAGATTAGAATGCAAGCTTGTCTTCCCCTATCCAATCGTTTAGTTTTCCAGGAAAAGGCATGACGGGCGATCTTTTCGTTTATCACCAATCCAATTTGGGCTTGGGGATGAGTTGCGATTAACCTCACAGCTGATCCTTAAACGAGATAGGTTTAGAACCTTACGCTGACGTCGGTTTTTTTTTGGGGAAATGCAGTGGGGGGGGGGAGGGATTCAAGCTTGCGCTGTCATCGTACGGAATATAGCCCTAGGAATAGAGTAATTACTTTAAAGAGGTGCCGGGCGATCCAACTTTGATTCATTGACCTCTTTTGAATGGTAGAAGCTGCAACAATGTTCTAGTAAGTCAAAGGGGAAATTAGTAATGTGAGGTGTTGATACTGTTGCCTGATGTCAGTCTCGGGAGTTGTGAAGTGTGCGCTTAGATAGCTTCACGTCCAATGGGGTATCAGGATCAAAACTGGGTAGGCCCAAATGGGGATCTGGGTGTTCAGCATCCTCCCCTCCTTTTCTCACATCCTCTACTCCATGACCATCGTGGAGGAGTTCGCCTCCGGAGACACCCGCGTCGTCTGCTTCATGCTCTGGCCGGACGGACCCTCCAACGAGAGCAACCGGGAGTACATGTGAGTGGACATACATATGACATATCCTGACTCAAACTCTCAAAAACTTATAATTTTTACCCTCCATTAAGCTTAATTACCTTTCAAATACCATTAATACCACTTACCATTTTGGCATCCCAATCACCCTGTCGCGACAAACAGCGGCGTTTCCACGGATCTTCAATGCATCACCCCGCCTACACGTTGACCTTTTAAAACCCTCTCTTATAACAAATTCCTAATCTCTGATAGGTCATAGAAGAATGAACATTGATAATCGTATAGCTGTGACGCACTTCTTAATGAGATTTCAAAATGTAAGGTTGTGTGCTTTCTGGCGGCCCGAGCTTCGGCTCCGGCCCCGTTCTTTACAAACGCTACGTATGCTTTCTTTACAATAAATCACAATTGGGCGCCCAATATTTCTTTCATTCTTAATTAACTAATTAAGAATTATACTTTCTTGTGTAATAGATATTGTTCTGTTACATACATTATAAAAAATACGCAACTATGCAATACTTATGTGATTGCAACGCAAGCTCGGCTTCCTCTACCCCATTGTTTGGTTTTCCAGCAAATGGAGTGAGGGGCCATCTTTTCATCTCCCCCACACCCTATTTGGTTTTGGAGAGAAGTTGTGATAAATCCCACAGTAGAACCTCAAGCTCCATTGGATTAACGCAGATGAACTTTGGTTTTGGAGACCCAGAGACATTCGAGCTCATTCTCCACTATATGCGATTATAAAGGAAATGTGCCAAGCAGAAATAATCTTTGTGCTTAAAAAATAATAAAGTTCATAGAACTGAAAAGTTTACGTAGGAAAAATATATGGTTATTCACGAAAAAGGAATTTTTAAAACTAATGGTCTAATGAGTTAACATTTTGCATTAAATTAAGTTTTCCTGAATTGGAACTGTGCAAATTTGTGAAATTTTCAATTGAATACAACTTCAGGAACTACAGTTAAACATTTAAATAAAGTTGTGGAAGTAATCATTAAAATGCGCGAGTATACTTTAAAGAACATTCCAATTTCTACAAATTCCATTTAACTTTTGTCAAGAACTTGATTTATATTTTAATATGCATATTTTATAATAAAGTAAGTTCAGCTATACCATTACTAGTTTGCTTGTAGTAAATTTACGTTGCCAAATATTATAATTCTAAGGCTAACAACTTATTACTATGGACCCAACTTGTACTTATTTTGTATAGAACATAGATAACTTACGAGTTATAAGAGTTTATTAGAAAATCACTAAATCACTATTAAGCATACGCTACTAGTTACCATCTATGAGTTGTTTAGTTTGAATCGAATACTACTCTTGTTTTTAAAATACAGGCGCAAAATGCAAGAAGTATAATAAGTAATCAGATAACATCCTTCTACTACAATTTTATACTATTTTTAAAATATAATTTTAATAAATGTTAATAATATTTATAGTGAAACAAGAAGTTTTAAAACAACTAATACTGATATTAGTTTAAAGTTAACTTAGTAATATCTCAAATAAAATAATAACTAGGTGTTTGTACATAGACTGACACCTATAACTGCATCCGTACAAAAATCACACACTTTAGGAAAAAAAAAACCGTTGAGCATAGCAATTACTTGTAATTTTAAGTTTTAAGCCAAAAATTAATTTTGTTATTGTTTTCTTTCACAAACTTAATTTGATATTCAATATCATTTGCTAAATTTATTTGCAGTGTTTAAAGAACAATTATGAACAATTATTTGGGTCATTTACGACGAAAATTTTGCGGGCGATAAAGTTGTTTTGATTAGTTTTGTTAAAAAAAATAATGAAAATTTAAATTCAAAATAAAAACCACCAAGCAAGCAATTCATCACCGTCAAATAATCTCTCAACTGTGAGATTTTCCAGTACTTTCTGAAACGCAAAAAACTTCAAAAATAAATAGCATTGAGAATAAATGCATTCTGACGAATTTTTTTTAGACTTGTACTTTAATAAGCAAAGAAACGTAAATTAGAACTAACCAGATTTGTCAATGAAAAATAATGGATCACTGTGTTCTTTTTTCTTAGTAAACAAATAATGAAAATAAAACATTGACTTGTGTATTATGACGTTTTTTCCCCGAGAATAATTAATTTCGAATAAAAAAAATTCTCATGCAATTGTGGATGTGGAAACAGCTGTTTGAATGACGACGAATTAAATTACAATGCTAATTAAAGAGGTATACCGTCTGCAGAAAGTTAGACAGATGACCATCCGACAGACAGACAAAAAGGTAGAAGATATAGCTTATTAAATTGAAAACAAAATTTTATTAAAAAAAAATCATTCCTATAATTTTTTTCCAGAATCTCAATTAATAAAAATCTTCAGTTAAATTGTGGAGACAGACTAAATTCCTCTAAAAAGGAGGCCAAATGATTATTTTCGACCAATCAAAAAACTTAGTGAAATATGAGAAAATCATTTTAACAATTAGCCCGTAGAGTATTGTCTCGACAAATATCCAAGAAGTTCATTTGCATTCGCCAATAATTATTTTATTTTCATTTTTCGTAAAACAAAATCCAAATGGAAAGATAACTTACCAAATTTCTACAAAGAATATAGAAAATAATACTCAAATTGTATTTTTCTATTCAATCTTTATTTTGAAAAAAAGTAAGGATAAGTATTCAAACAAATAAAAAACTAATTCTAATGTGAAGGAATTAAAAACAAAATTGCAAATTGAAATATGTTATTCATAATTTGTGTGAATTTTGCCAAACAATGCAAAGAATAAAGAATTTTACTATGTAGTAATTTTTTTAACAATTAAATAATCTTTGATATGGAAATTTGAGTTTATGATGGAATGGCTTTATTTTAAATCAACTGTTTTAAACAACTATAGAGCATGTATCAGAAAATTATATATAATTTTAAAAAAATTACAGACCATTTATAACTAGCATTAAAAATTAGTTACTCTTTAAAAAAAATATTTATAGTTAAAATTAACTTTTTATAATGTATAAAATAAGTCTATATACCTTATTTACTTAATTGAATATAATAGTTTTATGTGTGAATAAAAAAATACCTTATCAATGCTTGGCTTATCGAGCAAAATAAGTTCATTTAGTAGTAACATAGTTTATATAAAATAAAGCCTATATTACCGAAACAAAACCTTCCGAAAATAATGTGACTGTCATACAAAATATTTCGTATTTTCGCATAAGTTTACACACACTTTTTGTCCAAACAAGCCTGTCAAGCGGGCAACCTGTTCTATGTTACCTGGTGTTATCTAGTGCATGCTCCAAGTAATTTGTTTTGTTTCAAGTTGTCAATCTATGAAAGTGTTTTCTACATAATACATTCCACTTACATGTTTTTTGTCGAGTTTTTCAATAAACAGTAAATGAAAATTGTAAGTAGTAAACAAATGATTTATTAATAGTTGAATTTAAAAAGTATTGTTTCCATGTTATTTATGATGACTTATATACGCAAATTAGATAACCTGTGGTTTGTATGGCATATTACGAAAAATTTGAAGGGAAAAAAAACGACATTTAGCCCTTTCAATCCCAGTGATGCCATTTGTTATCCTGATGTTCCTGATAATTAAAAATAATAATAATAAGGCTGACATCTATTGAGATTATAAAAATATTTTCTGATAAATAAATGTTTGAAGAATCGAATGATTTGCTTTTTGATATCATAAATGGCTATAGACGATCAGGAAAAAAATCTAAAATGATGATGCCAAATTGTCATTGGGACTGAAAGGATTAAACACATAATATTAACGAAATCCTATAATATTTCGGCAAAAAAAAATGTAATTTGTTTACTCAGGTGTTCTAATATTGTCTTTATATTTTTATGTAATTGCTTCAAGGCCATATCTGATTTAAACTTTAAAAGTATAAAAAGTCCTGAATTATTTGTACATTCTCCAAAATTTCATTTCGTGATGAGTAATTAACTCTGAACCCTCTCTCTCTGTCTCACTCTTACTATATGATATCCTTTATCAGCACCAAAATCCTTTAACCGTACATTGTTATTTCACAGATTCAAATATACTCATCCATCAAATTCACTCATCTGCAAACATAATCTGATTAAAAGTGAATCTCAGGGAAAAAGTTTCGTAGACAGGTATTCTAAAAGGCATTAGCTCATTTACTACGTTGGGTATCAATTTCTACACCGTCCCAGCTGGGACTGTGATTTTATCAGAGGCCTTTGTGTATGTTCAGATCTCTCACTCCCAGAGAGTTAGGAATAAGATGGAAATGCTTGGCGAGATATGCAGTGAAGTCGTTAGAAAGTCGCCAAGAAACCCTAGTAACCCCCCCAAAGTTTAATTGGTTGGTTGGTAGACATGTATTTTCAGGTTTGTGTTCTTGGTTAGAGATCCGCTTATAAACCTTCGTCAGGTAAGACAGACACAACACACACATAAGTGGATCCATTTAATTTCTAGAGACAGAGGCCAACTGGAGGATCCCCAGAATTGACTTGTCTATGCCAGAGGTATTGGGAACTTGGAGGTTAGGTTTGAATTACCGCCGCACTGGAGCTACACGAGGGCTATTGGCGACGGGCGTCGTATTTTAGAACCACAGTCAGGTGACGAGCCAACACCTGCATAGGCACCCAACGCAACCGTTAAGGGCGACATCGTACGCAGCGTTAGGACTTTGAAGGATATTTAACGTGCACTCCCTTGCACGGGGTATTATTCGTCGGACATTTTTGGCTGCACGGACCGTTTATAGGTCGGCAGCTATTTTGGCGATGCCCGGACCCGAACCTGGGACCTTCCGCATGCTAAGCGAGTGCTTAACCGACTGGGCTCCCCAGCCCCGGGAATTTGGAGGACTTTGTGACTACGACGGATTTAACGTGCTCCAGTCACCATTAGCGCACCAGTCTTCGGAAAGCAGTGGGTCTCGAACTCGCACGGCCACCAATACCGGCAAGCCCAAAGTTTAGTTTATTTTAGTTTATTCTGAATTTTCGTCGCACTATAGCTGCACGAAGGCAATTGGCAAAGGACGCCCTAATTTAGAACCACGGTAAAGTGACGAGCCGACACCTGAGTAGGCACGCAACTCACCCATTAAGGGCGACATCGTACGCAAAGTTGGGACTTTGAAGCATGTTTAACGTGCACTCCCTCTACATGGGGTAATATTCGTTGGACTTTTTTTTTGGCTACACGGGCCTTTTATAGGTCGGCAGTTATTTTCGAGATGCCCGAACCTGCGAACTCCCGCATGAAAGGAGGACGCCTTAAACGACTAGGTTCCCCTGCCCATAGTAAGCCCAAACAAACCGTTTACTTAGAGTTAGTTTATGATGAGAAGCATGCTTTTTTTTCTTCTTCGGCACTACAGCCTTCTTAGTGTCAGGTCTCTTTCAGGTCTCATTATCTTCTGTCGTCTGATCTGTAAAGGTGTCCTATCCATCTAATACGATTTGCTTTAATGATATGGATGATATCTTGTTGCTTACAGATTTTTTTGTAAATCTCAAAATTGTAAAGGGAGCGCCACCTATTATTTTTGTTTAGCGCCGAAAACTCTTATCATGACTTTTCTCTTTAAAATACAGCCAATTTGTTTTCTTCTGATTTTATGAGAGCCCAACACCCACTTCCATACGTCACTTCCATTGTAATTTTTTAGAGAATCAAAATTCTCCAAGTCGACGTAGTAAAGCCAACACAAACACAGGAACATATAGTTAACCACTGTAAAATATTTCCTAACAATTCCCCGAGTTCGTTTGTTTGGGTTTACTACAGGGTGAGGCAAACAAAAGTGGCCCCGGTCTAGAGATAGGAATACGTTGAAATTCTTGGCGAGAAAAACTCTTGAAGCAGCCCGAAACCTGTTTTTGCATTGGTTGGATCGGAAAAGCTTCACATTAGAGCTACTCATAGACTAGTGGCGAGTTCATATCTTAGTTCTTATTGTATGAAGACGTCCCATAATGCAAATTTTGTGTCTTGCAATCAATTTAATGTTTTTATTAACAAAAACAAAAATTTCCGATCCTTTAGGATAAATAAAGACCAAAATAATCACTAGCGGGAACGTTTCTTGATCAGCTCAACAAACCTTGTTCATATTTCATTTCAACTTTCTTCTCAAAACATAGCGTAATTGCCGGCAAATAAGTCGCCAAGCGTTTGTTTGGGCTTAATATTGAAGCGATCAATAGCTTCAGTTAACAAACCCGTTTTTGTATTGGTTTTTGACTTGGCAACATTTCTGTCGTATTCTTATCTCCACTTTGGTTCCACTTTTGTGTGCCTCACCCTGTACAAAGCGATCGATAGCTTCACGTAGCAAACTTGTTCTTGTATTGGCTTGAACTCAGCAGCATTTCCATCTTCCTCTTAACTCTACGTTCACACCGTTGTTGTGCTATGCCAGACGAATGCCTTGACAAATAACGACCTCATTTCCATAGAAACAATTAGGGATGCAGGAATTGGGTACAAATGAAGGACCTGTTAAAACGTTGTAGTAACTGGCGGGCTTATATAGGGTAAATAGCGTGAGCTTAAGAATTGGATGACTGCAATTTCATAAAAATCAGTCAACCGTTAATTAGTTAATTACAAAGGAATAGTTAGTCTTCTGTTTAAGCAAGATAATATGGAAATTAAGAAATTAATAGTGGGAAAAATTGAATAGTTACGATTTGTAAATTTTTCCAAACAATTATAACCAATTTTAATACAAAATACTTAAGAAAGTGATTTTCAAATTAAGGTTTAAGATATATGGACGTTGGTTACTTTATCAGACAAAAAAAATATAATTTAGTTTGATGGCCAGAATAGCCTAGATGGTGCCACAAAAAAATTCTCTCAATTCTGGGGAATAAGCTGAGTCTGCTAATGATTATCCACTAATAAGGCAACTACGTTGAAAAAAAAATAATTTAGTAAAATGATTTCAGTGTGAAGAACAGAATAAATCTAAATTACAGTGTAACAATCAAAATTTTTCTTAGGGGAGCCTAGATGGTGCCACAAAAAAATTCTTTCAGTTCTGGGGAATATGCTGAGTCTGATGATGATTATCCGCTAATAAGGCAGCTACGTTGGAAAAAAATAATTTAGTAAAATGATTTGTGTGAAGAACAGAATAAATCTAAATTACAGTGGAACAATCAAAAATTTTTTTAGGGGATCAGTTTTTTGTTTCTTTTTTTTCAAAAGCAAGAAATCGTCACTTCAAATATTTAAAATTGTATAAAAGAAACGTAAAGAAAGAAAAATGTTAAAATCAAACTTAATTACATGCAAAAATAGTAAAATTACATTTTAGACAAATATTTTTAATGTCACTTTAAATTACAACGTGAGTAATAAACTTTAAAATTTATTGGCAAATGACTTTGTTTCTAGAAAGTCAAAAACTTTTGCAAAAGTTATTTTAAACTAATTTCTTCCACCTTTTTTACTTTATATTTTCTGAAGTATGTCCAAAATATCGTTTTTAAAAACTAGAGTTTTTATTCTTGTAACCTTTATACTAAAATGTAGAAATAGAAATTTAGCGTTTTTCAAGAAAAAGTTTTAATAGTTTTGCTCACTTATATTAGTTTGTTTTACATTGCTTTCTTACTTATTATAATAAAAAGTATGTAATTCAGTAAACGTAAAACTAAACAAATACATTTAAAATTCGTTTTTGCCTGTATCTGTTAATTATTTGATTTGTTATTTTGTTTTACATGCATAACTTTATGAACATCCTGATTACAATAACTTTGCTGAAGGCAATCTAAGTATATCCCTATTTCATAAGACATTGATAAATGGCAAGAGAACCCATCATTATTGCTAATGGCGTACTTACTTGATAGTTAATATGACATCCATTAGGGCTGAAGATACCTGACCGACGACATCTTTGATATTTAGTGCTTCAATCATAATATTTAGTGCTTCAAACTCCTTAGCCTTTATACATTGTCAAAATCTGTACAATTGGTAAGTGTTAATTTTAATACAATAGCGCTACTATTATGGGAAAAGTACCATTAAAGGTGCCTAGTATCTGCTTAATTAAAGTTAAAGTGAAAGTATTTTTTTTTAATATTAAGAACACGTTTTAAAATTCTTATCTTTATTATCTTTTTATCCAATGAATTTTCACCTCAAGAAAAAAAACTTTAGTTAACTTTCAATGACAAAAATTGTGTTTTTTTCAGTTATCACAAGTTGTATTGAAACAGTGCGAACTCATAATAACAATTCATACTTAGCACAAAATTTGAAGAGCTTAGTGGAAGAACGTGCAAAGTTACAAAATAATGAAAAAGTTCAAAAACTTTAATGTTTTTAGATTACACTTAAAGATCCGTTGAAAGCGGTACTCGCAAGCCGTAAAAAATTATTGAACATAAAGTTTATGAAAAAGGGGACACTTGTTATCATTAAATAAGTCAGTAAGATGTTCATTGGCACAACAATCTTTATTTTTCAAATATGTCACTTTTCAAGTTATTCCACTGACCTCTTCGTTGTTTTTGTTGTTTCTAATCCCATGTGTGTAGCGGAGCTACACCACCTCCATGAAACCAAAAATGTCCAAAAACTCCATGAACAAAAGCGGGTTGCTCAGGATGTCAGCAGTCGAGAACTACAAGCAATTGAGTTTATGTTCTGGAGATGCCTGGTCGCCGCTGCAAATGTGGCACCCCGGCAATTTTTCCTCTCCCTGTTGGAATACTAGAGATTTGGTTTGGCCACTTAAAACATGAGAGAAAACTGTACTCTTAAATTATTCTTAAAACTCTTAAATTGCGTTAAAGGAGCTGCGTGCATCTGTTCTCCCGAAATTAAGTTCAACATCTGCCCTTCAATGTTTCAGATATATAATAAGTTTTAATATATTTTAAGGTACACTAAAATAAACGCTGTAACTTTATTTCAGAAAACAATACAGTTCGCAGTTTTATTGTCAAACACTCATGGATAAAATAATCGTTTTCTCTCTCGATCGTCAGTTGTGTTAAAACAACACAAATTTGTGTCCGTATCCGTATGTAATCAACACAATTCTTGTATTAAAACAAAACAATATTTTATAGTTGCAATTTTTACACACTACGTGTTTAACTTCTGCAATGTGAATACAAATAGTTCAGATTTAACCTTCTGACCTAAAACATTATGACATTAAGTTGATAAGACGTGGACGATATTGCTATTTACGGTCGATTCACAGTGCAACTTTTGTTGAAGCTGGCATTATGAATAGCCAAATTGTAATCAATTCTAATTGAATAGTATCTTAAGAAGCTTAACTTTGACCTATATTTAGAACAAAAATTATCCTACATAATAGCTTGGTAAGCTTCATTTTCTTCATCGAAATAATTTATTTATGTTTAAAAAAAATTTCACGCTTTGTTAAAATGGTTGTATATATATATTTCTTTATTAATATTTTAACTTTAATTTTTTAATAGGGTCATTGAATTGTAGTTTTTATGATCTTAAATGTAATATTTCTTCAATTTCGAATGGTTAATCAAATATTCAGCAATATCCTACATTAAATAGATTTCACTTTTGACATTTTTTTTAAATAAGGAAAATATCCATTTTTTCTTTAAAAATAGCTTTTGATAAGCTAGACACAGGTTGTGTTTGTATATGCTATTTTTTAATGTTTAATTCCTAGGTTATTTTTATGCATTATATTATCCTTACTTTGGAACTGATTTTCTCACAATGCATAATTTTTTTTAAAAAAATTTAGATGCGTGTTTTGCGCACTATTGTTTGTATCCAAATGTATTTGGAGGCAACTAATTTAATGTGTTCAATTTTATCAATGATTTGTTATACTAAAAATATGACGAATATGTATGCTACCTAAATTTTAACTGTTAAATTTTCGCACACATGTAAATGGCATAAAAGTCATTGCCGAACCATGTCATTGAAATCAACTATTTTGTCATCACACATAATTTACTATTTTAACTTATCAATAAGATTAATTCTGTCTGTACTGATTATCTAGTAATGACAAGGCAGCATATTTTTCAACATCTTGTGGTGACATGGAAATGAATTTATCCATGTTAATCCCAGACTTCTTTTGGACCATGACATCATTTTTGAATGATGTCATGGAATTGATCTCCATTGATCCTGGGATAAGCCATAACGATATTATTTAACTCTATTATTGTGAAACTAAATAACGTAATTCTTTAGCAACGTTAATTCACGGGGTCAAAAGTATTAAAAAAAGTTTTGATAATATCATAAGTTTTCCTTTGTTTCAGCATTGATAATACTGAGTTAGCGAAAAAAAAAGGATACTAGACTTATCTAATATTAGTTGTTTTGGCTAGATTTCGATCCGCTTGCATATACATTTTTAAAATAAATGGCAAAAACGGTTTTGCCCAGAAATTTATCTAATTTTAAATAGTCCATAGAATGTTAGTTTAAACGACTCAAAATCGAGTAATTTTCTGCTTTTTGTTTTGTTTTTCTTTTGATTTGAATGTGTGTTTTTTTATTTTTAAAAAAGGTTTACGTGTTTTTCACACATTTTGTTGCAATTTATGTACCAGAAGTAATAATGCACCAGAAATGATGCAGAGGTTACAATTGGCTAAATTGGCCTATTTTGCTATTTTTTACATTTCTTCTAGCAATCCCCACCAAAGTAAGTTTAAAAAAAAACCCATCACTTTGAGATAATACACGCGTAAAGCAATACACAAAATTTCGTATCTGTAACATTTGAATTAGGCAACCAAGCTTATAAGATCAAAGAACTTTATCCAAAACCCATTTCCTTCGAAATGAGATTCCAAACGAGACAGTTAGATATCACAGAGATATACATGCAGCAATTAACTGGGTCCCTTCTACATTACCCATTGACTAATACCCACACAAATTCCTTTGTGGGTGTAGTTACTAGAATATTGTCATAGATCGATGCTGGTAAAGTCCTTCCTTTGATTTGGTTGTAATCTGATAAGGCTAAACGCCGCGCGAATGCGAGTACTTTATAAACGCGAGATGAATTGCAAACATTCTTCTGTAAATACAGTGTGGAATGTAATGAAATTTCGATCCCGTGTTTGTTAAAACTAATTTAATAAGTGTCCTCGTGTAGCTAGTTTCAATGTTTAAATGCGAATATTTTAGTTGTGTTATGGTGAATTTTATTTTCATTTTACTGATAAAGGGAGTAAATTTTATTTAGTATTTAAAAGCAGTAGAAACTCTAATGTGTGTATTTGTTTGTTTGAGAAATATTGTTTGGTAATATCGATTAAAAAATTATTTTCTGCATATTTTTACATTCAAATTTATGCAATTATAAAACTTTTAACTGTTTTGATTTTAGCCTAAAAGCTAAATAGCTTGAAGACTGAGTTCGCAAAATGGATTTCTAATGTTTTAAAATTTAATCTCTACATCAATTAAAGTTTAACTTAAAAATATTCTTGTTTACTAATATGTCGTATTTGTGCATACGATGAGGGGATATGAGTAATCCGTTGACAGTGAAGTTAAGCCTTTTTCTCATAAAATTAATCTATAGAAGATTAGAAAATACTTTGTGGGGTTTATAAATATTTCTGACTATTAATATTATTATTATTATTATTCGATTTTTATTATTATTAAATTTATTGTAAAAAAACATCGAATGGTTTTAATGAATGCAAAAGAGTTGAATCAATGAAGAAAAGTATATTCAAAATTTAACAAATAATGCTTTTATTATATCATTCGAATCGATTGTCATTCAGTGGTGCTTCTTAACAACTGGCATTTCGAGCCGCAACATATGATTACAGGACACAAAGTTTTGCAAATAAAGAATGCAGTTGCAAAATACACATTCTCCGAAGCAAAACAAATGGTCCTACTTGTTCATTTAAGACACCGAAAAAATAAAGTTACACCTTTCGAAAATCGTTAATGATCTGACCAGACCTTATATCACACTGTCAAAAATTGTGTGCTTTCTTTTACCACAATAATGTTACCTAGTTGCTCCTACGGCTGTGTGGTGAAGTGTTTCACCATATTTTCGGTATTGGGTTGAACAGTTTCTCAATTTTCGGTTTCCAAAACTTGAAAAATGGTTCGATTGAATACCGGAAATATGGTAAAACATTTCACCACACAGCCGTTGTAGCTACTAGGAACCATTATTATGGTGAAAGCAAGCACACATTTTTTAACAGTGCAGTTAGGCTTTGGAGAATGTGGGTTGTGCAATTACACTTATCCAGATTTACTCTTTTTCTTGAAAATATCCCCCTCCCCACTTATAGGTTGAGCATAAAGAAAACCCCCTTTTTTTAATGCTGGACATGTATGCTCAAACCGTGATGGGGCTTGAATAGCACCAATATATCAAGAAAACGTGTTTTCTTAGCGTAATTGTAACAAAATACTCTCTTGAAAATATCCCCATTCCCCACTTATAGGTTGAGCATAAAGAAAACCCCTTTTTTTTTAATGCTGGGCATGTATGCTCAAACCGTGATTGTGCTTGAATAGCACCAATATATCAAGAAAACGTGTTTTCTTAGCGTAATTATAACAAAATACTCGGTAACATTATCTTTTAAACAGTTTTTTTTACCAGATTTTATTCTTTGCGTTCATGCAATTTGGGATTCTAGTAAAAGGATGGATTCTAGTAAAAATGTGCAGACTATCATGCATTCATATCATACACAGTTTTTTTTTACCAGATTTTTTTCTTTGCGTTCATGCAATTTTGGATTCTAGTAAAAGGATGGGTTCTAGTAAAAATGTGCAGACTATCAAACATTCAGAGTTCAATCTTTGAAGCACGATTGCAAGCAAACAGGTGTTGAATAATGTCTGAAGACAAGACATGATGCATTTCTATTCCAATCACGTCCGCTGCAAGAAATAAAACCCTTTAGTTGGGATCTTTTTTTCTCACACATTATGCATTAGGTTTGAATTCGTAACGTTATTTGACTCCAAATGCGGAATTTCGTATGATTGGACCAAGAACCAGAATATGTAAGGATAACGAGAAGGAATACTTGGTAAAGCTAAATTATGTATAACATTGGGATTACTCGATAAACAATTGTTTATTTTCTCAACTATGTACATCTAATTTCATGTAATTTAAGATTGTCATGAGATTAGTAGTAAAATGACAGAATAAATGCATTGATCTAGTTTAGGAATTATTTTCTTTGATATTCAGTTACGTTGAATACTCGTATTTACACTCTTAAAACAAACAATCCTAATTTAACTCAGTCTGAGTGAATTTCACTCCTCCAGACTGGAAAATGCACTTCTCCTTTTGGAGTGGATCCTTTGTGTGTTAAACCTCCGACAGGATCACTCCAAACGAGTGGTTTTAACTCAGTCTGAGCTAATATGCATGCCTTTACGGTGTCGAAAATGCACTTCTCCAACTGGAGTGGATTTCACTCTTTTGTTTTAAGAGTGTATATCAAAGATTCGATCCATACCACCACATTGAATCTTATCTATAAATATATATAAAAAAAACTTAAACCATTAAACTATCACAAAATGAAAATAGGAATGTATAATAACGTATCTTAATATTTTTAACTTTATAAATTGGTATGAAAACATCAAGAAATCAGGACAGTTATTTGTTAGTAACTTGTGCATAGTAGTATAGAGTTTTATGTTTGGTCATTGTTTCGGATTACTAAAGTGAAAGTTTGTACAATAAAGGTAGGGGAATGGCGTGCAGCGAATAAGTTGATTTTTATATTCACGAAAAAACTAACTTCCAACCAGATTCAACTTAGGAATAATTGCATTAAAAATAAAAAGTACATAAGTAAACCTTTTTTTAAACTTCATCAACCTAAGTTGGGTAAATAGAAATATGTTATGTAGAAGATCCTTCCGCGGATGTAAAAAGTTCCATAAGTTATTTGTGAATCCATCCAGAAAACATGTTTGAAACATTAATGTCGTTTAAGGTGTTACAGATTTGAATATTATTATAGAAATTAAGGCAATTTTTTCAGAGTGAAAAATGCATTTTGGTTAAATTGTAATCAGATCATTTTGTATGTAAATATTATCTTACAAGAGTTTCCAACAAACGGACCAACAACGATTTTTCCTCTGCCTTTTAACTCTTGTTTTTACGCAAGTTTTGGTTTCACGGAGTGTAGCCTTTATTTTCTCCAATACTACAAATTGTGTCGTTACAATGAAACTTCTTAAACTAAAATTTATGATCCCACACACACAACTCACTCCTACTCAACTAAAAACCTTTTTTTTAAAAGTAATTACCTTTACTTGTCGTAATTTTACCAACGCTGAAATTAAATTCTATCTTGAATATTTCTACTGTTCAAGAGTTTTTCTTAAGTAAACTTCATAATTAAAGAACAATATTTATTTAATAGTTTTGTAAATTATAAATTCCACTATTTTACAATACTTTTGTGTCTGGCTGTAAAAGTATTATATTCAATTAAACGCCTCTATATAAGCTCTCTATTTAATTAAGAATACAAGCCGGATAGCAAATGAGATATTAATTTTGTCTATCTATCTATATAAATAGACTATCTATATTGTCTGAGGTTTAATATCTTATTGTTAACATAAAAAATTAAGATTCTGCTATATATTTTATTAAACAAATTTTAATGTAAGCAAGCTGAAACAAAAATAAAACATTCGACCTTAAACTATACGAAACAAGATTAAAATTGCATTGACTGAATTAATAAATATTTATACATTATTTATTATAACCACTTATGTTAATGCTAGAAGCAAAAGTATTGGAACACTAAATAAGTTCCAAAAACAATAAATCTCAAATTTAGAATATCATGTCTTGCTTTACTACCGAAACTTGTTTAGCACTTCAAATTAAAATAAGATATTTAGAAACTGATTATAAAATTGGTATTTCAGATACATTTTAAATAAAATTATGGAAAAACTAAAATAAATATAATTTTTTTTTCAATACTTAACAGTTTTTAAATGAAGAAAACTTAACCAGGACAAGAGAGAAGAGTGCTCTACGAATTGAATGCTTTTTTTTTTTTTATTGTCTCAGACTTGAAATTGAAGCTTAAGGAGCTTACTTTTTACGTTCGCTTTTATTGATCAAGGATCAAAGAACACTTTTTTGAAATCTTCACTTTTCACGTAAAAGTAAGTGATTGAATAAAAAGCAAATATTGAAGTTCTGCAAAATGTCGTGATTCTATTCGTATATATTCATATGATTTAAAGTATTTTTATTAAACATGACATTGATTTTAAAATATCGCTGTAGATTATATCGTATAATATGTACTTTTAAGAACGTTATGTCAGATAGATATCAAAGGTTTTAAAATTGATATTTATCTGACAGTTATCATAGTATCCCAAAACAATCATTGATGTCACTTAAGTTTTAGTGCCAATAATTTTTAGTGTTACTTTTTTAGGACCATAAACTTGAATAAAGATAGAAAATAAGTCTATTTCAGAAAAATCATTCGCTATTTTAAAAGCTACTTGTATTTTAGTAAAATTCATAATCTGCTCAGTTTCTTTTCATTGTAAATAATGTATTTAGGAATTTGAAAATAGTTTTAAAAATTTTTAAAAAACCTATTTTGAGAAAACTTAATTTAAAAATTTTCCAACTTCTGAAGAAAAATACAAGTATAAACACTGGTAAATTGTATGAATAGTACACAATAAAATACTGTTATAAAATGATATTTATATTGCTCTGATACCGTACAACCACATCCATGGAGAAGCCTAATCATGAGTTATGAAGAGTACAGTGAAAAAACCCTTCATAGACGGAGAATTTTCCGTATTGGGGTCAGCATGGTGAGTAGTGGCGTCTGGAAACAGGTTTCTCCCTTGGTTGTTCTTCCGTGGTTTAAGTGTCAAGTTATTGGCAAGCGTGAATCTCGAGCATAAAGATAGTAAACCACTGCGCCGCGTGATAAGAACCAAGGCAAATCTGGTTTCTTCACCCCAGATTAGGCGATGGCTCACTACCTATGCTAAGCAGATCTGATGCAGACAGATCATTATGCAATGAAGGGGTTCTTCCCCAGCATTCTTTAAATGTCATTTTTTGAGCAACTTGTATTTTTACTAAACAGCACATTTTTATCTGAGCATAGTGGAACTAAGTCTGCTAAAAGTTTCGAAAACATTCGAACAACCCATTAAACAATAATAATTAAAATTGGTTAAAATATACTTAAGGGGACACGGTACCACTTAATTTTTTTTGTTGACATTTTCACTATAAATTGTTGTTTTATTTGTTCAACCTTTATTTAAAAACAATATATATGACATTTTTTTAATTATTTAAATTTTTAAGTTATTTAAAAAATACAATTTTTAAAAACTTTTTTTTAAATGCTAAGGCATTTTAAATACAAATATTTTAACACATTTTTTTTCCTCATGTACTTTAATCTATTTTACACAAGAATTGGCATTCAAATTTGATTTATCTTTAGTAGTTATTTTAGAAAAATTTTTATCTAGAAAATCAAATTTTTTTTTAGCATATTTGGAAAATTTCGTTAAGTATTATTTATATAAAAATATTATTGTTGCAAACAATTTTTAATGCCAATGCTTGACGTCTACATATTTGACAGACCACAAGCAAAATTCTTATGAATGTTAAAAAAATAAGTAAAACATTTTGGAAACCTTATCATCAAGAAAAAAATAAATACCGAGAAAACACATTGAGAGTTTTCTTTCCTTTGTGAAAACGTTTGGAAAAAAATGAATAACTTTTTTTAAATATGGCAGTACTTTTGAAACATTGTAGACTTATTTAGAAGTTTTCAAACTTGAATTTAAGCGAATAAAAAAATTCGCAAGTTTTCCAATTTTGAGGTACTGGTTTTTTGAGGTTTGAGGTACCCCAAAAAACTAGCACTGATATATTAGAAAACCCAGAAGAGTTACAAAGTAAGAGTTACTGTTTCATTCAGTTACCAATACAATCATATCCATTTCAAAAGCTAATCAGGTTTTCTTTTCAGCTACAACATCGTGATTTTGATTGTGACGTACGTACTTCCCATCACCTCCATGACGTTCACTTACTACCGAGTGGGCAAGGAACTGTGGGGGAGTCAGAGCATCGGAGAATGCACCCAGAAGCAGATTGAGAGCGTCAATTCCAAAAGAAAGGTACCGTATTACAAAAGTTAAAAATTCGGTGCTAGGTTTCACTAAAAATATGGTTCCTAGTAGCTGCAAAGGCTGTGTGGTGAAAAAAACTATTTTCTCTGCCACATTTCCCCGGCTGTATGAATATTTTTGCAGGATTTTTTTTAAATAATAAATGTAGATAATTTACAGGTCTTTATAATACCACTTTTTAAAATTGCTTCGAATACTTTTTATCAAATTATTTATTCAATAATTTTAAGAAAAATTCGAACCAATTTCAAAAAGTGGGATTGTCGGGACATGTAAGTCAGCTACATTTATCACATAAAAAAAACCGTTTGTAAAAATATTGTCGGAGAAATATGGCAAAGAAAATATTTTGTTCTCTATTGGATTAACACTGATGCACTTTGCTTAGAAGACCCGCGATCCAGCACGCCCATTCCCCTTAATAGATTATTGTTTCCAAAACCAGAAAAATTGTTCAACTGAATACCGAAAATTTGGTGAAACATTTCATCACACAGCCATTGCAACTACCAGGAACCATTATTATAGTTAGAGCAAGCGTAAGCTTTTTAACAGTGTATATAACTGTAGTGTTTAATGTTTAACCCTCTAATGCATACTGTTACCGTTTGGTAACAAGTAACAAAATCAACTTTACTCTATTAAATTAGAGCTCCTCCTAGACAAATCTGTGTTTTTTCATCTATTACATTTCTTTTTAAAGTTTTAGTTACTAATAATCCTCATAGATGACTGTAGTAAAAGTGTATTCAAAATTAAAGAGTGAGGTTATTAACTTTTGTGAAATTACGTTTTTGTCAGTATTCAAAGAATAATAATAGTAGTACTAAATACTAATAAATTGTTTTGAAAAATTAATCTTAGTTAAAAAGGGTTATTTTGAAATATATTTAGTAGTTTTCTAGCCATTATTATCAAAATTGGAATTTTGCGGTTGGTTTTTGTCATATGGAAATTTTTAAAAAAAAATAAAATTATTTAAATTATAATTATGTTAAATTTTTTTTGTATTTTTCCCATAATGTGTGAGTATTAAAGATATATTTATATTTTTTTCGGATGAAAATAAAAATTCATGCATAAGAGGGTTAATTCGTTTTTTCTCATGAAAATATCGGTGATTTTTTAGTTAATATATTTTTCCAAAACAAGATGAGCATGTTAAGTAAAATTAGAATGCACACTTTTATTAGTATATTAATAGAGAAACCTATAATAAATTTTAGATTGCACAAAATTAAAAAAAAACTGAAGCGTAGTAGGAATTTGAAAATATTAAAAAATTTGATGAGTTTTTTTAATTTTGTCAAAGAGCAAAAAAAAAAATGCAAAGATTTTTTTTGGCTAAAAAGTAGAGCTTATAAATGTTGCTTACGTAGAAAAAATATTGGATTCAGCAGGTGCAAAAGTAAAGAAAAAGTTATGCAAGGTACAGACCTTAAAGTTTCACAATCTGTCGAGTGTTTTGTCGAAAAACAGAAAAAAAAAGTTTTTGGTCAAATTTTAAAGGTAATGGCTTTACTAGTCGACACGATATTGAATTGTCAACTCTCTGAATGTATCCACTAATGGAATGCCAAAATAAAAATATGAAAAATTAATTGTCGAAATTTTATCATGAAATATTGATTGAAACCATCTTTTACTGAAGGGCTGATATCAATGTCAGTCATTTTAGTCAACTTTATATCGACCATTGAAACATTGAATATAGTTGAATCTCGTTAATGTATTGTATATTTAAGCACTAAAATTGAATTTACCTACATTGAGATTCTCATAGATAACTAAAACTTTATTTTTTCAATGAAGTGGAATTTGTGGTTTTCTTACAATGAAATTCTTATATGGAAGCAAAAGGTAAAAAATATTGAATGCTTTCTTTTATGAAAGCAATAGGTAAAAAACATTGCATAAGTTGACGATTAATTGATGTGTTAAGTTAAAAACTCAAAAATTGGTGATGTATTTTTTGGAAAATCCTTTTGTAAGTGTCTAAAAAAGAAAAATTTTGGTTGAATAATTTTTACATACACCATGTATTTTATGTTTCTTCTAGGTGCCTTATTTTGAATGTCTTTTATATTCTTAAAAAGACTAAGCAATATAAGCCATAAAATATTATTATATTAAGATTAAGCTCTTTATTTTTTAAACAAAATCAAGGAATTTTTACTTGCATATGTTTTCTTTTTGAAGCTAATCTAAACAAAAAAGTTGGCCTTGCAAAAATGTTTTAAATTAAAACTAAAGACTTAAAGTTTAGAAATTGCTCTTGTTTATCATGAAGCTATTTTAAAGTAAAAAAAAATCTTACGGTTAAGTAAGATGCAAGCATTACGTAAATCCCTGAATTTTTTTTTTATAAAACTTCAAGCCATTTAAAGCCAAACATAGTTTTTACAGAATCACATTTGTCTTGCAGAAGCTGTAATTAAAAAAGTTTAAAGAATGCTTTGAATTTTCTTCGAAAACCCAAATGTTAGTAAAATATGTTTATTTAATTTTTTTAAAAATAACTTTTAGTTATAATTTGTAAAAGAGTGGAAAAAAATATTCTTTAAAATTTATTCTGTTGCTTATGAATTCAATAGAACTGCAGCAAACAAATTTAACTTCAAAATAAAAACATTAGTTTCCTTTTTTGATAAATATTGTGGACTACTCTACAAATTATTAATTGTCGCAAAATAATTAGTGTTTAATAATTACTTTTTTATTATTTATTTTAAATTTTAAAAAAATCACCCACTTTCCTTATTTAGAGCAGTCATTTGTTTAAACTATGTTACTTAAAAATTTCTTTAGAAAATAAATTAAAGTATCTGGAAAAAATATTACATCTTCTCTTTTACCAGAGTTTAATTTCCGTAAAAATGGCTTTTCTAATTTAAATTGCTTGCAATCTCAGAAACTCTTAGAAGTCTTCCAGGTAAATTAAATTCGTTTATATTGTATAGTTAGTTTTAAATTAGTGACTTCTAAGGTAATTTTTAATTAAACCACATAACATGTGCCTTCAAACGAAGCCATTTTCTTTACTTCAAAATTTAATTCATGCTTTAAAGACATAATGTTGTGGACTTGAACATTTTGTTTATAAAACATCTTAAAACCCAATTCACAAAAGAAGCAAAGGTAATTAGCATAAATGAATTTATTCAGTATTAATTCTGTGAAATTTGGTATTTTTTTAGTTAAAGAATTTGCATCGAAAACTTTTAAGCATTCAATTTAGAAGGAAATTTAAACGCATAAAGCAAATTTTATTGATAATTTTAAAACAAATATTTTACTTCAGACTATTCACATATTATCTTCATAATCAAAATAACCCACACATTTCTTTCTATATCAAATGAGAATCTAATAAAAAGTTTAAGCATTAAATTATGGTTTACAAAACTAATGCATATTAAGTATATTTATCTTTAATTAACTGATGTATATTCTGTTTTAAATTCCTACATAAAACTCCAAGAAAGGTTACCAAAAAATATTACCAAGGAGTATTGACGACTATTATGAACAACAGATAGTCCAGGCAACGAAGGCTGAAAAAAGGGTCTAGAGGGAAAGTTTTGGAACACAATTTTTGACTTCATAACTTTGTTTAGACTAGTTAGGAGATAAACATATCAAAAGTCCCCGCCCCTAGCCCCTGTGCTGAAGGGGGGAGGGGGGGTTGAATGTCCCATTTTTCGGTTTTTCGCTTATATCTCGAAAACTATGAGTTCTAGCTATATAATTGTAATACACAAAATGAAAGCTGATTAAATTTGCTACAAGCTGCACCCCTCATGTGTTTTAATATCTTGTATAGTTTTCGAGATATCCGCTCTTGAAAGTCAGTAATTTTGGAGAAAACACTTCTTCCCCCACATTTTCCCTCTTTTTTGACCGGATAACTCTTCAATAATGCACCGAAACACAAAATTTTGGCCCTAGATTGGTAGAGAATTTAATTCTTTTCAATAATATATCTTATTTTACTGTTTTATCTATTTTCCTTCAAATTTTAAAGCGGTTTCAGTGTTGAGTGAAGATTGTACTGAAAGTCCCATAGAGCTAATGCATAAGTTTTGAAATCGCAACTTTTGGAAAACAATTTATTTGCCATGTTATTCCATTTTCACAAGGTATTAGAATCACCATAACATCAATTTAACACAAAATTGAAAAGAAAATAACATCCGGTTATTTAATTATTAATTAATAAAGTTTTAAAATAGTGGCGCCATCTGCTGTATATGTTTGAAATTTTAAAACTTCAAAAATATATAATTAAATAACTAGATAATATTTGTGTTTCAAATTTGTTTCATTTCGATGTCATGTTGATTCCCGTACCTGGACAAAAAGGGCTAACATGGCAAAGCAATACATCTGTGGAAGTTGTTATTCCAAAACTAATGCATTAGCTCTATCGGACTGACAACCCCTCTTATGTACACTTATTCTATACTGAACGTCTAAATAACACTTTTACTCATTTTGTAGGCACGTTGTTACTTTAATATTTTATCTATTTTATTTCATTCCTCGAACTCCAGTGGGAAAACTGTCAGATGCTATTCATGTTCTTCATCTTCGGAGTCAATTTGAGGGACACCATTGATTTTGTTCCAATGGTAAGTTTGGCATGCTCTAGGACCTTTGAGGCTTGCTATTTTTGCTGCTACACTTGAGCTGGCACAGTCTTTCTTACATCATCTGAACATAATTTTCAGAACATCGTCAGGTGCTGTTGCTAACTCACTGTGCACTGGGACCAGCAGAAGAGCTATCGACTCAAGAAGTCGCAGTCGGTTGATATCCTTTTCACTGAAGACACCTAGATAAACGTCAAACAAGATGATTTTCTGTCGAACAATTTAAATAAAATGGTCTCATCAACATACTTAAGGTGTAGCTTGAGGACAATTGAATGTAGGACCCTTCGAGCAGAAAGGGATGTGGACGTTCTGATAGTGGATACGGCATACGGCTGTGATAATGTCGGAAATGACACAGATACTTATTTTGCTGGCACGTTGTTATACTTTAATATTTTGTGTCGACCTTACAGTCCTCTTGATGGCTACAGCTGATGTGCATAAGGACATCGGTTTCATAAAGCCTGGACGTGGGAAGACAAAGGATTTTTTATTCTCATCCCAAGAGTTACAGCAACTGGGTTTAGGACGTGCTATTTTTGCAAACACAATAGCTGGATGCGACACTACATCTTTCACATTTCGAAAAAGCGGATCGCATTTGTGAAGTTGTGTACGAAGTCGTCAGAAGTCCAGAAAGCAGCAGCGGTCTTTAATTACCCTTCCTTAACCACATATCAGATACAAAAGGCAGGCAATACCTGCATCTTGAGGTGTTATGGGGCTCCAACGAAAGAGGCCTTCCCCAATGCCACAGGTATAATTCACTCTTGAAATCCGGAGCCGCCATCAAGCCTGATATATCGTCTTCTTCCCACCGAGGAATCAGTAAAACAGTATTTCCTCTGAATATTACACCAAGATGAGTTGTGGCCGGGAAATGACCTGCCTCCTCTTGTGTATGATTGGAAGATTGAGAATAACTGCCTGATGGTCAAAGTGCACAGTGAGTTAGCAGCAGCACCTGACAATATTATGAAAATAATTTTCTGCAGAAACATGAAAGTCTGTGCCAGCTCAAACTGGTTGCTGTAAAAAATCAAGTCTCAAATGTTCCTCAAAATGCCAAAATTCCCAGGGGACTAGCCTCAAAAGGGTCTCTCAAGTTGACTCCGAAGATGAAGAAGAACAGGGGGATCATCTGACCGTTTTCCCTCTGGAGTTCGAGGAATGAAATAAAATAGATAAAATATTAAAGTAACAACGTGCCTACAAAATGAGTATCAGTGTTATTTAGACGTTCAGTATAGAATAAGTGTACATAAGAGGGGTTGTCAGTCCGTTAGAGCTAATGCATTAGTTTTGGAATAACAACTTCCACAGATGTATTGCTTTGCCTTGTTAGCCATTTTTGTCCAGGTACGGGAATCAACATGACATCGAAATGAAACAAATTTGAAACAAAAATATTATCTAGTTATTTAATTATATATTTTTGAAGTTTTAAAATTTCAAACATATACAGCAGATGGCGCCACTATTTTAAAACTTTATTAATTAATAATTAAATAACCGGATGTTATTTTCTTTTCAATTTTGTGTTAAATTGATGTTATGGTGATTCTAATACCTTGTGAAAATGGAATAACATGGCAAATAAATTGTTTTCCAAAAGTTGCGATTTCAAAACTTATGCATTAGCTCTATGGGACTTTCAGTACAATCTTCACTCAACACTGAAACCGCTTTAAAATTTGAAGGAAAATAGATAAAATAGTAAAATAAGATATATTATTGAAAAGAATTAAATTCTCTACCAATCTAGGGCCAAAATTTTGTGTTTCGGTGCATTATTGAAGAGTTATCCGGTCAAAAAAGAGGGAAAATGTGGGGGGAGAAGTGTTTTCTCCAAAATTACTGACTTTCAAGAGTGGATATATCGAAAACTATACAAGATATTAAAACACTTGAGGGGTGCAGCTTGTAGCAAATTTAATCAGCTTTCATTTTGTGCATTACAATTATATAGCTAGAACTCATAGTTTTCGAGATATAAGCGAAAAACCGAAAAATGGGACATTCAACCCCCCCTCCCCCCTTCAGCACAGGGGCTAGGGGCGGGGACTTTTGATATGTTTACCTCCTAACTAGTCTAAACAAAGTTATGAAGTCAAAAATTGTGTTCCAAAACTTTCCCTCTAGAACTCTTCGTTGCCTGGACTAAGATCTTATGAATACAATCTTTTATTAGAAATAAATATTATTATAGTTTATCTGCAAGATAAATACAAAAAATATTTTTGTTAAGAATGTAAACGAATGGTCAATAGCAAATATAGTAGATTATTCTACTGCAATAGAAATGTATATTTTTTTTACAAAATCTAATTAGTACTTATTTAACGGTTTAACAATTTAAATGAATATAAATTGAAATGGCGAATTAAATGAAAATGGAAACGTAAATTACTAATCAATTATTATGGAAGTTAGTTTTTAACAAAATTAACCCTTTTAACACGTGTCCTAAAACGCATTTATCAATCGTAATATTGTAACTCGCAAAAAATGTTTTATATGCTTTGAAAGTTATTCTTGGTGTAATTTTAGGTAGTAGTTAATAAGGTAATTTCAAGACGCTAGCGATATTTTTCAATAAATATATATTATTTTATGATATACTTTGAAACAAAACTTTTAAACACTTTTAATTATATCACTGTTACTCTGCATTAGAAATCGTTAACAGTTTTATTAGTTACGTCACTTTCGCATAGATCGTTTCCGCAATTCAAATTGAAAATAAGACCATATTTTTTTCATAATAGACGAGTTATTTACAGTAGTGTTATTTGTTAGCCTTGGGGAAAGTCTAATTTCGGTCTTTCAATTATTCCAAGCTACCCTACGGAAAAAATCACAGTCGGTCAGTTTTATTAATTCTACTTCTTTTACGCAACCGATTTTTATCCCCCCCCCAACAATTAACGACTAAACAGAAAATTTGAAGAATTTCTATATTTGCTCTACACCTAGATACGCTACATTTGTGTGATATCACAACAATCAAATCATTTCCGCTTCAGAAGTTCAAATTGAAATCAAGACCATCTTTTTAACATTCGACGGATTACTTTCCTGTCGACTCATTTTTATGAATATAGGGAAAGTTACTTTTCTCTACCAATCACACTAAGATACATAACATTATAAATGACTGTTGGTCAGTTTTATAAGTTAAGTCAGTTTTACACACGATATTTTTCACCTTAGCAATTCAAATTGAAACCAAAACCATCTCTTCCATTCGAGTCCTTTTTATAGATATGGTGTAGAGTAATTTTTATCTACCATTTACCCAGAAGGATCCTACGTTAGGTATCATTGTCGGTCAGTTTTACTGTTTACGTCACTTTTACACACAAGGGTGGTATCATTTACCCCTAAGCAATTCAAATTGAAATCAAGTCAACCTTTTCACATTCGAAGCGTGGCCCGGATGGCCTAGTGGTTTAGACCATAGCGCTAGCAGTCAGCGCGCTGTAACGGGTGCGGGTTCGATTCCCATCTTCGCCCAGGGTGTTCTTCCTTTCTCTGTGACAGTACAAATTCTTTCTTTGTCTGTCTTACACTCTTAAAACTAACGAGCTTTTTTAACTCAGTCTGAGTTAATTTTTACTTATTTTGGTGTCGAAAATGCACTTCCCCTATATGAGTGGATTTCACTCTTTTGTTTTGTCAAGGCTCCAACAATCTTAACAACAAACGAGTGATTTTAATGTGATTAGGAGCAATTTAGGGCAATTTAGGAGTTCATTTCACTTCTTTCCTGTGTCGAAAACGCACTTCTCCTATAGGAGGGGATTTCTCTCTTTTGTTTTAAGAGTGTACTTGACGAAGGCTTATAAAGCGGGTCTCTGATCGAGCACACAAGCTGGGATATATATGTTCGTACCCCTACCTCCTACTAGTTACGCCACTTTTGCGGACGAGATTGGTATCTTTTCCCTCTTCGCATTTCAAATTGAAATCAAGACCATCTTCTCCACATTAGACGGATTATTTTTCACTCGAGTGCAGATTGAATCGAAGTGAAAGATTGCACGCTGGGAATGATTCTCGGCCCTCCAGGATCTAGCAAAGATGTGGTCAGAAGGGAGATTCGCAAATCTGCTGAAGTGAAAAATAGTTACACAGCGAAAACGATGTTTAGCATATATCGCTGGCCTTATTTTCGGAGCTGTTCATCTCTTCAAATGGATTGAAGATAAATTTCATTTGCGTGTTTTCAATTCGAAGGAGGTTCAATATTGAAATTAGGTTGAAATACAATTCTAGGAGGAGAATTGAAAAAATAATCGAAGTTTTTAGATTGTCAGTCATTGTTTAAAGTTAAGTTTCTTTTTTATCCAGGAATTTTTAAAAAAAATCAATTTAATTCAAAAAATAAAAGCTTGAGTTCTCACTGATTTTATTTTTTTGGAGTTTAGGAATAATTATTGATAAAATAAGGAATACATAATTAGGAAAGTATTGTTTTTTACTGGTAGGCAAATGCTAATTTAAAAAGTTATTATAGTCGTAAAAAACAAAAATATTTAAGATGCTTGAAATGAAAATAAATGTCTTTGAGGCTAAAGATTTACAGCAACATGTTGCATCTTTCGTTTAATATAAAAATAACTTACGCCATAAAAATCTCACAAGTGAGAGAATACAAACATAAAAGAAATAAAAAAAAACAGTAATAAAAAAACTAAAGTAAATTTCTCTGCTAAGTATTTTGTTTTGTTTTCTGAAGTATAAAAAATGCTTAGCGATTCTACTCTAATCACTTTAACTTCAGTTTAACTTTTATATAAAAGACACTTTCGAACATACACTTTTTGACATGCTATTACATTCTCTTTGATCTTCCAAAAGTAACATCATAGCTCCAAATAAACGCTTTCACTAAGCATATTAGGTTTAAACTTACATTTTACTAAGCCCGCAATAGCTTAATTAATATAATTGTGGTTTGTTACATTTACAAAAACATTAAAATTTTTCTGATTTTAAAGAGAATCATTTATCATATAGCCCTTGCGTAGCTCTAGTGCGACGTTATTTCAAACTAAACAAACAAGGAGAGTCATTATAATTAAAAATAAAAATTCTTAGTATATAATGAACGTTCTAAAAAAAATTTGTAAATAGAAAAACAACAAACATTGTCTAAATTTATTTCTCAAACTTATATATACTTAAATAAGAAACATTAATAAAAAATAGCAAAAATGAAGACGTTAATTTGCAGTAGAACTGCAAGCATAATAGAAGAACAGGGCACTGTACTTCTTTTTACCCCAATTTTAGAAATTAACATTTATCCAAAACCGTATGATTAAAGCTTTCTCTATGACAATGTCAAGTTGAAAATTAAACTTATTTTCCCCTCTATTGTTATATTAAACAAAGTCTCTTAAAATCAAAATAACGACGAAAGCATTAAACACAAAATTTCTTCCGGCGTTAATTGTCTCACTAACCCATTGTTCACTAGTGTGCCAACATTCGGCTTATACAAAAACCTTAATAAGATTTGGTTAGAAGAATACTTACTAGAAACCAAATTGTAATTTTCCGATATCGATGAATTTAACGAACTTAAGTTGAATTCCTTTGACGCTATTTTTCTAGATGTTAATGGATTCTTGCATTAAGCACTCTCAGTTCATTAGCGTTAAGCACTGAGTTCTTTTTTTCTAATGGAATCCACAACGACTTGAATGTTATTGACTGAGCATATAAGAGTAAGTTAAAGGGTTGGATGGACCCAAAATCAGTTGCTTATTTGGTGAGAAAGGCTATTTTTTTGACTGTCTGTAAAGGCCGAGGGATACTTTGAAATTGACATCAAAAGTGCACATTTTCGTTTTATTGCATGAATATGATTATTGGTCAAAAATTTACAGATTACTATATAAAAGAATTCGTATTACTAAAAAGAGCTATGAACGAAAATAAAATTTATTTTTTATAATCTAATAGTAGCTGAAAAACTGAAACCGATGCTAAAAAAGTGTCATAGCATGTAATTATAACCGGATTTAGATAAAAAAAAAACATGTAATGCTACTAGTTTCTGATTATGGCGTGACGAATGTTTTTTTTAAAAGAAAAATGAGGGTTGAAATATAAGGTTGGTTGGTTGGTTGACATATATTTTCAGACTTGTGTGCTTGGTCGCAAGGACCCGCTTATAAACCATCGTCAAGTAGGACAACACAGGACGCACACATACACAAATGACAGATGCTGCCATCTGTCGCCACCTCCACAATTTAGACATGTCCCTGGAGGGGAGGGAAATTTTCTAAAGGAACCTGTACCCATGGTAAACTGCGCAATGACCGACCACAGGACTTTCGGACCCAACAGATTTAACGAGCACGTACTCCGCATATACACGGTAGGTCTTCAGTGGCACCGGGTCCCGTGAAATATAAGGTTTTTAAACATTTGGGAAGATTTTTCTCAGAAACTATGAAATACATTAACACGTTTTGCTTTATTAATTATTTCCCACTAGCAGTATGGTTCCACCTTACCGTTCACTTCACATTGCTTCCTTTTAGAGGCATGCTTACTTGTGAAAATACACTCAAAATCAAAACAAAATTAAAATCGTGTTGGCCCATGTGCGCTTAAAAAAGCAAACACTAATAGAGGATGAAGCAGCCTTAGAGCGAGCGCATATCTCAACCAAACTCAATCAATCAAACTAATAGAGGATGGCGTCAAGCCCCCGTTTCGACCCGGTCCATGTATTTTCAAGCCCTGTTATGGTCCCGCAATCCCGCGTGGATGACGTTTTTTTTAAACTAATTATATTAATTAAAAATCACAATCAAATATGAAAAAACTAAGACTCAGGTGCACACGTAGGTATTAAAAGGAACCTATACTAAAAATTTCGAATTTTTTATAGCAGTCTAAGTACGTCTTTTGCGATCCACAGACATACACACAGACAGACTCTATCTTTTATTATTATAGATTAATAGCTCTTTGATTTAAACTGAGGAATTTTAAATAATATATTTCTGCTCACAAAAAATTATATCACTTTAAATCGGATTTTTGTTTTGTTTTTTATACATATTTTAAAAAAACACTATATAAGTATATTTTACACTGTGAAATATCCGCAGTTTAAAATAAAAGCTATATGTAAACAACAAACTTTATAATCATATTGATATCCCATACAATTCCTGAGAAAAATGTTCCTAGATAGTTAGTACAATTAACATGGGCGAAATCTGACTCACCGAAAGGGGTTCAGTACCCCAAAATCAATGAAAAAATAATAAATTATTTCCTTAAAATACTATTACAACCTTTATTAATAATGTCACAAAGTATCAAGACGACTGGAAAAATATTTTTGACATTAAAAGCCATTTTATTTAACAATTTCCTTACTGAACGGTTAACAATAAAAACTTTAAACGCGTTTTTCTCAGAACTTGATTTGTTGAACTTCGATGTACCTTTTCTCAAAAACTATGCTATGTTTTCTCGTAAACTTTTTTACATAATGTAATACATAGTATAGATTAATCTGAGGTTATAAATTTTAATAAAACTTAAGTGAAAAAAAAATTATTGGGCAAAAATGTGAAAAAGTTCATGAATTTTTGGGTACTTAAAAACTTATATAATTAAAAATCTAACAGTTATTTAAAAAAAAATTAAACCTCAGATTAATATACAAGGATGGTATAACACACACAGAAAATTTTAAGATGATCTGATCAGTAGTTATTGTGAAAAGGTACATTACAACTGGCCAATTTAACATTACCGATATACAACATACCGAACCGATTTTTTCGATTCAATCCTCAATTCATAAGTCGAAGGGCCGCCTCGGTGGCTGTATGGTTAGGGTACTAGCCTTTGGAGCTGCTGGGGTCGGGATCGAATCCCGGTCAGGCATGGATGTTTGTGACAGTCAATAAATGTTGTTATTTGTCTATTAGTTATTCATTTCTTTGTGACTGTAAAATTTCTTTCTGTGTCTGTCCCACTTGACGAAAGCTTATAAGCGGTTCTCTGAACAAGCACACAAGCTGGAATATATATGTATCATACCATACCATATCATACCATAAGTCGAATGACAAGGGCAGAGAAAGTGGAAACAAGACTGCCGTCACATTTTTAATTATTTAATTTGGGAATCGCTTTTTTTCCCGTTGTCCGCGAAAGAAAGTAAACATCAAAGAGTTTTAGTGGTCCGTGAGGGTTGTCAGGAAAATTTTATTTTAAAATTTGCCAAGTAGTTTCTCAAAAAAAGTTTGAAAAATTCACAATTTAACTTATAGGTTTATACAGACATGTAAAACCAACAAAATTGTTTAAACATTCATTATACTTACAACCGTAAACTAATACAAACATTGAATTATTTGACAATTTCATACTTTCTAATTTTTTTTAAAAATATAGTTCATACTGCACTGCATTTATGTGATGTTTTTTTTATAAATTTGAGTAAATTATACAGATATGTTCATTGTTACAAGTTTGAAATAAAAAACACTTCCTTTTGTTTGATAAAAGTATATATTATAATTTTTATTCATACTCAATATATTTAATTCCATGTGTAAATTAAATGAAACTCAAATTTAATGAATTAAGACTAGCCTTTATTAAATGATAAATTATAAGAATGCTTTGTTCTGTATTATCCAATATTTTAATCATAAATTTTGAAAAAATAAAATTCAGTATTAATAGAAGCGTCACAAAAAAGAAAACAAAAATATAATAATCAGGGCACTTTTACGCCCACTACACAATACGGCTTAAATAATTATATTAAATGTAACATCTGCCTATTCTATCAATTTTGGCTTTAAAAAAAGATAATTAAAATATTAAGGAAATGAACTATACAATTATATTTCAATGCAATATTTAACGTGTTTCTATGTTAATCAGGTTTTTTTTTAATATTTCTTTTTTTTTAGTTAAAAAATATGCTAGGCTGCTAGAATTATTAAATGAAAAGGAACTTATATTTGGAAAGTTTCTTTTAGCTTCTTTACAGCATGTAAATCAAACGTTCTTCTCAAACACAAATATCGCAATAGATTATTTCATTTACATTATTAACTTATTTTCACTAGAGATAATTCCATAAAAAACTTTTTTTTTAGAAATTCAGCAGTAATTGTAACACCGACCATTAAGCACTTTTTGAAAATTTTGTGAAAAAAAATGAATCTGCAAAGCTATTTTGACTTCGAGTTCAAATCTTCTACTTAATCATCCAATTAGATGTGGATGAGTTTAATAAACAATAAATAGTAGGGTGGGGCCGAAAAAAACTTTTTATTTTATTTTGGATCGCTATAGTGCGGAAAAGTTGCCATTGGTAAAGACATGAAAAATGCACTAATTTTTATTTTTTTATTAATTAATCTTCCGTTCGCGCCAATGCCATCAAAGTTTTCAAAAAATGGTCAAAAACCATAAATTTTATATTTTTTCAAAACACAAGAGATGTTTTTAATTGCGTTCCTATATCATGAATTATCTACTAAAATTAGTAAAATCAATATGTATGCACTTTGTATGCATTTGTGTCAGATCTTCCGGCAAGGCAACCTAATACAAAATGAGAAAAGTTCGTATTTTTTGCAAAATTTCGAAGTTCCACCTTCTTGTACATTTTTTGTACTTTTGTGCATAGATATTGATTTTTAGTATTTTTATTGGTTAATTCATGATATAGGAACGCAATTAAAAACATATATCGTTTTTTTTTAAATATAAAAATTACGGTTTTTGACGATATTTTGCCAACTTTGATGGCATTGCGCGAACAGAAGATTAATTAATAAAAAAATAAAAATTAGTGCATTTTTCATGTCTTTACCAATTTCAACTTTTCCGCACCATAGCGATCCGAAATAAAACAAAAAGTTTTTTTCTTCAAACCCCAATAAATAGGCTTTTTTTTTTTACTTTCATTAATCTGCGGTTTAAAAATATTTAAAAACAATATTTGGTTAATTTGCTTTGTGCATTGTACAATACTATTTCGTGTAACTGTAAGAAGATATTGAGAATTTAATGTATCACCATTCAAAAAATCAATAGTTATATATTAATTAACCCTTTCAGTCCCAGTGATGCCATTTGGCCTCATCATGTTTTTGATGTAAATAAAAAAATATTAAAAGGGCTGACATCTATTGGGATTTATAAAAAACATTTTCCAATAGAAAAAAGTTGAAGAATCGAATGATGTGCTTTTTGATATCATAAATGGCTACAGACAATCATAAAAAAAATCTAAAATGATGATGTCAAATTGTCATTGGGACTCAAAGGGTTAAAGTTCCTTACAACTAAAAAAAAAGTAGACAGTCTTTTGATTGGAGCAAAATGCGGAATTTATGACAGGAAAAATGTCATTGAAAAGATCTTACAAAAGCAAATAAAAACAACAAGTGAGACAAGTGAAAACAGTGATGTATGTGTCCTTTAACATACAAATTGAAATTGTCACTTGACAATTGTTTCAAAGATAGTGTCGTTAATGCTGTGAATTTAAGCTGTAGTTTTTTCAATTGGATGATAGTCGCCAATAAAAGCAATTCTAAAGTTTGAAAGACGTTGATTGTTTTATTGTGATTCATAAAACATGCAATAGATCGGATAGTTCTATTTCTATTCAGTGAAAATGTGTCAAACTCAATTTGTCTCAATAAACACTTATTTAAATATATAAATGGATATAATTCAACTATATTATAGATTTTTTTAACTATGCTTTTGAAATTAAAAAAATATACCATAGCCTTACACTACGACATAAAAGTTTCTTGGAAAACCGAACTGTCAAGTGGCAGGTTTATACATTTGTATCTAGCGGAGGCCTAGAAAGCGTGCGAGTTTGAATCCTGGTTGGTAAGCGCATGAATGTTTACCTTATCAATAAAATGTTTTTTGTTAATGTGTTTGTCTTCGTCTTTTTGTGTGTAAGGAGAAGTGCAACCTCTTCGAAGGCCCTTGCAATCATCTTTCATGGTATATCCATGAGAACGAGGGGCCCGGATGGCCTAGTAGTGTGGATCGCATACCATTGCGCAAGTAGTCTGCGCGCTCACGGTTCGATTGCTGCCTGTGTACTTAATTTATCTGTGTCCGTAAATAATCTTTATGTGTCTGTCTTACTCGACGGGGGGAAGGCTTACAAGGGGGTCTCTGATCAAGCACGCAAGCCGGAATATACACTCTTAAAACAAAAGAGTGAAATCCACTCCAGTTGGAGAAGTGCATTTTCGACACCGTAAAGGCATGCATATTTACTCAGACTGAGTTATAATCACTCGTTTGGAGTGACCCTGTCGGAGGTTTAACACACAAAGGATCCACTCCAAAAGAAGAAGTGCATTTTCCAGTCTGGAGGAGTGAAATCCACTCAGACTGAGTTAAATTAGGAGTGTTTGTTTTAAGAGTGTAAATCATTCTTCCAATAACAAACTCATTGACTTTTTCCAGATCGTGAAGATGATGATCGTGGTGGTGGTGATCTTCGCCGTGTGCTGGCTGCCCTACCACGTGTACTTCCTGGTGGCCCACCACCTGCCCCACATCACCAACGAGGCGTACGTGCAGCCCACCTACCTCACCATCTACTGGCTTGCCATGTCCAACGCGTGCTACAACCCCTTCATCTACTGCTGGATGAACAGCAGGTAATTGCCGTATGTCCCTTTATCTAGGGGCCGGGTGGCATAATGCAGCCCATTACGCTAATAGTCTGCACGTTGTAACAGGTGCTGGTTTGATTCCACTCTTAGATTGAATTGAATGCCCAATCAGGTAAGGAGTATCTATTTGGTAAGGACTTCGGTACTAAACTACGATTCAAATTTAAGACACATATGGTCAATTGTGAGGTTTTAGTGCAACGTTTATCTAAGCAAACCCGAATAGTACAAGGTGTGGCAAATAAAAATGGCTATGAGAATCGTATTCCATGTGTGGTGAATCTACCACGTGTACTTCCTGGTGGCCCACCACCACCTTCTCCACATCACGAACGAGGCCTACGTGCAGCCCACCTACCTCACCATCTACTGGCTGGCCATGTCCAACGCGTGCCACAACCCATTCATTTACTGCTGGATGAACAGCAAGTAAGGGCTGTATATATATCCCTTTGTCCAAGGCCTGATCTATCATGACGCCCGTTAGGACCGGGTCTATGACCCTCACATTTTACACTGTTAAAAATTTTGTACTTGCTTTCACCATAACAATGGTTCCTAGTAGCTGCAACGGCTGTGTCGTGAAATGTTTCACCATATTTTCCGTATTGAGTTGAACCATTTCTCAGGTTTCTGTTCCAAAAACTTGAAAAATGGTTCGACTGAATACCGGAAATATGGTGAAACATTTCACCACACAGCCGTTGCAGCTACTAGGAACCATTATTATGGTGAAAGCAAGCACAAAATTTTTAACAGTGTATAGGCCCTAAATTTGATTTATTATTATGCTAAATACCCTAAAATTTCATTCCGCACTACCTCACCATCTACTAGCTTGCCATGTCCAACGCGTGCACCACCCATTCATCTACTGCTGGATGAACAGCAGCTAAGGGTTGTATATCGCTTTTCCTGGGGTTCCGGGTGGCATAGTGGTTAAGATTGCAGACCATTACGCTAATAGTCTGCGCGCTGTAACAGGTGCGTATTCGATCCCACTCTTAGATTGAATTGAATGCCAAATCAGGTAAAGAGTATCTCTATGGTAACGACTTCGGTACTAAACTACAATTAAAATTCAAGACGCACATTTTCAATTATGTGGCGTTAGTGCAACGCTTATCTAAGCAAAGTCGAATAGTATAAGGTGTGCCAAGTAAACTTGGCTATGAGAATCGTATTCCATGTGTGGTGAATCTACCACGTGTACTTCTTGGTGGCCCACCACCACCTTCTCCACATCACGAACGAGGCCTACGTGCAGCTCACCTACCTCACCATCTACTTGCTGGCCATGTCCAACGCTTACTACAACCCATCCATTTACTGCTGGATGAACAGCAGGTAGGGCTGTATATATCCCTTTGTCCAGGGCCTGATCTACCATGAAGACCGTTAGGACCGGGTCTATGACCCTCACATTTTATAGGCCCCTAAATTTGATTTATTATTATGCTAAATACCCTAAAATTTCATTCCCCACTACCTCACCATCTACTGGCTTGCCATGTCCAACGCGTGCTACAACCCATTCATCTACTGCTGGATGAACAGCAGGTAAGGGCTGCATATATCCCTTTGTCCAGGGCCTGATCTACCATGAAGACCGTTAGGACCGGGTCTATGACCCTCGCATTTTATAGGCCCCTAAATTTGATTTATTATTATGCTAAATACCCTAAAATTTCATTCCCCACTACCTCACCATCTACTGGCTTGCCATGTCCAACGCGTGCTACAACCCATTCATCTACTGCTGGATGAACAGCAGGTAAGGGCTGCATATATCCCTTTGTCCAGGGCCTGATCTACCATGAAGACCGTTAGGACCGGGTCTATGACCCTCGCATTTTATAGGCCCCTAAATTTGATTTATTATTATGCTAAATACCCTAAAATTTCATTCCCCACTACCTCACCATCTACTGGCTTGCCATGTCCAACGCGTGCTACAACCCATTCATCTACTGCTGGATGAACAGCAGGTAAGGGCTGCATATATCCCTTTGTCCAGGGCCTGATCTACCATGAAGACCGTTAGGACCGGGTCTATGACCCTCGCATTTTATAGGCCCCTAAATTTGATTTATTATTATGCTAAATACCCTAAAATTTCATTCCCCACTACCTCACCATCTACTGGCTTGCCATGTCCAACGCGTGCTACAACCATTCATCTACTGCTGGATGAACAGCAGGTAAGGGCTGTATATATCCCTTTGTCCAGGGCCTGATCTACCCATTTAGGAATGAGTAGTAGGGAGAGGACATTGCCTATTCCCCGCCATTGAGCGGGGTGAAGTAACTGTAAGGTATAGCAGGAAAGCTAAAAACAGGGAATGGTTGGCAAACCGCGCGTTTGACGCCATAGGAAGTAATAGGAATTTTCAGGAAAAGTGACTTTTGGAGGGTTTAAAAAAATAAACTGTAGCTATAATTTTAGATATACATTCATGTACTGTCAGGCACTTGGAAACACAAGCTAAATAATATTGTTTTATTTTCATTTTAGAGAAAATTAGTTTATTTAAAACTATCTTTAAACTTCCGCATCAAAAATATATAATCAAAGCCACTGGTATTTTTTTTCCTTACCTGGAATGCTTTCAACATGTTCAATTAATGAAACAGGTTTTCCATTAAGAATCGTAAGCATATATTATAAGCTGTACATTATGTTGAATAAAACTTTTGAATATGGAGTAATAAATCTTACTAAATGTAGAGAAAATATCTTATTTTTATTTTACAGAGACAATTACAACTTTTTACAAGTAGGAAAAAGTGTAGAATTTAATAAGAAGCATTAAACACACAAACAAAACAATCTTTTCTAAAAAATAAATACATTTTGTTTCATGAAAATAAGTACAATTTGGTGAGTAAGAAAATTACATTTTGGTGTGTTCATCCAAATCAGAGTTAAAATTTAGGATTCTATTGTCCTTCAAATAGAATGGCTTTTGTGTAAAACTGTCTAATAGATTGCTTTGTGTTTAAATTTTTATAATAAGGGGTTAACAGGACTTTCATATACGTTTGAACAATTGCCCGAATCAAATGAAGGAGATGGTTGTCCAAAGGATCAGAGTCAAATTGGTGTTGAGTTAAGTTCGGAAAAAGTTTTAGGAACACACATGTTTGACACTAAATTTGATGGCTGCATTTCTTTCCGTTTTCAGCAACACCTTTGAAACCAAAAAAGCGCTACAGCGGCCACCACTCGCAATTTTTGAATACTTTTTTTTTCGAAAACTTTATTATGACGAGTAACAACTACTTGACATCTAACGGCAGTTAAATTATTGTGTTCATATTTTACACACAAGTTTCTTTTTAGCAAAAAAATTGATAAAAAATTTCATTAAATGTTTAATTAAAGTTAATTATTATAATACGGATAATTTTTTGATAATAGCTAATGAAAACTTATTTATGCTATTAAAATATGGAAAGAATAAATTAGAGTTATTTGGAAACAAATAGCAGTTAATATAGACTCGGTAGCAGTTTTATTTTTTGATTTACTAATAAATGAATTTTTATCATGTAAGACTCGTAAGAATAATAAAAATAAATAAGGATGTTAAAATTTTACAAAAAACTCACATAAAAGTCGTCTGAAATAGAATTTATTCAATTTGGAAAACAGAATTACATTTTAAAGTGATGCAAAATATTGAAATCTAACTTCGTGCAAATTTTAGTTAGTATAAAGGCAAATTAAAATATTATTCACCCAGAAGGAATTGAGAATGAACGATTCCTTTGATACATTAAAATTGTTTCAGAATCTTTCTTAAAATATGTAATTAAAACGCTATTATATTGACACAAAATCGCATTCGACTACGCGCTCCCTTCGATTTTTTGCCAATCACAAGGTGGCGTCGCGGTTACAGTGACGGCTTCACTCATGTCTACTCCCCTTTAGTCCTTCCTCCATGGATCTACCATGAAGACCGTTAGGACCGGGTCTATGACCCTCACATTTTATAGGCCCCTAAATTTGATTTATTATTATGCTAAATACCCTAAAATTTCATTCCCCACTACCTCACCATCTACTGGCTTGCCATGTCCAACGCGTGCTACAACCCATTCATCTACTGCTGGATGAACAGCAGGTAAGGGCTGCATATCCCTTTTTCCAGGGCTTGATCTACCATGAAGCCCGTTAGTTCCAGGGCTATGACCCTCAAATTTTATGGGCCCCTAAATTTGATTTTCTATCATGCTGAATGCCCTAAAATTTCAGTAAATTTTAAAATTTCCAGACACCCCACCCTATTTTTTGCCAGATTTTGAGTCAGACATTAACCTAACGTGATTAGACTGATCGATGTTATAAGTTAGCATATGAAATGTTAGTAAAAAAATGATAAATCGGCCAACTAGCATTATCAACAATCATACATAAAGTTCTCCTTTGCCCTTTCAGTCCCAATGACAATTTGACATCGTTATTTTCTGTTGATTTGGAGACAAAAGGAGCAAAGTGGATTTTTGCTTGAGTGAACGGTTTAGAACATCAAAATCTACCACACAATGTGTAAAGTAAATTCTTCAGCAAAATTTGACTTTAGTTTTTTTTCCTGCGCCAATTCATTGTGCCCTGATCCACTTTCTTCGTCTCGTTTAAAAGATCGTTGTTTAACTATTCATTGTTGGCTGAAGAGGAAATTCATGGTGGCAGGGATTTTAATAATGCAGCAATCAGTTTGTAAACATTGAGGCCTAAAAGGATAAATCAAATTTATTTAACCCTTTCAGTCCCAGTGATGCCATTTGGCATAATCATGTTTCTGATCATAATTAAAAAAACAATAGGGCTGACATCTATTTTGGGATTAATAAAATATGTTTTCTATTAGAAAAATGTTTGAAGAATCGAATGATGTGCTCTTTTATATCATAAAAGGCTATAGAATCAGAAAAAAAATTCTAAAGTTATGATGCCAAATGCGTCATAGCACTGAAAGGGTTAAAAAAAATTCGTTGTTGGTCAGTGTAATTTAGTTACTAATAACTTAATGGAAACCGAATCAAATGAAAATAAATTCATTATAAAGTGCATTTTATGTTCCAACTATTGCTTTATATCCGCCATTTCACCAAAAGTAGGCGGTTTGTTGTTATCGAGTATTGAAACAAGTCGACACGGTGTGGCTCTAATGGCTGTTAATGTTCTAGTGCCATGTACGATTACACTCTTTGTCTCGGAGGAAGATGGTTATGTAGCAGGTGTTGGTTCTGAGAGGCGCATAGAAGTAGGAATCTTCACATAAAATTGCTTCGATTTAATAAACGACTATTTACAAAAAAAAATACATTCAACTACAAAACGGCGAGGCTGGTGCAGACAATAAATAGTACAGCAGAAGATAGTCCAACTTGGTGGAGCTAAGCAGCTGAGATCAACGAACTTTGTCGATGAGCGGAATCAATTCTGCAACAGAAGCGAGTTCAATTTTGCATCTGCCGAACTGAAGAAAGAAGACAGCTTTTTATTCGAGAAGAGTCGCTCCCGTCACTTCAGTTCGGAGTGGAGAGGCGAAGAGGGAAAATTGATGCTGCACTTTGGTTGTCAGCGAGTGCCTGAAGAAGAGCTACCGTTGACTCGAACCTCGGTTCTAGGTCGCAACACTCTTAGATTGCATTGAATTAGCAATCAGGTAATGACTTCGGTACTAAACTGCGATTCAAATTCAAGATGCACAGGGCTAATTGTGTGGCTTTAGTGCAACGTGAATCGAAATAAGACCTAAAAGTGCAAGGTGTACCACATAGAAATGGCTCGAGAATCGTGTTCCAAGAGTGGTGGATCTAGATCAGCGGTTCTCAACCTTTTGAAGGTGGCGACCCCCTAACTCCACAAAATAATTTCGCGACCCTTCCCTCCGTCCTATACATACTGTACTCTCTATTAACTATATTTGTGTGTGGGTAATTGTTTTTTTATTTGAAGACATTATCCCCCCCCCACCATTTAAATTAACAAAAGTATAATTTTCAATGCCATTAATAACTAATGATGACAGATGATACCCCTAAATGGCATATCCATTGCTCCATGAAAAATTGATGGAACTTTCATCAAACAGCAGTTTAAAACTGGAGGTCGCAAGTGAAGAAATTCATAAATTTTGGTTGTCGAGAAGGCGTGAATACCATGGTTTGTAACCACCCCCTTCCCCCGTACTAGAATTTAAATTATGTATTAATAACATAAAAAAGTTGAAATATAAATCAACTAAGATATACATTAAAATAATATTCAATTCTAGTTGTAAAACTGTTGTAAAGCGTTACTTAAATATATATTTATAGTTTTTTTAAAAACTTTTTGCGACCCCTCTAGGATCCCTTCGCGACCCCCTAGGGGACCCACCGGTTGAGAACCACTGATCTAGATAATTTAATTTCGTTCTTTGTTTCGGCAAACCATTTTAGGAAGTGAAACTTTTGTGTACACGGTAATTCTTTCTAAAGCGTTTATTTTAGTTACCCTAAGCCAATTCGTGATGCCTTGGAGGTAAGAGGTACTTAAGTAGGACAACTAAAATGGCCGATGTTTTACTTTTCATTATTCGTGTGAAGGAAAGTGATGGAAGTGGTCATTTATTATTTCATCATGCGGTTTAACATATTAAGTGTTTTTATGGTCCAAATATTTTTTACAATTTTAAATTATAGTTAAATATATATTAACTAACATAAAAGTATTCAGCAAAGATAAATAGTTATAATTTAAGCTTGATTCGGTGAAAAAACGGTTTAAAATAGCTACTGAAAAATTATGCAACTTAGAATAAAATGTCGTTTTGGCCCAAGCATAAAACCCTATTATCAATTTCCATATTTGACAAATCTTGCATTAAGTTTTCAAGACAAAGATACCAGACACTAACAAAAGAGCATTTAATGAAAAGTTATTTTTGAAAATTGCTAGAAATAGAGTTATCTTTAAGGAACATGGTTTACCCATTTACGGAGCCTCAATTAATTTAAGTACTATTACGGAGGATTTTTCAGTATTCATGTGATTTTACTTTGCCGTAATGGAAATAAGTAAAAACCTTAAACTTATTTTTCATTAGGAAAAGGATTATATATTATCCACACACTTTTAGGCTGCGTCTGCGATGTCAAATCGTTAAAATATTGAATGATTTAGTTTGTCAATGTAAGTAGAACTTTTGATAGGGAAAATTGAGAGAATTATTTATAAAGCTCATTAAAAAAAAACTTCTAATAAGAATTCCTAGAAAACGAAGGAAATGATTAGTAAGGTTCTAGATCTTTTAAATATTTTTTTTTTTAAATATTTTGATTGCCTTATTTTTTGCATCATAAATGTTGTCAAAAATTGTATTTGTTATTGTATGTTGCCGTACAATTAATTTTCACCATGGAACCATAAATTATTTAGCCTATATGAAAGCATATATAAATTTATTTCATGGAAGTAATTAATACAGTCTGTTCACAAATGTAAAAGTTCAAAAACAATTATTAACTTTACACAATAAAAATATTTTTTTTATTAATTTTTTGCAAAAGTTTAGGTTTTTTTTCTGAAATAACCCTTGGCATTGGACCTTTTAAAATAAAGTAACAACAAAAAATTTATTATCCTGGAGAATTTTAATATTTGGGTATCAGTCTTGCATGTCAGCTACACTGTAAATAATTTTGGTGTATCTTCACACCAAATATGGTGGCAACAAAGTAGCCACCAAAAGTGGTGTAAGGAAACACCACCAGTAAATCGGTGTAATGAAACACCGATAATTGACAGGTGTGTAGAAGCACCACATTTGGTGGCTACTCTGTTGCCACCATTTTTGGTGTAATAAAACGCCACCAGTGATTTGGTGTACTTAAACACCTAATAACCTAACAGAGTGTTCTGGTAACTAATTTCAAAATCAAAAGGATAAAATGGTTATTTTTTAAAAACACTTTTTGGTGTAAAATGATTTCTTGCAATCTCTGAACAACATTGTAATGTTAAAAATAACTAATTTTGAAACGTGAGTTGATTTGCTACTTGAGTTGAACTCAACGAGGATACCTTTACCCATACTACAAAAAAAAAGTGAAAATGTACATATATTATACAAAAACATCACGCAAACAAAATTAATGTGTAGGAATATTTAACGTAAATGAAAGAAATCAATAGGGGGGCCAGGCATAGTTAAATTTGTTACTCAACTATCTACAGAGCTATAAAATTGTGCAATTAACCTCAGTTTAACTATTTTATAGTTTTTCAAACAAAACGTAAATAAAATATCATTTATGAAAGTGAAAGGATGATTTCATAATCGAAAAGTTAATCACTGAAACAATTCCGATATCAATGAGCTAAATGACTTATGGGAAAATACTCTTATTATACTTACCATTTCAATATCTTTTAATCATATATACTCGCACAAAGATATAAACACAAACCTAACTTACTCGTTCCAAACAGAATTCCTAATATTGAAGATTTAATTAAATTACTTAGTAGTATTTCATTTATCTTTACAAAGATTACATATAATTGTTCCGCTTACTTTGAATTTTTAGCAAATACAAACACGATTTATCATCATCAAAATCAAACTCATGCTGTTATTTAGGGCTAACTGAGTGCAAACACACAGACAATCATTAAAAAATATTAAATGCACGCTGAAATAAGTTTTCTATCTAGCTATTTTAAAACTAAGACTCAAACCATGCACGTCACGAATAAATTATCAAAACACAGCTCTAATTTTCCCGTTACAACCACAGAATTGCTAGATTGGCTCGATCCGTAACACCAAATTTGGTGCTTCGTTTTCAAAATGCTGTCGAAAGTCTACAGTTAATCAATTCTTGGTGTATGTTAACACCAATTTTTGTTTAAGTTTAAGTAAAAACCATTTTGAGTGAATGATAACACCTATTTTGGTGCTAACACCACAAGTTGTGTATATTTACACCTTATTTAGCATTTCATAAACCCAAAACAAGGGTAATAATACTCCCTTCTTTTTACAGTGTAGGAACAACAAGAATCTGCGTATTACACCACAGCGGGTCAGTGGCTGAGAGTCAATACGTGTCTGTCTGATAGGCCCCAAGTTAGCGGGTTCGTGCCTCGGCTTAGTCGTCAGATTTTTTGGCTGAGAAAATCCGAGGACGCATGTCATATGATTATGTGGCGTGTAAAAGATTCTTTGAGTACCCATTTGGCTTGGGTTTCTCACTAAATTAAAATCTTGGCACACTTTAACATCCACAGAGAAATCAGATTCATTGTAATGTGGACATCAAAATTTTATTGATTCTAATATTTTTTGCTCCCACGTGACATTTAATAACCAGTTTATACCCTACAAATAATTCATTTTTAATTTGCATTTCTGTTGCCATGCTTAGGTGGAAGCATGTCGGTTCAAATTTTTGCCGACACAAAACTACTACACATTGTTTTTTTATAGCGATCTATTGTAAAATAAAAATTGTTTATTTTAACATAAGATTCTGCACTGAAATATCACTACTTTGCTAGCTTAACAATAATAATTAAATTTAACTTCAATGTCTTAGAATTATATGTAGTTGTTATCGTTTAGGCGGAAAAAGTTTTGTGTATTCTAATGAAGCGCAAACTAGTTAACCCTAAATATTTTTAAAGAATTTAATTCCAACTACTTATTTTACAGATTTAAAAGAAATCGTTTACTTTTCATATAATAATCCAATATTTTCTTTGGAACTTACAATAATTGATATAATCCTTTTTCAAAATATACTGTTAAAGTAAATCCTTATCAATTTAAATTGAAAATATTTTATTTTCCAAACTTAAAGTAATTTTTCTTGAGTTTATTTTACAGCATAATTGGTATAAGGAGATTTTAATAGATAATTTGCTAGCTTAATGCAATGGATTGTGAATTTCAAAAGAAAATTCTTTGTGCAGCTTAAGATTACGTCACCCGAGTTAAAGTACATAGATAAACATTTGGAAAAGATTGTCTATGTTTGTTTAAGCTTGTAATATGTTTTTTAGGTTTTGTAACATAAGTTTCTGGAATTAACTTTCAATGCATAAAGTTAAAAAAACTCAAATATGATTTAAAGTCTGGATTTATTTAACGTAGCACTAGAGTTACCGATAGTAATTCACAGTACTCTAGTGTAAAATGTAACGAATCCTTTTTTAAAAAAATATGATTATTTTGTTGCATTAACTGAGCGTTGCGATACATAACGCTAAGAATACTATTTTTGGAAATACTAAGAAAAACATTTACAGTTTGTAACAAACGGATCAGCTTGCCAAGATGAGCGATCACACGCCTTCAATGTCGGTGGTGCGCGAGACAGGCGGAAGCGCCCACCCCGCCATTCCAAACTAAAACAATTTAACTGCGGTGTTCGGTTTTTTCGAGTGATGTTTTGTTTTCGATGATATCAGTTAGTGTCGTCCTGTTATGTTTAAATTAAAAATGCTGTAACAAAAAGTTAGTTCTTCAATTAAATTAGTTAAGTGACACGTAGCTGAGTTTTTTTCAAGATTAGACGATTAACTCTGCTACAAGTTCGCCATAACTTACCAACCAAAAAATGAATTGAGTTGCAAAATTTGGAAAAAGTTACGTGTGTCTTCATATGTAACACTAAATGCAGCACTTAACATTTTTATTTAGTTGGTCCTCTCACCATGGAAAAATATATTTACAGTTTTCGTGCATATTAAAATAAAGATTAATAACGGATATAAAATGTTTTTTATCCAATCTGTAAATTACTAAAAGGACATTTGCATGCTTCATTTAAAAAATAAAGCTTTAAATTCTTATTAGAAACAAGTAAACATTAATAAGATAATACATAATAGTTTTGAACTTATAACATATTTTGCTTTTGTGGTGAAACGTTTTACAACATTTTCGATACTCTGTGGATATATTTCCCGAATTTTTGTTTCCGAAACAAGAAATGTGGTGCAATCGAATACTAAAAGTATGATGAAACAATTTATAGTCGCTACTGAAATATGGAATCATTATTATGCTGAAACCAAGTAAAAATACGTTTTAGCACTTAAAGGTATAAGCAAATTAACTTCAGTTAAACTTGTTATCACTCTACGAAAAAAAATATAATCGTAATTAAAAATTTAAATTTATTAATTTTTATTCTGCAGCAGAAAACTATCAATAATTCTTCATACTTTACATTTCTAATTTAGTAAAATAACAAAAGTTATAGATTAAAAAAAATATAGAGATATGCGCGTTTCTGGAAATCCTGAAAGGCGACGAGTTTATTCGTCTGTAACTGTAGTGTTACCCTTAGAGGTAAACAATGTATAATAAACAAATTTCGTATGTTATTTATGTATCAGATACCCACACGACTTCCCGATGGTTAATTTGTGGATTTTGTTCAATTTCAGATTTCGTCAAGGCTTCAAAAGCGTTTTCCGTTGCTGCGAGTGGAAAGAAGAGAAGATCAACCCTCTGGAAATGCGCAAATTCACGGCAGTCCGTCAAAATACGGTCAACGGAATTATGGCTCTTCAAACCGTGACGGAATCTCTCAGCGGTAGCAATCCCTTGCTCTACAACAAGTACGTTCGACAGGAGAGACTTTCAAACTTGTAAGGCATAACTCGAAGGAGGGCGGACCATGGTTTGTTTAACGTAGCTGTGACGCTCTACAACAAGTACGTTCGGCAGGAGAGACTTTCAAACTTGTAAGGCGTAGCTCGAAAGAGGCGGACCATGGTTTGTTTGACGTAGCTGTGACGCTCTACAACAAGTACGTTCGACAGGAGAGACTTTCAAACTTGTAAAGCCTAATTCAAAAGAGGCGGACCATGGTTTGCTTGACGTTGCTCTACAACAAGTACGTTCGACAGGAGAGACTTTCAAACTTGTAAAGCATAACTCGAAGGAGACGGACCATGGTTCGTTTGACGTAGCTGTGACGTCACAATTCGCATTGTTGTTCGATTTTGGACAAATTAGCTACCGCATGGTTTGTTTGTGGGTGAGAAGGCAACGTTTGACGTAGCTGTGACGTCAAAGTGGCTGATGTTTCACTTGTCCATAGGGGCGTCAAGATTTTTGTTTGTCCAATCAGTTTTGCAGTTACAAAGATGGATGCTGCTTATCTTTTGCATATTTTAAGGATGCACTGCTTTTTAAAACTTATGATCAATACCTAAAATATCAAGTTTATATATAATTTTGTGAATCAATTTGGTTGATATTTAAAAAATAACAAAATAGGGAGCATATTCAGTTTTGAGTATATTCAGATTTGAGTTTTTGACAAAATAAATTAAGAAGGTTGCTACACTCCCATAAAAACAAAACAATTTGTTTTGCATGGTAATATTATTTTGAAATGAATACGCATATTTTCTTTTCATTAAGAAATGTATATTTTTAATTAAACTTTTCTGGAGGCATAGGTGTGTCATTGTGTAGCCCAGATATTACATATAATGGACTGTGACATTTCAAATCTTAACCCCCCCCCCAACACACACATAGATTTGCACCCCCAATAATAAATAATAATAAATAATAAGATTTGAATATAATTTAAAAAATTGAAGAATTTAAATTTTCAATTAAAAATGTAAATTTTATTCTCATGCAGTTAAAGCAAGTTTACTATTCAGTCAAATTGATTTTCCCTAAAAGGGTTAATATCACATTAGCCATTCTATTTAAGTCTCTTACTGCTCTATCGTGCCATATTTTTGATTCAGAAAAAAATAAGGCCTATTTCATGGCTGAAAATTATTGTACTTGTTTAAGATAAAGCTATGTCAATTTATTATAAGATAAGGAAAAAGGGAAACATCCAAACATGATTATCTAACAGTTCTAGCATTCGGATTAAACTGAATTTTTTTCTATTGAGTGATTGCAGCAATAAAAACTATCTTCCATTTCAACGCAAGTATAATTAAGTCATTGTCTGTGTCCTAGAGATTTTACCCTAACGGCTGAACCTATCTTCATTACTGTAGCCTTAGGGTATGAGGTGCTAATACTTGATATTGTCTATACCGAGTTGCTAGTTCGATGGTGAACTCCTGTTACCTTCCTAAGGAGTGTTGATAATCATGAATCGATCCTGAAATGATGAATGGTAGTATTTTATCCTTAACTTACAGCTAAATCAGGTCTTTTTAGTTACTGCAAATCAGCTTGATTATTTGGATAATTAGTTTTTTAAATACAAAGATGCTAATGTAAAATTTCTCTTTTTTTATTTTTTGTGAGTTTTTCGCTTTGTTAGTTAAAATAATTTGAAAAACGTCATATACTGATTGAAGAGCCTAAGGAAGAATGTCATATGCGATATTATACATTCTAAATTCCTTCTTAAAATAAGAAATTCTTCATCAAAACAGAAAAAAATCGTCTGATAATGTCAAAACTCAATTTCCTTAACTATTCCAACTTAATTACCTCTTAACTATAAAAAAAATTCAAAAATAATAATGTGCTTATCGATTGAGTAAAAGCACTATGGCGAACTTCTCAACAAAAATATATATTAAAAAAAAATTATGATTGGATAGAATTCTTAAAGACTAAAATTAAATTGTTTTTTAAGTCATATTTTCATTTATTAGCATATTAGAATCTATTCTTTTTTTTCAAGTTACTTCCCTTAAAAAGGAATTTGAAAAATAAAAGGGTAAAACAAGAATTTGCTTTTTACATAATCTTGATGAAGATAAAACAAAGAACCTTGCACAAAATTCTATGATGATTTAGGGCTACATAAAATGCCGTGACTTTCTCCTCTACCTATAAGATTTTAAATGTTTATTAGTTAATTGGGCCCTTTGGGATTATCACGTAGACCAATTTTGCCAAACATAATATTATCACCTATTAATAATACATATATGGTCATTATTTATACTTTATTTATTATTTGGAATGATAAATTTACTATCTTCAGAATGAATATTTGAAAAAATATTGAAAAAGGCTGCTTTATCATACATGATTATTGGAATATTGCAGACATTTTAGATTATCAATCAGACTTTTAAATGTACATAATATTTATAACACTTGAAGAGCTTAGTACAAAAACGTGCTAAAGGACATTTTTGAAGAAGTTTATAGATTTTAGCGTCAATGAGCGTGTTAATTCTCTTTTAAAGATAACAATATTATAAATTTTCATAATTTTTAAGTTAAGCATATTTTTTACCTTCTGTAAGTGTCATTTTAAACGTATCTAGGTGCAAACAAAAAACTTTAAAGAGCATTTTCTCGTTTTCACCATTTTATTTTTCACTTAGCACGTTCTTCTACTAAGCTCTTCCTTTGTGTATATTACCTGTTGTATATGTTACAAAATATATAATATTATATATAAATTAAAAGAGAACGCGAGGATGATAAAAGTGGAACATTACGCATTTATTTATATTTTTATAGTTCTTGATTTACCTTACAGCTGGTATCGAACCTTCAATTTTATAAATGTGTAAAATATCTAATTGTACTCACTGTGTATCTGTACATATTATATAAATGCACTTGGAACAAAATAATGCACAACTAAATGTTATTTGTTTAATATGTTGTCATGTGTATGTGAACATTTGGTGTCATGTGTATTGTAAGTTATGATAAAAATTTCACTTACTATATAGTAAGGGAAATGTAATATATAGTAAATTCTTAGCTGTGAATGTTATTTTTTCTGCTCAATACACATACACAAAAAATTATTTTCGAAATTAAACTATGTAATTACTCCCTAAAATGGTTGATATAGCGTTTTAAGGGAACTCGTTTTAAACCAGACAGAAATTTATTTAAGTAATTTTTGTCATGTATATGTGTACATATTCATATTGCATGCAGTTTATGTCATATCAGACCAATACAAGATGATATTGCAAACTATGTGCTTGGAATAGTTTGAAATTGTAAATAAAATTATGCTTCTTTTAAGGGGAGTCGGATGGGTGTTTGGGGCAAAAAAGTCGATTTTCTGTTTTTCTTTTATTTTTAATCTGTAGCTTTAATTTAAGACCAAATTTATCGATTTCTGTTAAGTAGTTTCTTTTTATATGCGTTTTTCAGAAACTCTGTAAATCAATTATTACTTACACCTTAATTTTCTTGTGCATTACTTGAAATATATGGTTTGTCAACAGTTGTGAACATTTTCTCAGGAACTATATAAAATATATCAACATGTATTGTTTTATTATTTCTTCCCCGTTAATAGCGCTTTGATTTAAGCTGAGGAATTTTAAATATCTTTTCCTAAAAAATTTAAATAAATGTACTTCGGATTTTTTGGGGGTTTTCAGTACGCGCATACGTAAGGAACAAACTATCCAAAAATTCATAATGATATCTCATATAGTTCCTGAGAAAAAGTTCCTTAAGTTAGTAACATTTACATGAATGAGCATGAACCATCCGACTTCCCTTAAGTTCAAATGATACTGAGTGACCCCGTGACTCTAAACGAAAAATACTTTGTTAATCCGTGTTGTAAACATATTTTCTAGGCCACATTTCGCCATTTGCATTGAATATTTTAAAAAACGGTAATTTTTTAAAATCCTCAAGTATTTTTTTTTATTTTCAATATTTTTTTACTCAACAAAATATTCGAATTAAGCTCAAAAAATGTCATTACGAAGACATGTAAATTAGTTACATTTATCAAATGTAAAAAAAAAACCTTTGTAAAAAAATGTTCAATATATCCGGAGAAATGTTGCTTAGAAAGTAATTTTTCCTTTGATTTACCTCATAGGCAGTTTTTTGCATGGTTGTTTGGTATTATTCGCCTTTGAGTAAAATTGTGTTGTAAATATATCTTTGATGTATGGCAACACTATTTACCAACTTAGGTGCTATAGTTAACAAAATAAAAGAGCCGATTAAATATTACTATTTATTTATTCATTGAAAGAGCCTTGTGTAGAAAGAACCCTTATTTAAACAAAACCATAATAAAAAATGAAATCAAATATGACCATTTTGAGAAAGATACCATTATTACATCCACACAATTTGTTCATATTTCTAGTCAGTTTTGCATTTTTTTAATTGTAAGTTAAGAGAATATATTAAATGAGTCCAAAACATTTTTTTTACTATTGTAGTTTTTCTTAAAGAAGTGCAGTGTAAGTATTCTTGAGTTTTGTGCAGAAAAAAATACCTAAAATGTAAATGTTGTGAATGTGTAAATGTATTGTTTTATGTGTATATTAAAATAAATATATGTTTTTTTAAGCTTGTTCAAATTTTTATGAAGTAATTGTTAACTTTTTTAAGTCTGTAACAATATAAAGCAAAACAATATACATAAAAGTTTTTTTTATAAGCGTCTGGTTTGTTTGAAATTGCAAAAATTCAGCATTAATAGAATACATTAACTGATTTGTTGACTAACCATTTGACGCCATCTTTTTTAAGTATGCAATAATACAAAACCAAATAATATTGAGATTAGCTTTTTATAAGCGCCTGAGTTGTTTGAAATTGCAAAAATAAGTAATTAATAACACACATTAATTGGTTTGTTGGCTAACTATTTAACATTATATTCCTTTATAATTCCTAAAAATGGATGAATTATTTAAGAAGAATTTTTTTTAAATATTATTTAATTTGATTTTCTTTACAGTAAAAGCCATTAAAATTATGAATATCGAGTTAAATATTCTGCTAAAATTTATTTATCTATATTAATTTTCAAACCGTTAAATATGAATGTAAACGTTATTTAATAAAAAAAAGGCTTCCAGTCGATAGTTACGTATTAAAGTGACGACAATGCCTGCTTCATTTCGAACGTTTTTTCCAGGTGGCGGAAAAGCAATAGAACGAGGATGACGAAAACTCACATTTATTATAACCTAGGGGTCACACACAATATACAAAACAACAAACCAGCGATACCAAACCCTCTGTATTTTAAAACACCTTGATTCACTTTACTAGTTGGACATGTTAAATCTGTCCATAGACAAAATTCTTGTAAAATGTCCCTACCAGGTTTTAACCACATCACTTGACCGCAGCAAGAAGTCCATCACCTTTTGCCCTCGTGTAGCTCTAACTGAACGAAAATTAGTTGGTTCGCAATATTATCTGTCACTTGATTCACTTATGTAAAGGTAATTTATAGATATGCTAATACTATGCACAGTATTTGCGGTCAATAGGAAAAAAGGCGTCATACGCAAAGAATTAATTTTACTTTAAACATTTGCACGAAAAAAAAAATAGTCTATTTCACATATATTTTCTTCCGAAAATTAAATTCTTATTTATTATAATTTACTAAATTAAATTTTACTTCGAAGAAAGAATGTGCAATATTCCTCGCTTTTAAATCGAAGCAAAACGATTCATACAAACGTACATCTAAATTAAACAAGATATCCCTCTTCAAACCCCTACTACATCGAAATTTTTTTATTGTAAATAAAAAAGAAAGCAACAAAAATGTAATCGAAAGGAATAAATCGCATTTTCAAAGTCATTATTCCTTAATACATCCTGAAATTTAAATAAAAAATTACGTCTGCTTTTTTAAAGTTAAAAAAATAAAGATTATGTATATTATGACGTCATTTGAAACTGATTTATCTTTCAAAAATACATTTTCTTGAATTATTTTATTTAAACGAAAAAATGTTTCTCGAGCGATTGTTGTGAGTGGCAATGGTAATTTAATTCGAATAAAAATTGGCTTCTTATGAGTTTGAAACGATCATTTAATTTTGCAGTACTTTAAATTCAATTTTTTTCTGAAATTTTCAATGTTTTGTAATTTTTTTTTACGTATCTCACTTGTCTATAGCATTTGTGGTTTAGGCTATGAAAGTGTGTGACACTAAGACGGACTGAGAGAATGTAATACTAAGAGATTGTTGCTTTTGTGTTAACATTATAGTGTGGAAACTAAAAAATAATAAGACTTCTTAGTATAAAAGCCATAGCCTCAATAAATCGATTTTTTTCAAACCCGATCATCGGAATAAAACTTTCATATCAAAGAATGAACCATAGAAACACAATACATTTAATCGAAATTGAAACTAAAAATACTTTTTAGTATCTACGCTAACGTAATATGAACTTACTTCCAACTTTATCTATAAAATTTAACTCTTACAAAACTTCACACAAAAAAGTTAATGGACTGTAATTCTATAGCATTTGTCTCGTAATAGTATACTCACATAAAAGATAGGCACGTTAAAAATTTAAGTTACCGACTGTTAGAGTTTTTGATGGATAAATGCTATTTGATTACATTTAATAATAATATTTCCGGTTTTGGTCAATAGAATTATACAAAATTTGGCTGTCACATTTATCTAAAAGTATATTTTATAAATGATTTTTTAAAAGCATGTCCAAAATGATAACACATTTATTTGTCATAGCTGAAATAATGATATTTTTAAATGTTTTTTTTTTAATATTACAAGATAACTGTGACGAGGGTTGTGTCGCCACATGGATTTATTGCGTGTGTCGCCTGGATGTTTGCGATCTCAAGTGAAGACAGTTGGCTGGACGATTTATAAGGAACCTATTGAAGTGGGCGGCCACCTTTTTGCTTGGACGTGTTGCGGAACACTTTTTCTCTGTTTAGTGCCGTGTTAAGAAGACGGTTTTGAACCTTTAGGTTTTTTGGTAATTGTGAAGCAAATTGCATGTTCGGGATTACATTTTTGTAAGTCGTTCCTTTTTTCACCACCTGCCCCTTTTGGGAGGTTGGAATTGTTTATGTTGTACTGGGATTTTCATGATGTTTCTGAGAGTATAATAATAATGTTACTGTGATATTTTTATATATGTTTTTCCTACATTTAATGTGTTAAAATTTATTAAACGTTTTTACGATCGCCTTTGATTGTCTTTTCAATTCTTGCAACCAATATCTTTTTTTAAAAAAATGTAATCTTAGTAGGGTCAAGTGGGGTAAGTGTGATTGGGGGTAAGTGTGATAAACAGCTCTTGTAACTTTGGAAATCATTCTAAAAATCTGAGAGTTTGCAATATGTAACGTTAGACCACTTATAATTAAACTAAAAAGAAATATTGACCTTATTTTTTGTTCAAAGAAAGTTTTGAGCTTTTGAATTTAAGTGCAAGTGTCTTCTTTTTTTCAAATTCGAAAGGTTTTCTTCCAAATTCCATAAGTGTCATATTTTTATAAAAATCATGTTGTTTTTTCTTTCTCTGTTAGTAAAGAGAGTAAAAGTAAAGATATAAAACTGTTTTAGTTCATTACTTCACATGTTGTGAAGTATGGAAGTACAATCACAGTTACCCCTCAAAATAACAGTAGGGAGTAACTGTGATAAGTGACATGGGGTAAGTGTGATAATCCAAAACACCCCATTTACCTTGTGCAAAACATGCATAAATGAATAAAAAAATGAGCAAAAGAAAATGGCATTTCATATCTTTTATTCATTCATTGTAATTATTTGTGTGGAACTAATTAGTCCTATCTGCCTCTGTGTGTATTTATCAGCTTGTCATTGTAGAAAGCATGTTGATATTCTAGTATTAGTTGTGTAGAAAACATGGCTAGAACTTATAAAAGGAAAACAAACAGAGGTATTGGTGGAAAATATACCATTGAACATTTATCTGATGCTATAAAATCAATAAAAAATGGAACATCATTGAAAAGTGCATCTGTATGTATGGGCATGAACCAAAACTGAAAATTCTCAATATTTTTTATTTTTCTTATCTGTATATTTCTAATAATATGTAAAATGCTAATAAATTTATGTTTATATTAAATTGTTAAGAAAAATGTATGCTTCATAATTTATATGGCATGAAAACACTTACTTTAACTGAAATCACACTTACCCACATCAAAATCACACTTACCCCAATGTGGGGTAAGTGTGATAAAACAGCAATGGATTTTGAAATGCAAATTTTGTACACTTAAAATTGGAATTCAAACATATAATTTTTTTCTACATATGTATGTTTCTTATAATAATTCACTACCAATTTTAGGATTTGGAATTTACTTGAAGCAGAGAACGAATTTTCTTAATGAAAAATGCAGAAACCCTATCACACTTACCCCACTTGACCCTACAACAAACTTGGTGCCTAAAGACCAGTTCTTCTTTCCTGGGTTATTTGTTATAAGTGTTGTTATTTCAGTAGTTGTGTTTAGTATTTTTAGTAAAATTATCTTCAAGTAAATTATTTTATATGCTCTTAAGGAGTGGTAAAATCAAAATGGCTACCGGTGGCGTTGAAGAAAAAAAATTGTTTGAGAATTCTCATAATAATATTCATGTTATTAGTGTTTTGCCCACGTATGATGGGGAAAGTGATTCGTGCCAACATTTTTTTGGACTTTTCTCTGAACTCGCCGATTTGGCCAAGTGGTCTGATCAAGAAAGAGTGACAATAGTAAAAAGTAGATTAAAAGGTAACGCATTGAGGTATTTGGTTGACTCCCCAAAATTGAAAAAGTGTACATTTGATGAGTTACGAGCAAGGACTTTGAAATTTTTTTTGCAGATAATCAGTCTTTGACGGAAAAACATCTATCTTTTAACAGATTAAAGTTGTTGCCTAATGAACCTACACTCTAAAAAAAAATCTGTAAGGTTACTAAGAATTCTCTAGGAAACTCAGCTTCCATAAGTTTTTTTAGTAATGTTACATAAGAAATATGTGTATATATTACTAATTAAAGCTTAGTATCCAATACAATCATTTAAATTGCGAGCATACTATAAAAACTTCAGTAAACGTTACAAGATATATTCTAGTAATCAATACATCCACTTATGTAGTATCTTTACTAGGAAAAAGTTAGTAACTAGCAGTTTCAAAAATGTTAAACAAGAGGGCGCCACTAATTTTGTTTCAGTCAAGTATTATTTCGACTTTTCCGGAGCAGGTCGCAGGATTTGAACTCGCAACCTCAAGATTAGCTCGCTCATGTTTCAACGAGAAGTAGCACGTAATGCCACGCGGTCATCAGGACATGCAGATCCTTTGCGTGTAAATAATGAGGTTGAAATCTTGATCGATATAAAGCTTTCGGATTTGAAGTTTTAGAAATAATTTAACGCAATTTGTATGTATGTGCTAAAATAAAAAAAAAACCCACCACGTTTTTCGGTTTCTCATCGTTGTGATATCGATTAGTCCTAATTTTTCGATGAAACGTATACATTGATTGAATTTTCACCTTTGACCGATATCGAATCAGACTTTTATCTCTTAGTCTCGTACATTTTCAATTTACGGACGCGATCACCGGTTAGTTTTTGCTAAATCCGATGGCCGATCGAACAAATTTCGAGAAACAAAACAATCCAACAAGGGAAACTACGCATATCTCAAAAAGATAGCCAGGTGGCGCTGTAAGCGTTACATCAATTTACTTAGTATTTCTTAGTATTGCTACAGTAGTTTCTTTAGGTTACAGATGATTTTCTAGTAAATGGTGTTTTCCTGTAAAGTTACTAAGTAATCGTTAGTAAATTCAAGCCAAATTTTTTACAGTGTATCAGGGCGCTAGCTCATAGAAAAAATGCTGCCGTCTCGAGGCTTATAAATGACATGTCTGAATCGGACTTGCAAAGTCCGGTTATGGACCGGCTTAAATTAACCAGATTCATCGATGCGTTATTACCATCTGAATACCAGCTCGAAGTACTTAAATTTGCTCCGGATTGCTTTGATAAGGCAGTGGAGTTGGCTAGTAAAATACAAATCGCAATTCAGTCCACCAAGCAACTTCAAATAAATGAACGAGTTAATGCTTGTATGCCTCAAAATGATTCCTTTGCTGAAAATTCCGCTATTATTGGACAGATTAACAGTTTACAGGAGCAAATAAATGCTTTAAAAATTAATCAAGACGGTTACTCCTCAAGTCCGGGTATTCGTGGCACGCGGGATAGATTGAACGAGGTAGTATGTTATTATTGCAATAAACCTCGGCACACTATGTCGCAGTGTTTCATCTATCGGCGTGACCATATAAATGTACCCAATCGCACTTGGTCCCGGGATGCTGGGTTTTCCAACACGCAAAATAATAATAATCAGGGAGCCCAAGTTCGGCAAAATTTTGGAAGGTTCGCACGGCCTATGCATAGAACTTACCCTTCACCAAGAGGTCAGAATCCTTTAAACGGATTTGGAGGCCAAGGATAAAGAGTCAATCTGCTACTTGGTCTTCTAAGGTGGGTTTGGCAGATTGTAATTCGAGAAGACGAGAGGCTAACTTTTCTATATATAACCAAGATAAATTTAAGGATAACATGCTACCTTTCGTGAAGGTTGATTTTGAAGGTAAAAGTTTCAGTCTGTTAATTGACACGGGCTCATCAATTTGCCTACTCTCATATGATGCCTTTTTAGACATTAAACAAAGGCAAAAACCAAAATACTTGTCAAGATCTGTTAGGATCCAGACTGTAAATGGATCGGGTGTCCGGTTCGTTTCATGCGTAGAACTAACTCTGAAGTTGGGTGGTCAAAAGCTAAAACAGGTGTTTTATGTATCAAAAGACATTCGGGGAAATAACTTAAGTGGTATAATTGGGTGTGATTTCATTAGGGACAATAATGTCTCCATTCATTTGCAGGAACAATTTATAAGCCTATCTGATCTTAAAATTCCCTTTCTTGGATGTACTGAAAGAGTTAATACGGTAGAGGTAACAGAGTTGTCTGCCTTTTTAGTAAACAAACAAGTTATTGAACCTGGAGAGACCAGGGTTGTAAAGTTGCGTGTTAAGCAAAATTTTGTGGACGGATCAGATGTTTTGTTTACACCGAGTACCAAAAGTGTTCAGTTGGAAATTCACATTGCGGTACACAAGGTATTTTGTTCGGAGTTTTACGTTATCGTAGTAAATCTTGGATGTAAAACAATGCATTTAAATAAGGGCATGTGTTTAGGTACGGTAACGCCCGAGTTTAGTATAAGGGATTCAGAAAGGGAAACTTGCAGTATAAATCTTATACAAGCCTCGAATGAAGTCAAAGAAATGAGGAGACGCGAGTTGAAAGCTACTGACTTTGAACTTAACCACTTAACTAAAGAACAGAAAAATGAGGTGCTGACAGTGTTGCTGGAGCATAGTGAGGTATTCTCTAAATCTCTTAAGACTTTGGGTCATACTGATCATGTTATTCCTAAGGTAGATTTACGGCACCAGAGTCCTATCACTTCGTTGCCGTATACCATTCCACAGGCGTTACAAGCTAATGCTAAGTCTCAAATAGAGGAATTGATAGATGTTGGTCTTGTCGAAAGATCCGATTCTGATTACGCATGCCCCATGATTTTGGTTAAAAAGGTCACTCCGTCTGGAAGTCCAAAGTACAGATTGGCTCTGGATCTAAGGTTAATTAACAGTTTACTTAAGCCTACCCTTTACCTCGTATACAGGAGATTACACGGTCCCTAGCTGGGTATTCATATTTTTGCGTGTTGGATATGAAATCGGCTTATTGGCAGATTGATTTACCCAAGACTGAGCAGGAGAAGTTGGCATTCACAACTATGTTTGGCAATTTTCACTTTAAAAGACTTGTTTTTGGAACGGCAGCATCGTATTTTCAAAAGCTTATTGATTCTGTGTTACTAGAGTCTGGGGTAGAGGGTGTTAAAGCATACCAAGATGATATTGTTTTGGGGTCCCACACATTTGAGGAAATGTTGACTAAAATCGATAAGATTTTGGGATGTCTTGCTAAGTTCAACCTGACCCTCTCTCCCGAAAAGTGTGCATTCATGCTTAAACAAATTAATTACTTAGGGTTTTCTATTTCTAAAGAGGGATTGAAACCGTTACAGACCAACATCAATAGAATAACTTCCTTTCAAACTCCAAAATCTGTTAAAGAAATTAAAAAGTTTGTCGGAATTTGCGGGTTTTATAGGCATCTTATACCACAGTACGCAGAACTGATTGAACCACTTAACGAGCTGACTAAAAAAAATTCTAAATTTGCTTGGACGAACAATTGTGAAAAGTCATTTAATGGCATACAAAAAATTTTCTTTCAGAAACCATTTGTGAGACAGCCTAATTGGGACAAAGAGTTTTATTTAAATACCGATGCTTCAAGTGTTGCCTTCGGCTATTTTGATGCAAAATTTTGAGGGTGACTTATTACCTGTTGCTTATTTCTCAAAGAGTCTCAATAAAGCCCAACAGTCGTATCCTGCGATGAAACTTGAGTTAATGGCTATACACCATGGAATTTTGTATTTCCGGGAGTATTTGCATTCAAGGGAATTCACGGTTTTGTCCGATAACAAACCTTTGCAATACTACCAAAGGTTACAATCGCCGGCAAATATATTTGCTAGGTGGCTTATGGATATATCTCAGTATTCATTTAAGTTTGAACATATACCAGGTCATTTAAATTCACTGGCAGATTATATGTCGCGATCACCTCCAGTAGGTGCTTTCCCTGCCAATCAAGGAGATTCGGAGCAAGGTAATTTTGTGTTGCCGGTAGAGGAGTCACAGACTCTTGTAAAAAGTTTTGAACATATTAATTTCTTGAGTAATGATATTAGTCTTGATGATATATTAAAAGCACAAGAAAATGACTTGGAACTTAAACATATCAAATGTGATCTCAAAAAGTTTAAAGGTAAAAATACGAACAATAAATATTTTGTAGACTCTAAAACGCAGTTATTAATGTATTTGCATGTTTGTAATGTAAATATGGAGAAAAAAGTGAATAAATTAATAGTGGTTCCTAAATCATTGCAGAAAGATGTACTTAGGCTTATGCATGTTTCGCATTTTGGGGTTGATAAAACCTACTTACTTTTAAGAGAACGGTATTTTCGGCCTGGTTCATATTCTGACACGCAAAATTTTGTTGCTTCATGTGATCAGTGTTGTCGGCTTAAACCCCAAGTTGCGAGACAGTCGCCATTTGGCGTTGTGTGGAATCCAACGTTTCCTGGTGAATTCATTAGTTTGGACATAACAGGACCCGTTTGTGGACATTATGTGTTAACTGTAATTGATCATTTTTCTAAACATATTGAATTGTATTGTATAAAAAATATTCAAGCTTCTACGATAGCCAAATGTTTTGTAAAATACGTATGTACTTTTGGAAGACCCTCATTTGTATTCACAGATTTGGGAACACAATTTGCAACTGAGATATTTGAAAAGTTAAATTCTGCTTTGGGTATTAAGCTTAATCATTCAACTACTGCTCACCCTCAGTCAAATTCACAATCAGAGAGAATAAATACGTCTTTAAAAAATACTATTCTATCTTTGACTGAGGAAGGAGTTTCATTTGAGACTGCCGTTGAAATCCATAAATGCTTGTATAATGGCAGTACACATTCCACGCATGGTCAGTCTCCTAATTTAATTCACTTTGGCCGAAATTTGTCGCTACTTTTTGACACATTTGTAAGTGATACCCAAATAGACACATTGCATCACACAGAATACTATACGAATACTCTTGAAACATTACACAAAATCTACTGCGAAACTTATGACAGTTTAGAGCGGAAGCAAGCTCAGCAAATTTAAAACGGGAATCTATCTCACAATACCGGTCAGTAAAAATTGGAGATACGGTATATTTAAAGTCCAGGGACTAGTTTAAAAGTAGATTTACTGGACCTTATAAAGTTGTTGAGAAAACAAACAGGTTTAATTACATAATACAATTACTTGGTAACGAGTTTTCCTCTAAATTTAAAGTTCATATCGATCGACTTAAATATGCACCAAAACGCAAAGATCATTTATTAGATACGAAAAATATGGAACAAAGTACGGAAATAACTCATTCTTACAATTTGAGGAATAGGAAATAGGTGTTGTGTGATGTGTATATTATGTATTGTGCTAACCAGCCTCCCATTGGGTAAGGTGGTGACGCTGAAGCAGAGATTGTTGCTTTACGCTAATGCTTTTCTTTTTCTACATGTCCATCGAACTTTCGTCAACATCGCCTGTGAAACTCCTCTTGGACTCTTCATTTTCCGTGAGGGGGGAGGTTTGTGACGAGGGTTGTGTCGCCACATGGATTTATTGCGTGTGTCGCCTGGATGTTTGCGATCTCAAGTGAAGACAGTTGGCTGGACGATTTATAAGGAACCTATTGAAGTGGGCGGCCACCTTTTTGCTTGGACGTGTTGCGGAACACTTTTTCTCTGTTTAGTGCAGTGTTAAGAAGACGGTTTTGAACCTTTAGGTTTTTTGGTAATTGTGAAGCAAATTGCATGTTCGGGATTACATTTTTGTAAGTCGTTCCTTTTTTCACCACCTGCCCCTTTTGGGAGGTTGGAATTGTTTATGTTGTACTGGGATTTTCATGATGTTTCTGAGAGTATAATAATAATGTTACTGTGATATTTTTATATATGTTTTTCCTACATTTAATGTGTTAAAATTTATTAAACGTTTTTACGATCGCCTTTGATTGTCTATTCAATTCTTGCAACCAATATCTTTTTTTAAAAAAATGTAATCTTAGTACAACAATAACGTGATTCAATTATCTTATGATTATGGAATCACGTTGCATTTTGTGTAATAGTTAGGTGCTTTAGTTAGGTGCTTAAATTGTGAAACACAGTATTTGAATTCTAAGAAAATAGCAGGTGTAGACAAAAGTACGGAAAAATAAGTTGTTTTCTGCTTTTAGTTGGGGGAAATATCGGTCTGAGAAAAATTATTGTAAAATTATTTTAGTTGAAAGATTGTTCATAAAGAAGTTATGATAAGTATCAGCTTTAGTCAAACCAAAGTAAAAAATTATAATTATCATTTCTGCCATTTTAAGCCTTTATTGAGGAATTACAAAAGCAAATATTTTGAAAAATATTTTGTTACCATGTCCGGTCACAATATCTTTGAGCTATAAAAGCTCTATAAAAGTCTATATCGCTATAAAGTCTATAACATATCTATCTACGCTATAAAAGCGTAGAAAACTTAGAATCCAAATTATCGTAACATACGAAAGATGAGGAAGTAATGCAAGTACAGAATTAACAAGAAACACCAAAGACTCAACTTTAAGGGTTTTATAGTGGGAACAGAACCATACTTCAAAGCAGATTGGCGGAGAAACTATTGAATTCAGAAGAACATAATGAATAACTATAACAGCAAATAGATGTACCGGAAACGATTGCAAAGGTCTAACGAAGTACAGAAGCATTTCAAGAAAAGTGATGAGGAAAACTAGTGGAAAAAGAAGTGCCTCAGTATAGAGATAAAACAACGCTTAATATTTGGTGAAGTTTTGTGGAAATAAATACGAAGAAATCATGTTGAAGAAAAAGAACGAAAGAAGGGGAAAAATTTGGCAAGAATGCAAAGCGAGATAATTTTAATGAAGTGCACAAGCTACATTCTAGAATTGTGCGCATGACATGACAAATTACAATTAAGCGTCATCTAGAAGGGAGGAGCCTAGGCTTTATAACCCGTTACCCTACTCACCAGAAGTGACAAAGTCACATTAGACACACAAAGAAATGACGACACAAACACATAGACAAATAACAACATTTATTGACAGGCACAAACATCCATGCCTTACCGGGATTCGCACCCGAACCCCAGAAGCTCCAAAGGCTCTCCCAAACCGTTGTTCTGCCGGGTCGGCATGCATGACATAAGAGGACACATGGTCGACATTGTTGATAGAGGAACTGATATCGACGATATTCAAATATTTGTAACCCAAAAGAAGAAATGCAGTCGGGAAATTCATGTAACAAAAGTAAAAGGAGAAAAAACGAATTGATAGTATTCACTCAAACTTAAAACTTAACTCCTTGGCACTACAGTCTAATTTGTTCATTGTCCATCCAATTTTACACTGTACAGTCCTAATTGTCCATTGTCCATGCTGGACCATGACCTCTCAAACAATGTGACTCCAAAGTAACCAATTCTTTCAGACGTACCTAAATTTAAAAGAATTATTAAAATTCCTGAAATTAGATGGTCCAGGAATGGCATAGGTAGAAGCAAGGAAATTTACTTGTTTAGAATGACCCTCTAATGTATACAATAACCAACGCAAAAATTGTCGACCAACAACCAGACAGATTCCCAGCAAGGTTGGTCCAAAATAAATATAATACTTCATTAGTTTACAATGATTCTTCTTCAAATCTTCTACTTTCTTCAAACTCTTATGCAACTGTAATTTTAGGCTGATATATACCGAAGGTGGTACATATATTCTTTATGCCTCATTTTTTTAAAAATTTAATTTCGTTATGAAGTTAAAGTTGCATATTGAGATTTACTATAAAATAATATTTAAAAAAAAACACCTTAATAATTTTAATTTTTCTTAATGTTCAATTTTTAATTCTTTAACTTTTAGCAAACGAATCTGATTATAAATCATGTAGAAAAAATATTCAATGCAAGAAAAAATATTTAGTATTCATAAAATTTCGCAATCAGAAAACGATCAATCACTACGTTATAACTGTTACTAGCCAAAACGAGAGATTGGAAGTCCACATTTGAAAAAAAACCTGGGAAATTCGCATATACAGATGAACACGACGTAAGTACGGTTGGACTGTAATGATGTAGTAAAAAAAAAAGCATCGGTTCCAAACGGGCATTATCAGTATGCATTAGGTGAAAATTTAAATTCATTTACAGATATTTTCTCGATTAATACTTAAAAAAAAATATGAAAGTCATTAACTGTCGAGTATTACAGTGTAAATAGTTGTTTTATTTTGGTGCAAAATTTCAACATATATTACATCTCTACAAATACAATTTTAGCGTATTAGTCTATTTTTTTTTGCTTTGTTGTTACGTGCATTGCTATGATACAATTATTGGTACAGCTGGGGGAAAAAACCGAATCATTCCTCATTTCTCGGCTCCTATTGATCAAAGAATTTTGTATAAGGTGTCAATTTTCAGGAAATAGCATGAGGAATTGGGAACTGTCAACAAAAATTGTAATAGGGGTCTTCTTCATATTAAAATGAGTACCAACTTTGAAAATTCCAATGGCAACACCCAATTTTTTTTTACATAAAAATGTTCAGCACCTTCCGGACGCGCCCCTTCCGGTCGTTTCACGAAGTCGCAAATGATCGAACCGGACACTATATCTTAGCTATGCTTTGGAGAATGTGAGTTTTGCAACGATATACTTCAAATGACTTTTTAAAAACGGAACATTTGCATGATAAATGATGCCTTACTCACTTGTGGAAAATATTTCTTTATTTAAAAAAATATATATTTTTCAAATTTTATTTTGCGAGAAGTTCATTACGTTTACAGAGAATATGATAAATTTTAAAACTTGAGAGACGGTTTACTCCCACGCAGTTTTTGTGCATTTTATTCTAATTTTTTCACCTTGTTTTGTAATTGCTTAGTTTTAAATTAAATACAAAAATATTTTAGTGTTAATATGTGGATCAATTAATGCAACGCACTCCAAAAATCTGTTAATATATATATATATATATATATATATATATATATATATATATATATATATATATATATATATATATATATATATATATATATATATATATATATATATATATATATATATATATATTTCAGTTTTCAAAAATATAAATAAGCATATGTTTGATTAAATGCTTTATCAAAAGTTTTTGTTATTCCATTTTATTCTGACTGATTAATTGACAACCGAGCATGCAGTGTCTCAGTCAATTTTAGATAAAATATTTGACATTTATCTACTGTACTTATTATGTTTAGAAAATATTTTCATGGTATTCAGAAACGTTCTTTGTATTTCCTACTTTAGAACTATAAATATATATTTTCAGCCTACTTATTCTTTTTTTAATTTGAAATAATTAAAAAAAAAGTAGGTATTGACATGCTCTCGATGTCCGTCCGTCTGTCCGTATCCACCTTCCAAAATCGGTTCTATCAATCCAATCTTAAAAATTATTTTTTTATTATAAAGGTATGATCTCAGAAACCCAACTTTCATACTTTTTGTCTGCACTGTTAAAAAAAACCTGAATTTTACGTGCATATTTCTGTGATTATTTTCGGGAATTTACGGAAAGATAACGTTTCTTTAACAAACAGACGGTTTGTCTGAAATAAACAGCTTTTTTCCGTTTTTATTAAACGCTTGCCCAGCGAAAACGAAAAAACACCGTATTTCTGCATGCAGAATTTCACTTAAGACCCGTATTAACGTAGATTTTCCATATAACCTCGCACCCAATAGCTTTTAGCCTCGACACATCCGCCGACCGACTCAGTCACCATGTTTTTTGTTTGTTTATTTTGACCACATCTGAAGCAAGTAAGATAAATATACAGGTATGTTCATTTCTTTTAATAAAATAAGCTTTTATTTAAAGATTATATTTTCTATCTTTCTTTTCTATATATAGAATCCAGTTCTTGTCTCTTTCTTATTTGTTTCTGTAATCTCTATAGTCCTATAATTGATCGCGCTGCCCCGGTGGCACACTAGTTAGGATTCTAGCCTTTGGAGCTGCCGGGGTCGAGTTCGAATCCCGGTCAGGCATGGATGTTTGTGACTGTCAATAAATGTTGTTTATTTGTCTATGCATTTGTGTAGTCTCTATCTTTGTGTGTCTCTTGTGCTTGCGTCATTTCTGGGGCTTAGTACAATAGACTTAAAGTCGCAGTGCTTGGCGATCTTGCCCCCCACCATTTGTTTACCGTTTGTTTACCAACACGCTTAACTCAGTAAATTTAATCTAAATGTTTAAAAAAACCTGTCAAATATATGAAATAAAGAATGTTCACCAACAAACAAGTGCACATTATTTAAAAAAAAATAGTGAAATGATTTGAAATTATTACATTTAAATTCGAATGAAAGCAATAGACCTCGTGTAGCTCTAGTGAGACGATAATTCAAAACCTAACCTAACCTCGATTGAAAAGCCTGGTTACGCTATCGCTATCAGCACAGCATGGTTTATTTTAAAAACTATGCAAGTATACATAACGTAAACTTTCTGTTTAATAAATAATACTCTTTTGTTGATTTTAATGAATCAATTAGTGATTACGGATGTATGCTGATCATACTTTGATCACATGCTTTGATTCGATTCAGAAGTTACATACACTATTGTCAATGCTCTTTGTTTTGAAAAGTCTGCACTAAGAAAAACGCAATTTCCAATTAAATGCAAATTTTCTAACGAATTCAAAATTTAGGAATTGCAAGTGTCCACAGAATGCTATTTTAGTGTTTATTTAGATCTAGCTGCTAAGTGATATCTCATTTTCTCGGTGATATTCAAAAGCAATAGTTATTAGATTTTACTTGAACACTTATTATAAGATTGTATTTTATTACTGAATACTATAAATTTACATTAAAATTATTATTTTATACTATTATAAAATTGTTTATTTTTAAGTTTGACGTACAATATTCAAGAACACTTCTGTCTTGCTTATGCTTATGCTATGCCCCCCCCCCCCCCCGTTAAAAAATATTTTCAGTGTTCCGATTCTCAAAACTGTATTGAGAAATATGGATAAATCAATTAATTAAAGGTACACTAAGATTCATGCCTTGTCTGCCCCCTCCCCCTCTTCACAAAAAAGAGAAAAAGCGTTTTTAACTGTGATATTAAATTATTACGGTGCAGATACTATGGAAAACTTGCTCGAAAAAAAAAAAGCCTAAAATTGACAATTTGTTTCATTTTAGAAGGCTTAAGAAGATTTTGTCTGGTTAACGCCTGATTACCACTTGCTTCCTTATACTAGATCTATTCATTCAAAATTGAATTTATATATATTAATCTATTATTTTTTTAGGTACTTGTTTATCATAAATATCCAAAGAGGGTCGAAAGTTCAGAAAAAGAAGAAAACTAAATCTGTAGCTCCTGCACAAATTGTACAATTAGTTGAGGATTTGAAAAACCATAACAGTCTTTTTCAATTATGAAAGAAAAATAAAACATGATTATATTCTGTAATTCTTTTGTTATTCACATATTGTTATTTATTCTTTTTGACTACAAAGGTTACTCTTAAAGAGTCTCTCTGTTAAGGGGTGTTCAACCCCTAAGACACCCGATTCATTACCCCCTAACCATGATTTTGCCCTGGATATGCTAACTGTGAAGTACAATACCATTTAGCCACAGAACAATACTAAATCTATACACAATAAAAAATATGACAGAAAAATTATCAAAATTAGAAAAATTATTAAAATTTTTCTGCAATATTAAAATTGTTTTAAATATATGAAGAGTGGTAATTTTTAAATTTCAAAAATGTGAATGAGGTCCTTTTTATTCAGATTATATACCAAATATGGCTAAAAAATATCAAAGGATTAGAATGTATTAGTTTTGAATAGATTTAAGGTTAAAGTATGAAGACATTATTTGCTTATGTTTTATATAACAAACAGGATGCATGTTTAAATTTCCCTATGCTTATCTTTACAACACCATATACAAATGGATATATTTAGAATGATTGATGGTTAAATAGTATATAATTATAGAAACAAAATTGGCAAGAAAAAAGCAAAAATGTCTTGGAATTAACTAGAAAATACTATGTAAGTTTTCTGAATTTAAGAGAGAAATGCCAATTAGAAATTCATGAAATTAACAGAAAGCAGCTAAATGAAAATTCCTGAAATTAACAGAAAAAATCTAAAATGGAAAATCCTGAAATTAACGGAGAAATTCCGAAAAGGAAGATCCTGAATTAACGGAGAAATTCCGAAATGGAAGATCCTGAAATTAACGGAGAAATTACAAAATCTAAGACCCTTAAATTAACGGAAAAATTCCAAAACGGAAGATCCTGAAATTAACGGAAAAATCCCGGCAACTTGCTGCCAGTAGTTTTTCCGTTAATTCAAGGATTTATTTTTAACAGTGTGTCTGTACGATAGGCCGGACATAAATTTACTATTTGTCTACGAATTTCCCATTGGATTAGCATTGAAATTCAATTTCGAGTCATTTAAATCACTGTTGCCAACCCAACAATGGCATGAGAAATGTTATTCATTTAAAAATGATATTATTTGAAGCAAAATTTATTTTGGTAATAAATCATTTTAGAATGACGTCGGGAATGTGATTATTTGATTGTTTATTATTTGTTTACTAAGTAAGTGGCAAGGCATATTTTTTTTGCGTATAATCCTGATTAGTCTTAATTTTAATTTCTCATTTTAAGTGCATCGTGAAGTAGTATTATGGTTTTTGTACTACGAATAATTAAATATATATTTACAATTGCAAATAAATCATCTAGACGAGAAGTAATATTTATTTTATTTGCGATAGAATATTAACGAAAATAATTTATTTTGGATATTTAAATTATAGCTGAAGGCTGTGTTTAGTGAAATATATTCCTAATGTTTAAAAATTTAATGTAGAAACGGTTGTGGATGACACTTACTGCTACGAACCTAGTTTTTTCAAGATAAGAAATTTAGTAAGTAATTAAGTAACAGAAAAGTAGGCTATTTTAGCTCTTTAAGAACTCCTTGTTTGATAAGCAATGCTGTATGGAACCATGGTCTGCATATTTCCTTAAATAATCAAAGTATTCATACAATAAGACAAATTCACAAACTATTTATTTTAAACAAAAAAACTTTTTTTCCCATTTCCGAAGAATAATGGAAGGAGAAACTTGTTGTTAGTTGAATACATCCAACCGGTGGATCGATTTGATCTTTAGGAAATCCCACCGCCAAACGTGCCAATTACTGTGAAGATTTTCGGCCAACGAAGAAGAATGCGAAACACAAAGACAAATAGTTCTCGGATACTTGTTGGTTAAAATTTTCTAGATATTATTAAATATCTCTAGAAAAATATTTATGAAGATGGACTTTTAAAACAAATCCTTTAAATATTTTTTATTTGCAATTCAAATATTCCTTATTGTGGTAGACAATCGATCTTAATACTTATTAACAGGAAAATACTTTATTACTAGCACTGCGTGAGAAATAAGAAAATTAGCATAATTGAAAACTGTTTTGCAATATTTAAATTGGCATTAAAATTTCGGCTGTTGCTGTTTCTAATGCCACTCGGTGCCCGAGCCCGGAGTAGAGAACTAAGCGATTTTAAGGTGAAGTGGGGCAACTTCCGTATTTATTGAGCGCCACAAGGGAGAAAGTCTGACTTTTACTCATTAGCATGACGCATACGTTTTCCTTTTCACACATTCATTCTCACTCACAAATCGGAATGTTGATCCAGATCAAAGGCCGATAACTTCCTGGTCTGGGGTCTGGTAACCCCTTAATGTATTAATTTGGTGTGGGAACATGGATGTCCCTTGCCACCATTAGCAACAGGGGCGGTCTTTAATCGAATACAAGCGCCGACCCAGCAACCTTCAGAATCATGGGATCCAACGACGACAGTACCCACAACCCTTCCGATGCGAGCACGACGCTTCAGACTACTGAGCTACCGCAGCTCATTCAAATTTCTTGTTATCTTAATTGTTTTTGTGCTAGTTCATTTTAAGTGATTCTGCCTGACTTCAAAATTTGAAAATTATTAAAACGCGGAATTTTGACTAATTTCACTGTCAAAATAATAAAGTATTAAGAGAAGATATTTTAATGAATTTTTGAATTCAAAATTATCTCGATTTATTTAAATTACAGACAGTAAAATTCGGAAGTATTGATATAATTACAAAGCTAGTACTCAAAATAAAACAACTTGATATTGCTTTAAGAAATTTCTATCAAGCTAAAATAATTTGTTTTATATTATAATAAATTGTAATACAATATATATTAATATCAAACTATTTATAAATAATGTAATGTCAGTTCTGAAAAAAAAATGTAAGTATTGTTAACTGTTTAGGCTGTGCGAAAGAAAACTACAATATCGAAAAATGTTAAATACTTTGAAATAGGTGGAAGAAAAAAAAGTACTTAAGTCTTACATTTTAGCGAAGTACAATATGTTTTATGTTTAAAGGTTGTTAAGACTTAATTTATTTCAAAAAGCTAGGAAAAAATCGTAGCATTATCATTCATATAGACAATTGAAAATTAGCATTTTTGCCCATTACTAAAAAATGAAGATGGGAAAGTTTCGCTTTTTAGTTTAATTTTTCGTATAAAATACTTTCCTGTGGCGTGATGTGATATTCGTGTGATAATATGTGTTTGTTTTCCAAAATGTAATATATTTTGATAATTCTTTCTCTTCGATTTTTTCACTGTTGTCTTGTACATATTGCGACTCTGAAATTCTAGTCATTCAGAGTTGTCTCTTTTACTGTACTTATCAATTTGGAATTGTTCTAACAAAAGGAAAAGACGCTTATTTCCCCAACAACTGATCCTTTGCCCGACCATCGCCCGGCCCATTCCTTAGATGTTAGGTTACACTCTTAAAACAAGAGAGTGGATTTGAACTCAGTCTGAGTTAATTTCACTCCTCCAGACTGGAAAATGCACTTACCCGGAAGGAGTGAATTCTTTGTGTGTTAAACCAACGACAGGATCACTCCAAACGAGTAATTTCAACTCAGCCTGAGCTAATATTCAATCCTTTTCAGTGTCGAAAATGCACTTCTCCAGCTGGAGTGGATTTCACTCTTTTGTTTTAATAGTGTAGGTTTTGAATTATCGTCGCACTAGAGCTACACGAGGGCTATTGGCGACGGGCGTCGTATTTTAGAACCGCAGTCAGGTGACGAGCCCACACCTGAATAGGCACCCAACGCAACCGTTAAGGGCGACATCGTATGCAGCGTTAGGACTTTGAAGGATATTTAACGTGCACTCCCTTACACGGGGTATTATTCGTTGGACATTTTTGGCTGCACGGGCAGTTATTTTGGCGATGCTCGGACCCGAACCTGGGACCTTCCGCATGCTAAGCGAGTGCTTAACCGACTGAGCTCCCAGCCCCTCATTCCTTAGATGCAAATCCTACTCGCCTGGGACGCCATGCTGCCGAGCGGACCCAAAACGAATGTAACCAATCATTGTCTATCTCGTAGTGACGTCACGAGGATTGTTTGGCAATTTATGTGCAAATTGCATCAAATTGCTTTACCAGTAAAAGTTAAAACAATCTTTTCTAAATATGTTATTTTATGCCTCAAATTTCGTTTGAATAAGTAATTTTATTTGTTTTTATGCATGCTCTATATAAAAAGCCTAAAACGGCATTGTATGGTATGGTTCATATATATTCCAGCTTGTGTGCTTGTTCAGAATACCGCTTATAGCTTTCGTCAAGTGGGACAGGCACAGAAAGAGTTTTTACAAGCGCAAGAGACACACAAAGAAAAGGACAACGCAAACACATAGACAAATAACTACATTTATCGACCGTCACAAACATCCATGCCTGACCGGGATTCGAGCCCGACCCCAGATCCTAACGATTGCGCCACCGGCAATGTGTAGTTGGGGGGGGGGGGGGGAATACGATCTACACCTCGTTACTCGGTTGCTATTGATCAGGGAATTTTGTGGAAGGTGTCAACTTTTCAGGAAATAGCGTAAGGAATTGAAATCTGATGGTAACGAAACATTTATAAGGGGTCCGGGTGGGGGGGGGTCTACATAATACAATTAGTACCAACTTCAAAAATTTCAATGGCAACACAAAATTTTTTTTATAAGAATGATTGTCAATAATCATTAAATGTTATTATGTTAATCATTTAGTATAAATTGTTACGACTAGGAAGAATTTTGTTTTTGCATTGAAAGTCAACACACAAGTTTTTCTGAGTGTGCAGACACATAAACTGAAAATAACTGTTTAAAAAATATAAACGCTATCTTTCCATTATTTAGGCCAATGAGTCTTTCTGCTGGAGTCCAATCCGCGACTTATATTGGACATACGTGGGGTGGCGGCGATAAAAAGTTCCTTGGGATAAACCCACGGAGTTAAGAAGAAGTTGAAGATGCTACCGGGAAAAAATCAATGAAAAACCGCCTCGCTAAGTGAAGCCATTGATCTCTCTTTAGTACGCCCAAACAAACACTCGTGGCGAAATAGTCGGTACTCTTCTACAGTGGATATTGCATAGGCTTATTATGTTGACTTAGCGATTTTTTTGACTTTATAATAAAACTATAATATAATGCATTTTTTTTTTCATTTGCGAAGAAAATTATAACCATCTTATGTAAATTCAGAACTCGTGCTACAACCTACAACTGTGCAAATGTTATTATTTTTATTTTTAATCAACCTTATTGATCTAAACAATATAAAATTGTAATTGTCGGACGCTTGAAAGCCACGTGACTTACGCGGCTTCAGCCAAACAGAAACGTTAGAAACACTGAAAGTAAGTGTGGCGGCGGTGTGCTTGTTTTGTGCCAGGGCTGCTTCAGGTTGTGTCCCGTGGCTTATGTAGAGATCGTTGCTTAACGCTAGAGCTACGTGATGCCCTCGAGCAGTCCCACGGAAACTAGCTTATTTTTCAACAGTTGGCATCGGTCTTGAGTTTACGGCCACAGGAAAAACAGCCGAAGCCGATGCATCTTCCATTTTTCGTCTTGCTCACTCTCCCCGATGGTCGGGACCTTTTAACTAAATATCTTAGTCTTGAATGTTTGTTTGCGGAGCAAACAAAGAGGAATTGCGTAGCAATTCTCGAGCTTTTGCGAGCAGGAGGCTTTGCCCCCTAGTTAAAGAATAAAATGATATGCACATTACATTAAGCTAACATTTATATATATTTTTTAATACGAACAAATTTTAAAACACCTAGTATTCCACAAAACTTACAAAAATAAGTATTATAACACAGTATTAAAAATTTAAATTGTTAATAAAATCAGAGAAAATGAAGCTTTTTAAGTTTCTGTGACAGGTAAAAGCTTGAGCTAATATAAAATCTGCTTATAAATTCTTTACTCTAAACTCTAAACGATGTAAAATGGCTGAAAAAAAACCTCCTTGCCCCTTTCGCTTTAGATGGGGCAAGATATTCAATTTTCCAGTCTGCAAAAGCTTTTCGTGACCAGTAACAGCTTGAGTTAATTTATAATCTGTTGATAAATTCTTCTACTTTAAGCGATGTAAAATAATCGGAAGAACCTAATTTCTAATTCCTTCTAACGCTTTGGATGGGGCAAGATACTCAAAGTTCCAGTCTGTGCTAGTTTTCTGTTTAGAGACACAACTCCAATGTGAACCATTGAACTAACATTGAATTTTAATGCTTCATCATATTTATTCATTTTGATTCAAATTGTATTTCAAAATTGAATCGGTTGTATACAAAAAGCATCGGCTTGTTTGAAGGGGAAATGGGCGAGCTGCACCGGGGGTCTCCAAACTCAAGTGTGTCAATGTTAATCCAATGGGGGGAAAACTGTTTTCTCTGCCACATTTCTCCGGCTGTATTGAATATTTTTGCAAGCTGTTTTTTTTTTAAATAATAAATGTAGATAACTTGCAGGTTTCTATAATCCCACTTTTTAAAATTACATCGAATACTTT